>OZ010587.1:99352415-99354915 GCA_963932145.1 Acanthosepion lycidas | reverse complement strand
ATTTTTGTTTATGTTTCTTTCATTTTCATTATTAAATATCCCAAATTGTGGAAATAGGAGATCTGGCAAAAAAGTGAAATGTAAGAACCTGGATGCAAATTTACTGTGGATGGACTATTAATTAAAGCATTTTTATACATTTTTGTCGCAGTAAATTGCTTTCTCTTTTAATTAAAGTAGCATTTTTTAAATCAAATTTATGGTCAGTCTCTTTACATTGAACAACTAATGCATTGAGTGTGTTGTTTTGTAAAAGATCCCTTTTGTGTTCATATAATCTTTTATTTAAATTCATTGAAGTTTCACCTATGTATTCCTTGTGGCAATTATTATGGGTGTTTCATTGTTTTATAATAGCTATAACAAATTTTATATTAAGCTTAGATAAATTCTTTTAAATTGTAGTTGTCATAGAATTGTTGGAGGGTGGAACAATATATTTTGATTTGTTGGGTTTGTCAGAATGTTTTTATATTTCAAAATATTTATGAGCTTTTAGTTTCATGTTGAATGTGAAATAATTAGGTTATTGTAGGAGTTTAAAAGCATTTTCAATGTATTTCTCCTTAGTTTTAGGTCACTATCAGTATGATGTAACATAATATCTAGGAAAGGTAAAATTTTATTTGTTTCTGTTTTGTAAATGAAAAGTGATGAAGTTCTAAATATTTTTGCACTTTGTCATTGATTTTCCTAATGTGTGTGTGTGTATGTATATATTGTTGTATCGTAGAAAAGGTTACTGAATGAGGGATAGCCAAAACAGAGGTTCAAAATGGAAATGGTGATCTTTATAACTTTATAACATCAACAAAATACAATACTCGCCAGTGGCATGAAATAGGTAAACCACTGCTTATTACCCCTAACTTACAGTACTGTTGAATGTATTTATGAGGATTGGGATATACCCATTAGTGTTCATAGGTACAGCATATAACATATATATCAGACTAGAATGAGGTCGATCCCAGCGTGCGGCACCTTTGGAAAGTGCCTGAAAACCATACCACAGGTTGACCTAAGCCTTATGAGTGAAATTGAACATGAACATGCTTCTCTCCCAGAAACTGTAACTAAGGTCTGCTCAGCATAGTTGCAGTATAGTTGCAGTATAAATCACAGGTGGGGTCTGTTGGTGATGAGCAAACACAAAAATGTGCCTGAGTGAGTATCTGCACTAGGGACTGGCTAGCCGCCCTAGTAGACGGGTATCCTTGAATACGAATGGCCAGCTATTATTATATATATATATATTTGATTTTTCTTGTGTTTGAACAGGTGTTTTTTTTCTGGACACAGAGTGTATAGAAATTGTCCATATGATTTGCAAGCACTTTTGGCTATACTTTTAGCCATTATCAAGGATGATTTTACTTTTACTTTTTAACTGAATGTATAGGTTGTGTGTATGTTTCTAGAGTTATAGGGATGTTTTATGTTTTGAACACAGTCAGCACATTGTGGCCATGTTTGCAGTTAATATTATTGAGTGTTGGCCTTTTCTTTTTTATTCTTAAGGCTTCCATTATTTTTAATCTTTTTTTTTAGATGCAGATGAGGTTATTATACTTGTATTTTCTACTAGTATGTTTTGGGTGGATTCTGGTGTACAAATGCTTTACACTACACCTATTCGACCATAGCTGCATCAGAACCCATTTAAACACACACTTACCAGATGTGTATAAATGAGAGATTGCTGCCTAAATACACAATATATATATATATATATATATATATATATATATATATATATATATATATGATAAAATATAGTTTCAAGATATGCTATATTATGCTCAATATCAGGGATAGATGTAAATATAAAAGTGGACATTGATGATTGGGTTAAGCATGAAACAGACTGTCAAATGATGTCAATGTCCACTTGTAGGTCTGATGAATTGGATCGTGATTACGATTCCAATCTAATAAGTATAACCATGGAATATTAGTGTTTGAGCCTTTTATATTATATTTTTACTCTGTCCTGGACATTGAGTTCTACCTGGATTCTATCCTCTTATTATATATATATATATATATATATATATATATATATATATATATATATATTGTTTCAAATTTAATAAGTCTATGGAGAAAGAGTATACAATATCAAAGGTAAAGCATTTGTATTTGTTGATATAGTCAGAATCAATATAGGAATCAACACTGCATGGAGACTGTCACTTTAAGTCTCAAGCAATCTTCAGACCATGTACAGGGATTTTTCTTTATTTTCTTTTCTTAAAAGTGTGTGGGTGTTTTGTTTATTTTTTTTTTTAATTTCCTTTGATGTAAGAGAATCAGCTGAATCAGAAGATTTATTATGAGAATCTGAAACAAAGAAAATCATGGTCAGTTCCAGGATAGCCTGCATCATCTCAATGTAAATAGAATCACTGAATCAAAAATAGTCACTGGCCATGAAAAATAGATTTATTATGGGAATTGGGAGGAAAAGTTTGTCAGATTGAAGACTTCCTTCAAAAAC
>OZ010587.1:99345674-99348174 GCA_963932145.1 Acanthosepion lycidas | reverse complement strand
AATAAGTAGACAGAATGTGTCTAAATTATTTAACAAAACTTGTCTGAATATATATATATATATATATATATATACATATATATATATATATATATATATAATTTAATGAAACAGACAACTTTAAGGGTCCATGGTTATAATTTATTTCCCCAGGGAATTTCTTTTTCTCTGGATCATCAGTCCTCACTTCCAAGGATGAAAAAATGAATTTAAATTCACATATAACTTTTTACACTTTTGAGGGGTAGTATTAAGCTGATGTAAGGTGATATAGAGAATGCTGAGAGATGGTGCAACAGGCATGGTCAGAATTAGAGAGGGAACTGAGAGATAGGAATCCTTTTAAATTTATCTTTATTACAATACTTAATAGTGAGGAAGGGGGGTAAGGATCAGACATTGACCTATTTAATAGGTCAACTCACCAGAAATGATATAGAGAGAAAAAATAAAAGGGAGAAGTAAAGATGCAAGAAATAAGAGATGGACTTAGGGTTCCTAAGGAAAGAGAAGGACAGACACACACACATATATATATATATATTTGAACAAAATGGATGTCATTTTACACCTAACAAACCTTTCAAACAACACTTTTTCAAAGGTGAATGTTGGCAAATTGTAAAACAATGAAAGACACAACCATAATAATGAAAGAGGAGGGCAAGTTGGAATGTGATTAAAAAACAAAATTAATCTTTTAATTTTAAATAATTAAAAGGGGAAAAAAACAAGTTCTGCAAGAGTATAAAATGGAAAAAAGGCACTCACAGTTCCTCCAGCCACCATAAGAAGTGCATAAAATGCTCCTTTTGTCTACACAGGCTCGTCTGGTGAAATTTTATAAATACAGCCTCGAGAACTCGGAGATGGTAAACAGAGCAAGCACTGTGTAGAATTGAAAACCATGTGTCTTCATAGTCTGTGGCACAGTTCGGGCTGTCCAGCAAATGCTGTACAATGGACAAATCGTGGACTGCTTCAGTAGTTCTTAAAGATTGTCTTTGACTACTTGAACACAAATAGGTGGGAACATGTTGCACAATCTGCGTCTCCAATCTCATATTGGTTTGTCCTATGTACGCTTCTTCACATCGACATTTAAGTTTGTAGACAACTAAATTTTTCTGATAATAGGATAAAAGATCCTTACTAAAGGAAGGGAATATGTAGATTTTGTTTCAAAAACTGTGTGCAACTTAACAGCAATTTAACACAATGTGATACAAGCTGAAATTCTATCAGATAATAACTGACATTTCCTGCCAAGCCAAGGTCACTTTAAATAAATCAGGCACCAACTAGGTCCCAAAACCACTGGTTCCTTAAAACATTTGACTTTACTATCTATAACATGTTTGATGACACTGGAGCGATAGCCATTATTTTCAAAAATTTTCTGGATACTAACAAGTTCTCCATTTAACAGATTAGGAGAACAGATCATCAATGCACATGAACCAGGGTCGCGATTAGACCAATCTTATGGGACTTGGGGACAAATGAATTCCAACTTGTATATAAGCCTGTGAATGTGGGTTTGTGAAAAATGCTCGTAAAGAAAACCCATTCTTACACTGAACAAGAACATCCAAAAAGAATAGTGCCCCATCATTCTCTACCTCTATAGTAAACCAAAGGGATGGATGGAGAGAATTAAGTTCCACCAAGAAATTAGTAGCATCACTGGCGGAATCAAAAAGTGAGAAAGTGTCATCAGCATACTTCATGTAAACACAGAGTTTATGGACCTTGTCAAACAAAAGTCGCTCATAATAGCCTAAGAAAATATTGGCTGAAATAGGACCCAAAGGACAACCCATAGCAACACCATCAGTCTGGACATACATCTTATCATTAAAGCTAAATTCAACTCCTTTTGTAGCCAGATGCATACACTTCAAAAATAGATCTTCAGGATTACTGACAGGGCCCAAATTACCCCTAAAATCACTACAAATGCTAATGAAGTGGGACATTAGTGAAAAAACTGATGTCAAAAGACACCATCAGTTTATTCTCAGACTCAATTTCTAAACTTCAAATGAAGTTTGAAAAAATGGAAGAAGTCTGAAATATTATAAACTGAAAAAATATTTGAGACCAGCTAGAGTAATTCAGCTAACCATTTGGCTAACTCGTGTTGCACGGATCCCACCATATACATGATAGGTATAAGTGGTGCTCCATCTTTATGTACTTTAGACAGTCCATACATTCTAGGATGTTGAGACCCTGAAGGTCTAACCCTGTTATAGATATCCTTAGAGATAAGGTTACTCTTGTATACAGAGAGAAACCATCCCTGTGTTCTAGCTTCAACCTTGCTGGTATTATCACATGTACCAGCAGGACTAATTGTCTTAAACTTTGAAGAATCACTTAAAATATTGTTCATCTTATCCAAATAATCTTCTTTGTTTAAGATAACAATGCCAGAACCTTTATCAGGTTTAGTGATGTACACATCATCCCTTGACTTTAATGCTTTTATAGTTTG
>OZ010587.1:99305674-99325674 GCA_963932145.1 Acanthosepion lycidas | reverse complement strand
GAAAACTCCATGGCATTTTCTATTGGGGAAAAATAAGTTTGTGAGAAAAAGAGTTGAAAGTTTTGTGGGACACCAGGAACCTCTTCTTGCCACTTTCAAATGGAGAAAAATGGTGTGATTTGGCCACATTACAAGGCATGAGAGCCTGTGCATGAGTATCATACAAAGCATCATTGAAGGTGGACGTAGGAGAGGACACCAACACAAAAACTGGTTGGACAATGTCAAACAATGGACAGGTGTGACTGTACCAGAATTGCTGATGGCTGCAGTTGATAAACCATTGGGGAAAAGAGTTAGTGTGGCATATGGATCCGCCCTACAATTACAAAAGTCAAGGGAATGATTATGATGATGATGATATTTATTTATTTTTGTCTTCTGGCCTGAATTTTCAAGAAATCTTATTAAACAAAAATATGTGGTCTCTGGTATGAATTGAACCTGTGTCCCCCTAGTTAGAGTGAACCATTGTTAGAACTCTTGTGCTCTAGACTGGCTGAGTTACAAAAAAAGTTGGCTGATCAGGTACCGCTAAGGCAAATTCTACTAACTATAGACTCTTGAAATTTTCATATCAGCTCAGTTTCTTACCCAAATGTAAACAAAGTAATTTTCTAAAGAATTAATGGATTTTTTATTTATTAATCTGACAGATTCCCATCACTTTAAATATTATTTTTAATGTATACTCGTATTTGATTAGACAATCCATTTATTTATTAAACAATTAGTTGAAATATGGATCAGAATCTGGCAGGATGATAAAAGAACAAATAGGAAACATATATCAATCTAACATGTTTCACTTTTATTAAAACTTCATCAGTGAATGAGAGTAAACAGACAAAAAGACAGAAACACTGGTATTTTTAATTATGTTTGGGTCAGTTCTCATTGAGCAGACACATGTTACGTGTGTTAAAACTGGATAATTTTATGTGTATATTATATTTTTTTGAAGATTCTTGTATGTTTAAGTGGGCACTTGATTGTAATATGTATTTGTAATTGTGCACATTTGCCTGTCAAAAAGGGGGTTTTATTTTGCCTTTTGTGTGATCCACACTTGCAGCAGAAAATTGCAGAGTTCTGATTTTATGGCTCGCTTCTTTAGGAATGTATTCTTTGTATTAGATAGATATAAGTTAGATTCTTTAAGAATGGATTCAAAGAAAGACAGCGATGTAATGTAATGTTTCAGATATGTGTTTATAGGTGGTAATAATGTTATTATTAAGTTTCCAATGTATTTTATCCTTAAAGTATTATGTTCTCTTTTAATTAAGGTGGCACTAGTGAAATCAAAATTATGTCTAGCATTGTTTTGATGCAAAACAAGAGAGTTGGATCAATTGTCCAAATGCAGGTCTCTCTTGTGTTCATAGATGTGGGCTTTTAGATCACATGATGTCTTCCCCACATAAACATTTTTGCACTGTAAACAATTTAGTAAATCTTGTCATTTAAATCAGTGTTAGGTTTATTTTTCTTTCTAATTATATTTCCAATTGTCTTGGAGGTGGTGGTTATGATCCTAGTATTAGGGATGACTAATTTGTTTGTGAATTTACTAGAAACAGTGTTGGAGGGAATGATTACGAATTTTGTGTAAGTTTTGTTAGAAGTGTTATTGGTGGTGTCTGTTTTTTTGGTTTTGTGGATTTTGTAAGCTCTTTTTTAGCACTGAGGATAAAGTGATGTTGGTAGTGGAGAAATTTGAAAGTTTTCTCAATATATCTCTCTTCATTTAATTATTCCGGGCTGCATGTCCTAAGTGCTCTAAGGTAAAATCCTATGACTAGTCCAGATTTTATTTTTTGGTTATGGTGGGAATAGTAGTTGATTAGATCATTTTTGTTTGTTGGTTATTAAACAGTATATTTATTTACTTTTTCATCTACTGGCCAGAATATTCAAGAAATCCTATAAAATCTTTGCCTGCATGTCCTAAGTGCTCTAAGGTAAAATTCTATGACTAGTCCAGATTTTATTTTTTGGTTATGGTGGGAATAGTAGTTGATTAGATCAATTTTGTTTGTTGGTTATTAAACAGTATATTTATTTACTTTTTCATCTACTGGCCAGAATATTCAAGAAATCCTATAAAATTTTTGCCAGACTTCAACATATTACATTAGCTGTTCTTGTGCAACACTTTATCTTCTCTCTAAATAAATTGCGTCAAAATCTTTTAATGAGAGAAAATGAATAAAAGCTGACCTTGTATATCTGCAATGTTTCATGGTTTTCGTCATTGAAGCAACATTTACCATTTATTTGATGAATTTAGCTTTATTGTCTGTTCCCCAGATCCTGTCAAATTTTGTTAAATTTATGACTCTTTGCCAAATGAATTACTTAAGAATACTCCAAACATCAATAATACTGCAGTCATTCACACACACACACACACGTCTATATTTTTTAGATGAGGTATTGTTACTATTTACACTATTTACATTATTTGGACTGTTGTCCTCATCTTTATTGCCATATTCACTATGTTTCGGCCATTGTACACTATGGCATTCTTCAAGTGATATAGCCCGATGGATAAAAGCACTGGTTAATAGATCCAAAAGTGGCTTGATCCAAAGAGTTGTGAGTTCAATACCCAGCCACAGCAGAGGGAACAAAAACTTAGAGAGTTGAGTTACTAAAGGGAATTAACTGAAACTGAGATATCCAAAAAAAGGCATGGCATGTGGAATTAGAACTATCTACCCCAGGGACTAAATAAAGGGTTTAGTTCGAAATTCCAAGAAATGTCACCTGAAGAAGGCCTGACCGTGCAATGGCTGAAATGTGAATATGGCAATAAAGATGAGCACAACAGTCTGAATAATGTAAATAGTGTAAATATATATATACACACACACATACATTCAATTTCATGTTCAAATTCCAGCCCAGTTCATTGCATTCACTTTTGCTCAAATGTGGTTCTACAGAAGGATGCTGAGAATACCATGGACTGAGCATATGAGCAATGACAAAGTTTTAGAGAAAATGGAAACAAAAACGATACTTATACTTAACACCAATTGAAATTTCTAGGTCACATAATGAGGAAATAGGTCTTCGAAATTCTTAGGTAACCTTGAAGGTCAACCTACTGAGGCAACTAGGTCTTTTGAAATTCTGATTTGACACCAAGTACAAAGCTCACTTTGGCCTCTCTTAGGATGAACCAATACATGTTGGGCTCAGCAAGATCAACTCCTTTTAGATCAAATTAAATAAATTAATTAATATTAAATTTGATGCTTCTGGTATTTCCTTGTTTGAATAATGTACAAAATAACCTCAAAAACTACATTTTCTTTTGCTTGTGTTAGAATGGGCATCCAGCAGTAATCTACCTATTTTAAGAGAGTCATGGTAGAAAGGTTTACTCAAGTGTTTCCTTAACCACTCTCTTTTTCCATCAGTCATGCTAATGAAGTGTGGGTTCACACTTTTCACAAGTGTATTTGTGCAAAGGGGACACAAGCAGCCAATGAAATTAAATATTATTTTTTTTTTTTTGTAAATGCCTGGGTCCTTCGGTGATTATGGCTCTCCACAGAGTCCATTTCATTATTTGTGAATTGCTATGAGTTCTTGGGAAATATATTGGAGTGGTTTTCCATGTCCTTCTCCACCATTTTATGTAGTCCTTCTCCAAGACTGAATGCAATCCAAGGCTAGAGAGCCCAGTCTGCCCTGCTGTTTAACCCATAGCAAAGAAGAAAGGACATTTATGAGAAAGTGAGCATAAAGGATTTGAACATGGTTCACCAGTTCCATTTTCTGTGTTGATAACCATTGCATTTTCCAAACATCATATTCAATAAAGTTGTTTTCAAAATTTTCAATAGTTGGCATCAGCAAGGATATTCAGTTGTAAATAAGTTGCAAATAAATTAGCTTCAGAAATTTTATTCTGTATTATTGTGAATTTAAAAATGTAGAGAAAAAAGACAAATCTTGCAAATAATGTTGGTTGACTGATCGATTCATTTCTACAGTTTATCAACCCTTTACAGGTTATTTAAATCTAGAAAATACTTATAGATTCTAATAATAATGATTTAGTGATACAAGTCTTACTAATTAACCAATAGCTGGGGGGAGAAGAGTTGGATTCATATACCTTTCTCAAGGATATTTGTACATAATTGAATTGAGGAAACCCAATGGGAATTGGAACTCAGTTCTCCAATCAACAATTCAAAATCATTATCATTACACCACCTGCATATCCAAACTTACAGCACCTGGTTTTCCCAAGCAGTCACCCACCTTGGTACTGACCAGGCTCAATGTTGCTTAACCTCAGTGATCATACAGAAACTGGTGCTTTAATGCTATATGACTGTAAACCAGCAATGTTGTTGATAATAATGATGCGGAGGAGGAGGAAGAGAGAACCGAGAAATATAAAATTGGGCAAAGTTTTACATTCCAGTATGCAGAGAATCCATCGTCGGCAGGTGTTCTTATATCATACAGTAGAGAGTGTACATAAAACATATTGTACATGAAAGCACCTCAAGCGAGTCATTAATCATTCTCTTCATAAACTATACATGTGAAATCTTTGGATTGCTATGTTATTCATTAACGTGTATATTACCCAGTAGCATACAGTCTTTGTTATGAGCTTGCCAACAAATGGATAACATATAGTTGTTGTCGTTTATTCGTTATTGTGAACGAATGAGTCACAAGGGAATATTGGAAACAGCTTTGACACCTGCATCAAAACAAACCAAAACACTACAACAGATAAGGTCATACGATGGATTGTCAATGAGCCAGTTAGGATACTAGCAAACTGGCAGTTGTCTAAGGGTTAGCTTTTAACCAAGCATCAACTACTAACAGTTCTGTCGTTGGTGGGTTTTTCAGTGTAAAGTGTGGGTAAGTCAAGATTTCTATTATAAAACTTATTTAATATTTCTGAACCCTTCTGTTGTGTATTTACATTATATAAATGATTATAAGATTTCAATGTAAAGATAGATTTATAAAAAAATATATTAACAAAAAAAGATAGTTTTTCTTTAAATTGTGGATTTTAAAAGAAAAAAGCAATGAAAACTTTATGGGGATTTTCTAAGTGTAGCTTAGATACGCCACAAGACTGAAAGTATGAGGCACTCAGTGGGGATCAAACTCACTAATCAGTCATAACTGATCTAGCAAGACAAGCTTGCCGACTATTGTTTCATGTCAAAGTACTTTAAAATGATTTTCTAAGCATAGTTTAGATGTGGCACAAGGCCGAAAGCATGGGGTACCCAATGAGGATTGAACTCACTATTCAGTTGTAATTGTTCTAGAGAGACAGACTTGCTAACATGAAAACTTAAAAACTTTATGGATGATTTGTAATTATTTAAATTAGTAGTTAAAGAAAATTTAAAGTTAGTTTTACAGGCATGTCAGTTCTTGATTCTAAATTTTGACTTAATGTTCAGTGATTGCACAAAGAGTTGGACATTTTATAAAAAAGGTTTATTTTAAAAAAAGCTACCATATTTGATGGCATCTAAAACGCCCACCTCGTTTCCTTTTAATAGAGTTAGGCTTGATACAGGTTGTGGTCTACTAAAGTATTTGCTAAAATATTAGCCTCCTGCGTTGAAACATTGCATTTTTATCCATGAAGATATTTTAAAGATTTTTTTTTATTGAAAAAGTGGTTTTTATATGTTATATGCATTTGCAATTATCATTTTATTTGATTTTATCCCATAAAAAGAGGAAAAAAAAAATGCTTCGTTTTTTGTTTTTTTTTGTTATTTTACTGGATTAACTACACCATCGGGAAAAATATTAGGCTACCACTTAGTATAACTTTGCATATAAAATCCAGAACACATTTTTTAGATTTTTTTTTTTTTTTTCAGAGAAAAAAAGCAGGGTTTATATATTATGAAATAGATTATATTTGCCTTTGTATTCGTCATTTAATTTGATTCCATTAGTGAAAAAAAAAAATTTCCTTTTTTCTTGTAATATTCCAATAATTCATATATTTTTCCAAGTAAAAATATTCAAACAAAATATTATGAGCTTGAACTGCATATTATGAGTGTACAGTTTAGATTATTTTCTTTTGCTTTTTTTAAAAGGATTTTTTTTTCAGGGAGTGGGAGAAGGGAGAATGTCACCCCTCTTATCCTGAATATTGCATACGAAAAGAAACAAGACTTGAAACTTCGATGTGTAATTTGAAAGCAAGAAACATTACATTGACATTAAAACAATATAACAAAATACAAGTTTTATGAAAAAGCTTGCACACAAATTTCAAAGAAAAGAAATATTGCTCACAAGAAAGATATAAATTATTCAGAAAATTTTCAATAATTGAAAAGACCATGAGATAGTATAATACAAATTCATTTTTGAAATTAAAATTAAAAATTTTTCAAATTAAAAATTTAAATTTAAAAAAAATTCAAAAATAAAATATACAAACTTTTAACAATTTAAAGATCTTTCGAGAAGTTACAATACAATTCCTTTTTTAAAAAAGCTTAAAAATAAACTTTAAAAAGTTCAAAACACACATTCTTTAAAAAAAGATGCACTTAATAAACTGACAAGTGAAACTGAGACAGTGTTTATAGAATTCAGCAACATCATGAAGACTTTAAGAAATTTGTCCTTTTTCAAGAATATAGTTTGATTCACTTAATTGGTTTCAATTTGGTTCTGCAACTTTTTCTATTTCTATCTGCTTCTTATTTCTTCTGTAAAAAACAGCCCAGCTCATCCACTGGTGGCACCCAAAATAGCTTTTCCTTCTGCACCCTTAATAACTTGTTGTAACCTTCTGATTCTTGTACCTTCTGATTTCTTCGAAATTTTGTCACCTTCTGGTCAAAATTTTTATGACTTCTGTGCCTTCCGAAATTTTGTCATCTTCTGGTCAAAATTTTTATGACTTCTGTGCCTTCCGAAATTTTATCACCTGGTCAAAATTTTTATGACTTCTGTGCCTTCCGAAATTTTGTCACCTTCTGGTCAAAATTTTTATGACTTCTGTGCCTTCCGAAATTTTGTCACCTGGTCAAAATTTTTATGACTTCTGTGCCTTCCGAAATTTTGTCACCTTCTGGTCAAAATTTTTATGACTTCTGTGCCTTCCGAAATTTTGTCACCTTCTGGTCAAAATTTTTATGACTTCTGTGCCTTCCAAAATTTTGTCACCTTCTGGTCAAAATTTTTATGACTTCTGTGCCTTCCGAAATTTTGTCACCTGGTCAAAATTTTTAAGACTTCTGTGTCTTCCGAAATTTTGTCATCTTCTGTACTTTCCAAAAATTATGCACCTTCTCAAATTTTCTGCTAACTTGTCTTAGGCTCCAGAAGAGTCTCAACTTTTAAATTTGCATGGATGGACATCATCTTCCTCATTAATCAATAAGTTCAAAGGTGTATATCTTTTCCAAATTTGAAAGTTAAATCTCAAACCATCCACCTTAAACAAATTATTTTAGGCAGGTCCTTATCATGACCCTCGTGAATTCTTTTTACCCAAAGGGATACAATCACCCTTTGCATCCCTACAATATAATATTTAGTTTGTTGGTAAGTGAATAATGTGAGGGAAAATTATTGATTTGTTTCATTCTGGTTATAACTATAAGCGTCTATTAAATCTTAATATAAATTGTGTCACAACTTTAAAAAAAATGAGATTTAATCAATACAAAATGAAATAATACTAACATTAAACCTGAAGCAGGAATATACAAAAAAAAACTACCAAGAATGTCCCAAGAAGTACATAGGTGATACAGCTAGGAATTTAAATAAAAGATTATATGAACATGAAGGGGATTTTTTACAAAACAATATACTTAATGTATTAACTGTTTCTTATAGGTCTGATTATTTTTTTTACTATGATTTTGATTAAAAGAGAAAATGGTGAACTTGATTAAGGTGAAAATATATAAAAAATGCACAAATTTTGGAATCATCTATTGTAAATTTACAGCCAACATCAAGCAACACATCTCCTGACAAAATTATTAGTAATGCAATGTGGAATAATTAGAAATAATAACAATAAAAATTAAAGTGATTAAAATTACTGAATGCAATGGGATGAGTTAACATTAATATGCATTGGACATTAGAATTTAAATTTAAAGGCTGGGTGTCTCTGTTTTTAATGATTCAACTTAAATTGTAACCATTGTGTAAAATAACCACAATGACAATGGTATTGGTAATTCTCAATTACTTTATTCTTGTACCAATGAGATACAAATACAAAAAATATATCTGGCCCTCAGCCACTCAGCTGTTTATATAACACTGGACGAGACAACTCATGTTTGCCTGTGGAAGTTTCCCATTATCTAATAAGACCTTCTGTTTCAACTGTACACAAGGTTTTTTGAATTTCTTCCTCTCTCTCTCTAGATATATGTGTGTGTGTGTGTAAAATTCCAGATATACCTAAAAATATATCTGCAAATGGACATTATGAATAAAGACAAAAGGAAAACTTATCTTAGCCACTGTGTTTCATCCTCTGATGGCCTTCAGCAAGGCAAATGTAAGGATTTTATTTTGCAATGAGTATTTATAAACAAATGTAATAATGTTGATAGTTCTCAGAATTTTTTAATTTAAGAACACTCATAAATATACATCAGGCTGACTGAAAGTCAAGGTAAATTATGGAGGATGCTAATAAATAAAAAAATCAAAATTTTGGTTCTCTAAACTAGATTTAAATTCAGTTGATGTTAACATATTAACATGTCAGTTTCCTTATTCCTCCCTTTCTCCTATTTGAACATGTAGCATTACTATATACATGTAATCATTAAACTAAATGATTCTTTTGATGTATTTGTTTAATAAATCCTACCTATGATATTTTTCATGTAGTATAGTGTTATGGACTCACTGGAAGTAGTATGTACTCAACTGCCTCATGGGTAATAAGTGTAGCTACTTATAGTTTTTGTGATTTAATATGTAAATTAGTCACCTCATCTCCCTGTACTGAAGAGGCTTTATCCCCTTATTTTCCCTGGTCTTTCTTCTGGGAGCTTTTGTTTCTTCCTTCTCCCTAAGAGATTGTCTGGATATAGGAGATCTTGATCTTCTTTTTTCATAGGAATGTTCCTTCAATGATTGTCATGGTTCATCTTCAAAGTCTATCTTACTCTCAACTTCACTGTCTAGTGGCCTGTTTCAAATGAAGAATATATTTGATAACTGATTCAACTTTTTGAGAAATATTCATAAACTTAGTTATCTTTGCATTCACTAGTTTTTTTTTTTGTCTTTCGCTATCAGTTGACTTATATCATCAAACGTCATTTCATCCAACTGTCTTGGATATGCAGTTACTGATAATTTTATAATGGCCTCACAACCAGTAGTTGTCAAGAAGAGATCAGTTATTTGGTTTTCTCTCCCAACTGATTTCAAATCCTTCATCTTTTTTGTTCTGGCTTTAGCTGCACATATTCTAAGCCACACTTGTGCATACTCATAATTATCCAGTGATAATTATTCATTCAGTTCTTTAGTGTAGTGTTACAGACTGACAGGAAGTAGTATGCACTCAACTGGCTCATGGCTAATAGCTGTAGTTATTTGTATTCTTTGTGACTTCATATGTAAATAGGTCACCTCAGTTGGTTATGTAAACAGCTCATGATAATATGAGGTTGTAGATTGCTAACGCAAACACCTTGATGTCTAATTTGAAGATTTATTGGTTCAAACATTGCAATTAAAATGAAAAATACTTGATATTTTTGTATTTATTACCATTTGCTTATTTTGGATTTTACAAGTAAGTTTACTGTTTTCATTTTAATTTAAATTTTAAAAAAAGTGTAAAAAGTTAAATGAGAAATTATTACATTATTTAATTAATTGATTATAACTTATGTGTTAATTAATTCCCAAATTATAACAATAAGGATGATGAAACAATTGTTAAAGGCTTCAGTAAAAGCCAAACAAGAACCTCTGTTAAAACTTTCTTAGAACGAATTTTCTTTAACAAATTAAAGTGAATAGTTTCTAACATACAAAATTCGGATTCTGCCGTCCGTATTATAATTATCCAATTTCTGTTTGTGGACATATCAATATTTTTTCATAGGTTGAACTCATTTCTGGATTGCAACATTCATATTTTTAGCAACAATTTCAATGTTGTAGAATTAGGTTATACATAATTGAAAATATTCCAATTTGTGCAACAGAGATGACTGAAATTAGCTGTTTCTATACAGGAGACATTTGGCATTCATTGACTGAACAGTTATTGCTAGATTGAAATAAAATCTTTTTCTTAAAATGGTTTTAGGAAATTTAAATTCTCAATAAACTTTTTATCATAGGAATGTAGTTCTAAAATGATGGTGTGGATGTTAACAAGGCTATAGGTTTTGCATGTATTTTTTTAGGTGAAGGCGTCTGTTCAGTAAATAACTAAAGAAAATAGAAAAAGCATGCAAAAAAACTTGAGTTTCTGCTATGGACATTTATTTCTTTTATGCTGACTGTATTGAAACAAATTTAAATGTCTCTTGAGTATATCCGTTTTCCTTTTTGGTTCAGAAATAATTTATGGGAAGTAAGGATCAGAATGAGTAAAGATGGTCGAGCTCAAGTCAACCTCCCACTGAGTTGTGATGACCAAATCTCTTTTTCGTCAATAGAGCTGCCGAAAACATATCCTAATTCAAAAGTGGAAAGAGGTCAGTCATCAGTGGACCAGGGGAAACTATCACTGCATGGTTCACATCTTGAAGCCAAGAAAGAGAAAGATTCTGTCATTTCTGGAAGTGGAGTCATAAAATAGCTCATGTGTCTAGTAACCCTTTCTGGTTTCTTTATAACTTGCATCATGGGAAAATTAATTAGTTTTGTTTTTTTTTTTTGTTTTTTTGGAGTTTTTTTTTTATTGTTATTATTTTATTTATTGATTTTACTTCATTTTCCCCACAACACTAACATCTCCAAACTTTTGGTAACATACAGTCCATCTGAAGTTAGATGTCAAAAAATTGTTCATAGCAAATTTGAGTTATTGAGGTTTATATGATTTGCATAATAACTTCAGACAGGCTGTATTTACAATACTGTAGAATTTGTTCATAAATAAAACCTGACAATTATTGTTTTGTGTGTGTAATGTTCCACTAAAAATAATAGAATAATAGAAGCCTGCATTGTTTGGTTGAGAAGTAAATCAAGTTTTTATTTAAAAAAAAGTGCTGTACTTGTTTATAGGTGGTACTGTAGACCAGGGGTCGGCAACTTTTTGGAAGGAGCAAGTCAGGCAGCTATACAATGTCTTAGAGTGAGGGGGTTATCATATCAAATGTACTCTACCTCAGACTGCTCTGTCCAGAAGGCTGACTTGGTCCCTGTGACGGGTATTAAAAGCAGATAAGCTAAACACACATATACGCACATATGAAGGTTAATTTCCGCCTAACAACAGAATAAAGATTACGTGAAATCTTATGACATTTTGGGAAGGCAGGTCAAAAGGGTCAACTGACCCAATTACCCGTAAAGGAAAACGTCTAGACAGAAGCTAGACAGGGGATGGAAGTAAGATAGAATTCGCGCCCAAAACCTAAGTCACGTGACAGTCAGAGATTCACTCGAGGATCAGTTGTTTCCTGGACTTTGAAAAGGCAAGACCGAAGCCAAGGAGCTAGTGGTTCACGAATTCAAGATAAGACGCATTTGATAGTGATGACTTATCTAGTTTCTTTCTAGGCAACTCCGGACAGAAGCATAAAGAAATATTCCTGTTCGAGAATCCCAATTTGAAGACGCGGATAAAAATATATGCTGATGGTTCAACCTGCGTAAAGAAAGTGTACATCCCTGTTGCAAATTGAGCCGTCTACAGAAGAAAGGAAGGAAAGAAAAAGACGAAACAGAGAGAAAAAGAAAGTGTATACCTCTATTACAGACTAGCAGTGTGTGAAATTGTGTTTGTGCCGAGAAAAGGAAAGAAAGGACATTGATAAAAAAAAAAGAGAGAACTGAATACAAAAGATAATTAATCTTATTTTGGACCCATAGTAGAAAATATATACACACACACATGAATATTATGTTTTTTTTCGCAAACACCTTTCCACATGTAAAACAATAATTGTAACTCCTCTCCCATCTCTTTTGTATATGTGTGTTGGCTTCTACATTCAATTCATAGTAATTCATACTTGTATTTTGTATGTTCGGGTTCAGTTGAATCCATTTGGTGTTCGGCGAATTTGATATCCCAAAATAAGTTCGAGATCCAATCGTCGGATGTTTTAACTCATACTTATCTGTTCGTTTATTTTTGATATATGTATATTTGTATATATTAAAATTATTGTATCAAAAATCGCTAAGCCTTATAGTTCATCCTTGTATTGTGGATCAGTACTCGTGTTGAAAACGAAGTGGACCTGGGAAAGATTACTGTTCGATTATCCGAATCGAACAGTGGTCTTAAAAATATTTTGTTTACCAATTGTCCACTCTCACGATCTGAGAGAGATAGCTTGTATCTCTCCACAGGTGTGGGAGTGTATATATCTCCTAGTTGGCGTATGATTGCCCTATAACCCATTCGTCGACTGGGGCATATGACAGTCCCTTTAAAGACAAATGTTCATTGTTGAGAGGAGCAAAACATTAACCAGGTGGTCATCACCCAACCTTGTTCTTAAATGCCTTTTAGTATATTTCATTTTTGAAAAAAGTTTTTCACAAGTACATATACTTACAAATAATTTAAAAAAAAAAATACATTAATTGTTATTCAATACAGATACCTATAGATGCTTTACTGCCAGACAAAAACACAAATGAAAAACGCTGAGGAGGATACAAAGTAACTTTTCCAAGGATTGAAACATTAAAGTGAACAACTGTATCTGTACTCAATAATAATTAGATAATTACTGTCTTGGTGTTAGGTTGGTAGGCTGAACAAAAATCCTCCTTCACTGTCTGGATGTGATCAACCCCTCCTGTAGACTATAGAAAGAATTTTGTATTATAAATAAAAGAAAAGAAGGTTTACCTGTGCATAGTATGTGTCTCACCTCAGATCATACCAGAATATACTCTGCACTCAGTGTGACATCAGGGAAACCAGGTGCATCAACAGGTTGGCCTGAGAGATGACCTCCTAGCTACCAAGTATAGAACTGCATCTTCAGAATGCTAGTAGCTGCCTTGACATAGGAACAATGAACATGGGATGGGTATGTGCAAGAAAAAAACAGTATGACAAATATAGATATATAAGCACCAACCCCAGAGGAGAGAGAGAGGACAGTTTCTCTCAGATATCGCACACAAAATGTAAGGTCCATATTCAGATGAGGGCCAAAGGTTGCATATACCCAATGGCCGACTGAAGTTCAAAGTTGAATAAAATTCATGCATAACATTTTATTTTATTTAAGTTTAGATTACAATTACAGTTAACCTGTGTGCAGCCCTGGACTTGCATTTGAATGCAAGACTGAATCTCTCATATGTGTCTGGGGTAATCATTAGCTATTATGACGATAATTCATTCTATGTGTTTTCAGATTAAGAGGATCTTTAATTTTGTGTAATGTCCATTTGTTTTTGGCTTTTTAGCATCGATAATAAGATATTCCTTACAGTCTGCAAAAAATTCTAGCTTGCAAATGTTCATTTTAACAATTCTTTGAAAACATTAAAGTATAATATGTCACATTGTGGAAAGATAGTATCTTAATGATTGCTTTTGATGTTGGTGAAATCTCTTTTTGTTGTTTTTTAATTCAATAAAATGTAATGAGCAAATATTTGATATATTTTTTTTTTTTTTACAATGATGTTCACCCTGTACAAGGTCCGGGAGCCACTCAAAGTAGAGTATTAGAGAGTAAAAGGCATAGTTTATATGGATATGTTGGGAAGATAACGGTTAATCCTAGACTTGAACAAGTTAAGATTGTAGTGATTAGAGAAGCATCCTCTTGGAAATTGGTTCCTCAGAGAAGCTGTTCATGGAAAGAAGCTGCTTGAGTGGAACTTACATCTCACCAAAGAAATATGAAGGAAATGAGGGTTGTTCAATAAAATGCACATGACATGTTGGGCCTTAGCTGTGAAGTAAGACTTGGTAGAACTAAGCAATGTAGTATGTCTAAACACTTTCCATGGAAATAGTGAGTACTGAGATGCTCATAGTGTTTCATCTGTGAGAAACCTGTTGCAGGATGGAAAATAATTTCCTTCCTGTTTTAAATCCATGGCATTTAAAACATGAAATGGAGATAGAAGTATTTCTTCTCTACATTTCTGTTTTAAGGAATTATCATTAATTACATTACTGTATTTTCTGGCTTACAAGATGCTGCAGTTTGGAAGATGCACCCTAATATTGGAAAGAAATTTCTAAGAAAAAAAAGTCATTCTCATACAACAACACATTTACCATGCGTCCATCACATATTGGCGCTACGTATTGTTTACATTAATCACTCATCTGATTTTGTTTGTATGGCAATGACATGCTAGTCAAGAGCAGAAAGGCTCCCTCCGTTGCTAGTAAACAGAGCATGTTTAAGCTTGTGGCTCAGCTCCAGGAAGGTTTATAGTCTTGGAAATACAGCTAAGTATACATCATATAAAAGGCTGAATTAGATAGCTAACATTATAGTGCAATGACTCAACCTATAAATCCATGTCCCTCTCAGTCAAGCCAATTAGGCAACCGTCCAAGCTTACTTGAGCTTGAGCATTGCCTTACATTTGTATTTTTCAGGGTATTTTTTAGGAAAAAAAGTGTGTTTTGTAAGCTGGAAAATACGGTATTTACTGTTGCACTAATGTCCTCATCATTATTGTTATTATCACATGGTTTCAGTCATTATGGCTTCCAATTCCTGTGGAACAGTAGCCTACAGAGTTAAAGAATTAGTTTGTAAATTTGGTAATATAGTAATTACAGGTTCCATCCCTAAAGTAGAAACTCTATAGTAGTAGTACTAGTAGTAATTGGACTAGTACTCTCGCATTTCACATATGTGGAACACTCTTCCACCTTCTTGCTTTCCTGTCAACTAAAATCTTCAAAAATATAAATTCAGTATCTCTTCTGTCCCCTTGAATTCTGGTCTTTTATTATCCTCTCTCTTTTCAATAAGATTTCCTCTGTTTCTTTCACTCTGAGAAACCCCTTGCATGTTAGTGGCTTTATCACCTTGCTTGGGGTGAAAAGATTTTTTTTAATCAATTTCACCGCTATTTGAGGCAGTAAAGACACTAAGACACAAGGGTTTACAGGGTGTGGAAGAATAAAAACATTACTAATGAGCAAGAACAAAAAGAGTAATCAGGAGGGCAGTAGATAGCAATTGACGTTGTATTTAAATTTTTGAAGATTAAAGTTGGCTTGTAAGTATAAAGCCAGAAGGGAGTTCCAGAAGCATGAAATGTGAGAAACAAAACTGTTAGCATAGAATTTATGGTTATATCTAGCCAACTCAACTGTAAATTGATGAGATTTCAATGCTTGTCTAGGTAGCATAGCAAAGAGCTTGTCCAAACAATTATCATTAAAGTATTTATAAAAAAGGCACAGGGTGGCAACTTTACAGCAATGGAAAAATGACTGAAGCCAAGATGCCAGATCAGGACCGATAATATTGCTGATCCCTCTTTGGATTTTATTGCTGATTCTTCTTTGGATTTTATCAAGGAGTTCAAGGTAAATAGCAGGAGCACTAGCCTATATGTGGCAGCAATATTCTAATATATGGGTGAATGGTAGACTTATAGATATATAGGATAAAAAAACAATAAGTAAGTGGTACTAAAGAAAAAGAACAAGACTAGCTATCTCTAGACATAGTGAAATGAAAACAGTCTGGTGTATAAAAAAAAGTTAAATTCAAAATTTAACAGCCACCTGAAGAAGGTCGGAGATCAAAACATTCAAAACATTGTCATAATAGCAACAAAGATGTGGACATTAGTGTGACTATAAATAATGCAAATGAAGACAAAAAATAATAATGCGAAAAATATATAAAGAGTTGATACCACAGAAAGTTGGATATAAATCAATCTTATGAACAGGTCAAGCCATAAATCTTTTGCCAAGAAATCATTATCTTACAATATATCTCATGTATTGGTTGATTCCTGCTTTTCAGGATAATGCAACAGCAAATAATAAAGTAGGATACATTTTATTATAGTTGCTATGATGAGACAGAAGACCTGCCCTGGCAATGGTACTAACACTCAACAGATACTGGTGAATTGTACTTTGGTATAAACAATATCAAACTACAGGGTGCCCCACAAAAAACAAGAAATTTTAGATTTACTATATGATGAAAAAATAAACTAACATATTTTATTATATGAATGAATTAAAAAAATTAACTAACATATTTTATTATATGAATGAATTAAAAAAAATTAACTAACATATTTCATTATATGAATGAATTAAAAAAAATTAACTAACATATAAATTTTTAAAATATTTTTTGTCCCATGATGATGCAGTTATCAAATTTTCAACATGACGTGAATTTTCTCATTAAAAAAAAAGATCGAACTTGGGGACTAAAAAAATACCAAGAAATTTTGCCAGAATTCTTTAGTTTGAACATCATATCTCACATTTCTGTTTTTGCTATGTTTTAAGCGACTAAATTTCTATTCTTTGTTTTTGTTTCAAATAACTGTAACAAAAATTTCAACAATTAAATAAACTCTACCAAATTTCCATTTTTTTGAGGGTGTGTGGGGTGCCCTGTAGTTTGATTATATTACAAGGGAAATTATTAAAAAAAATTTAATTATTTTCCTTTGAAAAGATCCAGTTAATCTATACTAACAATTTCAATGTAGATAAATAATGTTGCATCATAAATTAGTCAAATCAATATTCATGACTTTCATCTTTGATGAAACTTTTAATTTCTAATATTCTGTTCTTCTTTATGTGCCATGTCCCTTCAGGATGTAGGCGATCACGGTTCTCCACAACTTCCTATCCCTTCTAGATCTTAATAAACTTTGTCTTTCTGTTATTTTTCCTAACACCTGTTCCACCATCCATTTACTCAAGCTTGCTAAATATGCTATGCATTGTTTACTGTCCCTCTTGCTGTCTGTCCTGTGAGTATCAGATTTTCCAAGCCCTCCATCCTCATTATATGCCCAGAAATCTCAACTGTCTCTTCCTAATGTTAAGTATTAGTTTCCTTTTTGTTTCCATTTTCTCTAAAATTTTGTCATTACTCACATGATCAGTTCATGGTATCCTCAGTGTCCTTCTGTAGAACCACACTAATTTTAATTAGTGATATTTCATATTTACTGTTTCATTATTCATTTCATTAATATTTACCAATATTTTATTACTAATTTAATTACAAATATTTTAATATTAATATTTGTTATCTGCTGTAAACAAACGGCTTATGGGAGTGACACTGCTATGTAGCCCAAAAATAAAATTGGACAAAAAAAACCTTGAATGATATTTAGCCCAACATGATAGTGTAACCTTAAACAAATACTTAAACAACACTAGTAGAAATGGTAGCCCTGATGATCAGAAATGCAATTGCTACAACAGTGATCTCTGTCCCCTGAGCGGTAAATGCATGTGTAAAGGAATCATATATAAGGCTAGCATCAAGCACAATGACGAGATGAAATTTAATTTTGAATCCACTGCTAACAATTGGAAAAAACGTTTCTACCATCACAAAATGACACTTAGCAACAAAAATTATGCAAACGCCACAGCACTCTCTAAGTTCTACTGGAGTACCAAAACAGATGGCTACACACCTAATGTAAAATGGGAATTTGCAGCACAAACTAAACCTTTTTCCAGTAGGGGGGAGGACGATGTGACTTATGTCCATTAGATTCATCCTCAAAAATATTAACAATTTAGGTCTACTTAATAAGCAAACTGAGCTAATGATCGCATGTAGGTATAGAAGGCCATATCTCTTAAAATACTGGAAGCCTGACTGATTCTAATTCCTTTTCCTTATATTTTTAATTTTATTTTGTCAGGATGTAGGTAGCATACCAGCTTACTTCACTCTAACCTGATTATGTTATCATGACAAACATATAACAATGTCTCTAGCATTATTTTATTAATTTCCTTATATATTTATATTTATTATTTTCCTCATATTTATTATCTTTACTTTTATATTATTTACTTTCCTTATATTTATTTATTACAACCAATTATTTAATTTCTTTATATTTTATATTTCTTTATTTTCTTATTTCCTCATATTATTTTTTTTATATTTTTTCATTCCTGTATATTATAATTACTTTCTTTATATTTATCTGTTTTTTATAATTTATTCTTTCCTTATAATTTTTTTTCATCTTACCAAGTTACCTCGCTTTAACCCATAATGTTATCTTGGCTATGCAAAAACAGTTTCTTTAATTTTAAATTTTAAATTTGTAATCCTTATTTTTTCTTTTTTTACAATTTTTCTACATTTTTCTATTTTTTAAAAAATATAAGTCATCTGCATTACATTTACTACACTTTTTGTCCAATTTTATTTTTGGGCTACGTAGCAACATTCCTCTCATAAGCCATTTGTTTACTTTTAGCAACATAGATTTTGTGCCCGATGAGCTGTAATCCAGTGAAACTTAAGTCACACACCAAAATTTAGGTACACATGTATGTAATTAATATACATCTTTGCTCTGTCTAACAATTCAAGCACTATTATGTTTACACCTCATGTATAAATCTGATGACTATTTATCTGCTTGCTCTCATATGCCTACTATCATGTGCATATATGCTTGCTTATATCTGTTCATTTGATTTATCTATCCCTATATATATATATATATATATATATATATATATATATGTATATATATATATATATATATATATATATATATATATATATATATATATATATATATACAGTGGGGGAAACAAATATTTATGCACATGCAAATTTTTAATTTACGGTTTTTCCAACAGATGAATAAACTTACTTTTCATATAATCATCTGTACACAGATACATAATAATTAATATGCATAGAAAATAGAAAAAAATTTTGATTTAATAGAAATAAATCCCATTTATTCATTTTAATGGGTGAAAAAAGTATTCATACAATCGAAAAAAGAATACATAATCTTCATTTAATACTTTGTAGAATAGCCATTATTTACTTCTACAGCAACCAAATTCTTGTAGTTCTCAATTAATGATCTGCAAATTTTAGTTGGTATTTTATTCCATTCTTCTTTGCATATGGTCTTCAGATCCAGGATGTTTGTTAGAGCTCTCATTTGGATTTGAATTTTCAAATAATACCACAGATTCTCGATTGCATTTAAATCTGAGGACTGGCTTGACCATTTCAGGATATTTATATTATTTTCAGCAAGCCATTCCTTCATAGATTTTGCAATGTGCTTAGGATCATTATCTTGTTGGAAGATCTAATCAGGAGGAAGTTTAAGATTTTCAACTGAAATTATTAAATTTGTTTCCAAAATATTTTGATATGCTGCAGCATTCATTCTACCATTTATTACTGATATGTTGCCAGTATCTTTTGCAGAAAAACTTGATGCTGCCACCACCAAATTTCACTGTTAGAACTGTATTCTTTTGTTTAAAGGCATCGACATCTTTTCTCTATACATGATTTCTAGAATTACATTCAAACTACTCAGTTTTGGTTTCATCTGTCTATAATATTCTTTACCAATATGATTTTTCCTTATCCTTATGTCCACAAACAAATTTCAAACTGGTGTCTGTGTCTTTTCAATAGAAGTGGAGTTTTCTGAGGGGAGTGTGACTTTAGATTGTTCCTAAGAATTTCATTGCTTTAGTCCATTTAGTGACAGATTCCTGATGAAAGCAAATCGTCCTTCAACTCTTGATGAGTAACCAGTGGATTATGTTTAAT
>OZ010587.1:99285674-99300674 GCA_963932145.1 Acanthosepion lycidas | reverse complement strand
AGGAGTGTTCCAACAGTTTTGAGTACAGCTCATAGGAACAATTACTCTGAAAATATTTATAGAAAAGCACAGGAAACCTACACTATGGCAGTAGGAAAGTGATTGAAACCTAGAAGCCAGGTCAGCAGGGGCAACAGTGTTGCAAATTCTTCTATGAATATATACATACATATATTGTATATTTCATCAACAATCCTTCTTTTATACATGTTTCACTAAATGTCAAAGAAAATCATCTCATCATTGGCTATTTGATGTATACACATCCCAGGTGCAACTGGGTCGACCATATGTTTATATGTTGGGAGCAACCCCTAACATTTAGTGAAGGTGCAGACCCACACTTTGTGCTCTGGAGGTCATCTCTCATGTCAATCTGCTGATGCACCTGGCTTCTCTGATGGACACTATTTTGACATCATTTGAGGTGAATCACATACTTCAGTAATATACATTACTATATTATGCTTTCATGACTTAGATATTACTACCCAAATATGTAATATATATATTGTTGTCGCATACCTATGCATGATAATGGGTATGTCTCTATTCACATAAATACAGTAGTAAATACTGTATGTTGGCCTGCAGTTGGAGATTCATCATGGAATTCACTTGATTCACATCAAGCAGTTGACTACTTTTTCTCTGCACCACTGGTGAATCTTATATGTGTTGTTCTTGTCCTAAGTATTATCGTTCATCACCAACCTTCATGTGATTATTCTATTCAGTAACCTTCCCTAGGTTACAACATATGTATTTATATATATATATACTTGACTTGAATTCAACGTATGAGGGTCAAGCAGATCAGTTCCTAGGAAACCGACAACCCAACAACAGCACATAGGACTTGATTATAGTGGTGAAGGTTTCGTGCAAGACCATCCACACACTTTTTGAAGGGCCGAATACCGAGACCTGGTGCACTATGTGTCACAAGGTCCCCAAACGACCCTCCACAGGTTTTGAATTCAGAGTTGTCCTTCTCCTAGACCAGTTGCCATCCAAGGCTATAGAACCCAGTCTGTCCTGCTATTTGGCCATAGCTGGAGGGAGAAGAAGAGGATTCACACCTTTCCCAAGGGTATTAGCATGTAAGTGAATGTAATGGATTTGACTGGAATTTGAACTCAGCTCTCTGATTCCCCAATCCAAGCTGCTATCCATTACTCCACTATATATATATATATATATATATATATATATATATATATATATATATATATATATATATATATATATATATATATATATATATATATATATATATATATATATATATATATATATATATATATATATATATATATATATATATATATATATATATATATATATATATATATATATATATAATATATATATATATATTGTTTATGCAAACTTGGGTAGACCCAAGGAGGATGATATCCGGAGAGCTCAATGTAAAATTCAGAGCATAAATTAGTGAAATAATTTATTACATGGAACCTTACCATGGTCTGTTTTTATTAAAAAAAAAAAATATATATATAAATATTGTCATCCACAGACAGACTGTTTCGCTGTTTCACAGTGTGGCTTGACAACCGATATATATAAATGAGCCTGTATGAATAGTTCAAAAACAATTGGAATTGGAGCTTTCCCTTGAAGAATGTACTGTCTTAGTGTATATGAAAAATCTTCCTTTACCTCAGATTGTGAGTAAAAGATTTGTGTAGAGACTAATATCAAGCAGCAAATCAGACAGACTAGAAATAATAATAATATTACTATATATACTCGAGGATAGGTTGCACTTTTCTTCACCAAAATTTCAATAAAAATCAGGGGTGCAACCTATCCACTCAACATTATAGAAAATCTGAAGTAGACTGTGGCATATCAGTTTTCCAGGTGAATATGCTGGGCTCAAGCATAAAGGCAAAATAAAATGTACTGAATGAACAAATGAAAACAATGTTTGACAGTGATGATAATTAAGAAGAATTTGGGGTTTTCAGTCCAGATGAAGTTTAATAACTATATCTAAATGAGTAAACACTTTTCATATGTTTTATTATATGTAATCAAAGTTTTGAAATAAAGGTGAATATTTGAAAATATTTAACAAATACTACTTCTATTTACATTAAAAACTCCCCAGATTATAGTAAGACCTATCTGTGAGTCAACTGCAAATACCCGCTTTGACAACCCAAAGCTAAAGGTGTGACCTATCTACTGGTGCAACCTATCCGCAACTATATATGGTAATCAATAAAAAAAACTTAGTTTTAGAATAATATATTTCTTAGTGAAATTATACATTTCTATGCAAATAGATGACAGCTGAAAATTAATTTTGACTGGTGTCTACATTGTTAATTTGATTTTATTGAATTTTAGTTTGTTGTATTTGCAACAAGATGTTACATATGTGAGAAAAATATTTGAATTACAATTCAGTCATTATTGAAAATGAAGTCAATGGCAATGAATAAATAATGAGAATTGAAATAAATGCAAAGCAGAAAAGATCAGAGGCGAAAATACGATAATTGCCATCTGCAAAACAGAAATCATTTTACTGTTCATGTTTGTAAAATTCAATCATACACACAAACACTTGAGTCACAAAAATAACCTATTTTTAATATATATATATATATATATATATACATATATATATATATATATATATATATATATATATATATATATATATATATATATATATATACGTATATATATATATATATATATATATATATATATATATATATTATAATAAAAAGAAAGAACAGTAAGATATATAATCCAGTGTTATTGATATTTTTATTTTTACAAAACAGTGCTAGGTGTAAATTTACAGAGCATAAATATTATAAATTAACTGATTTAAATGATGGTTTCTTCACTACACAGGAAATAACCATGTTTCAAAAACCGAAGCTAAAAACTTCAAATTTAATTATATAATTAAATTAAAAGCATTAGTTTTGCTTCATCTTCAAGTGAATTTTGGAATAACTTATTTTTAAATTTACTGAGTTTTAAACACACATACAATTCATAATTTTTTGTTTCCAAGGATACAGAGAAATGTAATCATTTAGACAGGGGAAGTAGTGTGTTCATTTTTATTAACTATTATTGTATCAATTATGAGTTACGTTCAAAAAGAGGTTAAGTTTAGGGAGGGTAGGGGTGCATTTGTCAACGAATTTTGACATCCGTTCAACACATGTCGTTTGTTTTTTTATCAACGACAAAATGTTTTTCGGTATTTTTTTCCGTTAAATTTGTACTTGTATACTTAGAGATTCTTTCTAAAAGGGGTGTTTGGGTTACAATATGTTATATTGAACTACAGTTTGATATATATATATATATTTAGATGGATTGATATAAGTTTGTTATAAATATATAGGTTAACTCTATCACTGATATTGAGCACTTTCCAATAAGTACCACGCACATATAAATATATATCAAATTTGCATATATACATATATATTTATATACATACACATTTTACATATATATATATATATATATATATATATATATATATATATATTTATATATATGTGATAGAAATTATTAGGAGGATTTGAGATAATCATAATTAATTCATCGAATCTGAAAGAAACCTCAACAGAATGCAGAAAACACTGGACGGCCATTTTGTCCTATATTTGAGAGCAGTGTGCATCCACTACCAAGAATTGAAACCTGGACTGTTACAATATGAGGCAAACGTCATACCAACTGTACGAACTGTAATGAATTATATTCAATATAGCACTGCTTGATCACAAATTCCGTTGTGGAACTCATCCAAGTTTCCCTTACCAATGGGACTGTGCCCCCATAAGCCATGACTACTATCCCCAAGCCACTCCATCCAGAGCATTAGAAGCCGATTCAAGCAAGGATATACAAGTGATAGAAATTATTAGGACGATCTGAGATAATCATAATTAAGTAATTCATTGAGGCTAGAAGAATCATCAACAGAATTCAGACTCATCAGCAGTGCGCATCCACTACTGAGAATTGAAACCTGGACTGTTGATATATATATAATATTTTCATAGGTACTAGGTTCTATACTTGTAGTAATAATAATATTTAAAATTAAATAATTCAAATTAATGTTTTACTCCCTTAAATTATTTATTTTTAATTAACATTTTTAAATGTTTTATAAGGTATATTTGATTTTATAAATGGTTTATTTTGTTATATTTTGTTTTTATTAACAAAATAAAAAACAATTTCCATTGCATTTTTAATTAATATGTCAATCATAACAACTTTCTTGAAAAGCAGATCACATCACTTGAATAAATAAAATGAAAAAAAAGGCATTTTTAATCACATTTTTTTAACATGTTTTTTTTTTACTTCACATGTTATTTTTAGTGGATACCTGAAATTGAGTAGACACTCAGTGTTTATTTCACCTATCAGCCTGCACATTCGTCAAAACTTATTAAACAAAATGTGCCCTCCAGCAGGATTCGAACCTCTGTCCTCTAAATATAATGTGTGAAGTAATAAAATCATTTTTAACATGTATATAAACATTTCTGTACATGGTTGCATATGCATACATACATACACACACACACACACACACACACACATATATATATATATATATATATATATATATAAAGAAATATAGTCTTAAGGTGTGCTATATTTATGGAATAAAGTGCTCAATATTAGAGATAGAGCGTGTGTAAATATAAAAGTGAACATAGAAGTCAACACTTAGGGGCGACAGTCTGTTTCATGCTATATGCAATCGTCAGGCCACATATGCTGTTATTACACATATGCTGTTATTACACACGCTCTATCTCTAATATTGAGCACTTTATTCCATAAATATAGCACACCTTAAGACTATATTTCTTTATATTCAGCTAAACAGTAGAGCACTTTCGCTACATTTATAACACAGTATGGACATGGAAAAATTTAACCTCGACTACTCCCTAAAAAATATACCCATTCCATCCCCTTCCATATATAAACTAAAATTAATTGAAAAAATAGAAAGTTTCCTAAAAAGAATGAGATGGAAAGTCCACTTTTTAAACCGGGACCTTCACAATAACAACACACTTAAGGAAAAATACGGCTTCAAAACAAAAAAATGCCCCCCACAACAAAAAGAATTAGACGATTTCGAGAAAGACTTAACTGACCTAGTTAGAAACATAAAATTCTACAAAAAACAAGATGCATTCCAAAAAAACTAATAGCAGATATAACTAAAATAAACAATTCAGCAAGTGTATTTATCGCTGCTGACAAAACGAGAAATTTATACAAACTAAGTCCTCCTACACACAATAAATTACTCAAGAACAACATAACCAAAACATACAAAAAGGCACCCCAAACAACAGAACACGATATCAATAAGGAAGCTAAAACAATCGCCCAAAAATTAGACCTAGATGACCGAATAAGTTGTATTAGCAAGGCAGGAGCCTTTATCACACTAAAAGACCATAAAGAAAATTTCAAAACCAATCCTGCATGTAGACTCATAAACCCAGTCAAAAGCGAACTAGGTAAAATAAGTAAAACAATACTAGAAAGAATTAATTCTGAACTTAGAAAAAATTAGGAGTAAACCAGTGGAAAAATACGAAAACAGCTATTGACTGCTTCCACAGCATAAATAACAAACAAAACTGCCAATTCCTACAATTAGACATAAAAGAATTTTACCCATCCATAACAGAACATATGCTAGATAAGGCCATCAACTTAGCTCAGGAACAAATAATAATAAAACCAAGCGAAATCAACATCATTAAGCACTCCTGTAAATCATTATTATTCCACAATGAAGAAGCATGGATAAAGAAAGATGGGATATTTGACACTACAATGGGAAGCTTTGACGGTGCAAAGGCATGCGAAATCATAGGCATTTACTTACTACACGAACTGAGCAAAATAATAGATAGAAATGACACAGGACTCTACAGAGATGATGGTCTCATAATCTTAAGAAACTGTAACAAACAAAACACAGACAAAACTAGAAAAGCAATAATAAAGATTTAAAAAAATAACAGATTCGACATAGATATAAAAACTAACCTAAACGAAGTAGATTTACTAGATGTTACCTTCAATCTAAGAGAAGGCACATATAAACCATATAGAAAACCTAATGACAAACCACTCTACATACACACATCTTCCAACCACCCACCTTCTATAATCAAACAGATACCAAAATCGATTAACCGCAGGTTCCCTGACAATTCCTCCAATGAATCCCTATTTAACAAAGCTAAGAAAGACTATGAAACGGCCCTAAAAGATAGCGGATTCCCAGCAATACTCCCATACTCTCCACAGAATACAAAAAAGGCCAACAGGAGAAGAAATATCATATGGTTCAACCCACCGTACAGCAAGAACGTAAAAACAAACGTAGGAAAAATATTCTTCAAACTCTTATACAAACACTTCCCAGAATCAAGCACCTTACACAAGATATTCAACAAAAACACAGTAAAAATCAGCTACAGCTGCACCGAGAGCATGGCACAAATAATAAAAAAGCACAATAGGAAAATTATCAACAAACCACACAAACAAATTAAACCCACGTGCAACTGCAGAATAAAGAATGAATGTTCCTTAAACGGAAATTGTTTACAAAACAATGTAATATACCAAGCCACGATAAAATCACCAGATAATGAAGAAAAAGTATACATAGGAGTAACTGAAGGACCCTGGAAACAAAGAAATTATACACACAAAACATCTTTCACAAATAGTAAATATGCGAACAGTACAATGCTTTCTAAGTATATCTGGGAAATTAAAAACAAAACGCACATCACACCAAAAATATCTTGGAAGATAAGGAAAAAATCATCAGGCTACAACAACCAATCAAAAACTAGCTATCATTACTTTCCCCGACCAAAATAAATTATTAAACAAAAGATCCGAGCTCATCTCAAAATGCAGACATGAAAATAAATTTTTACTACGTAACCTAAAAAAATGAAAAATGGAAAAAATAAAAAAAATAAAAAATAAAAAAACAAATAAATATACTAATATAAAAAAAATAAATAGAAATAAAACATAAATAAATACTATGTTACTTAAAAATCGAAAAGAGAAAATATAGAAGTAAAATAAATTGACCTAAATTCATCCAAGTAAATAAATAAACAAACCAATCCCAAATAAAGATAATCAATTAAAAACTGTTCCCACCAAAATAATACTTAGAATGAACTACAACAATCAACCCAAAAATTGAACAAATAGCTTCAATTAAATTCTCCAACCAAAACAAAACTGTTAAATAAGTGATATAAACAAATTTTTACTACGTTAATAAATAAATAAATAAATAAATAAATAAATAAAATAAGAAACAAAAAAATAAAAAATAAAAACAAGCAATATAATTTGACCCAAATAAATAAACAAATGACTTCCGGTAAAATAACCGCCATAATAGAATACCCACAATGCACCACTAACCCGTATATATATAAATAGCCAAGAAAAATAACAGCATATGTGGCCTGACGATTGCATATAGCATGAAACAGACTGTCGCCCCTAAGTGTTGACTTCTATGTTCACTTTTATATTTATATATATATATATATAAATATTCCCAAGCAGGCATCTACATGGATGACACTACAATTTACTCCAAAACAAATCTAGTGTCACTGACAAAACTAACCTGTCCGTTCGTCTCGAAAAGGACCTCCACTCGGTTGTGAAATGGGACAGTAATTGGCTGGTTAACTTTAATGCCTCCAAAACTGCTCTCTATTAATCACCACAGAGATCCTTCCCTACCCCCACATTAGAATGTCTGATGCTCAACTTCCTGAGAGCACCTCTCTGCAGCTGCTCGGTCTCACACTGTCTACTGACCTGAGATGGAACAAATACATTGAGTCAATCACTTCGTTCACCACAAAGAAAGTTGGCTCCCTGTGCCGCGCCAGGAAATTTTTCTCCCCTGAATCAATCCTTCAGACCTACAAATCAACCATTCACTCTTGCATGGAGTATTGCTGCCATATATGGTCTGTTTGCCTCAGGGTTCTTGATAAGATCCAGAGACAGATATGCAGTATAATTGGCCCTGATCTGGCATCTTGTCTGCAGTCGCTCTCTCACAGATGTGTCGTCGCCTCTTTCTGTCTTTTTTACAAATACTTTCATGGTAATTGCTTCGATGAGCTGCTTTCACTGGTTCCCAGACTTCACGAATTCAAGCATCCTACGAGGCTGGCATACTGCTCTCACCCTTTCACTGTTGATGTAGCCACCTTTTCTACTCCAATAGCTTCATATCTCACACCTCTCACCTGAGGAACTCCCTTCCCTATTCCTGTTTCCCTGATAGCTATAATCTCCAACTATTGAAATGTAATGTCAATCGACATCTCCAGTTGCCTTGATCTATCCTCTATCTTTCTCCTCATCTTTAACTCTATCATTCCTAGCTGCTCTCGCTCCAAATCCTCTATAACCCCTTGTGTGCTAGTGGCTTCCCGCCTTGCTAGGGATGAAATGCTTAAATAAAAATATATATATATATATATATATATATATATATATATATATGTATATGTATGTATGCATATATATATATACATACATATATATATATATATACATATATATATATATATGTATATGTATGTATGCATATATATATATATATATATACATATATATATGTATATGTATGTATGCGTATATATATATATATATATATGTATATATATATATAATATATATGTAATTTCAGATAGAACTAAAAATATATCTGTAAAAGGACAATATGAATAAATATAAAAGGGAGTTGTGTTGGTAAAGAAAAAATTTCCTTTGGTCGTTATTCACAAGCACACAATCAAAATTACGTGTCAGCATGTGGAAATCTAATAACATTTACAAACTTTTTGTAAAGCTAAAAGTGAAACCAGTTAAAGTAAAACAATTTTTTCTGAAACCCCACATGTAAGTAAAATAACTTTAATTTTAATAATTCTCTATAAGCATACATGTATTATAAATATTACATATAAATATATAAAAACATTTTATTATTTTCTGTATACAGAATGTTTTTGTACAGACATTTCTAGCAATTTCACTTTTTACCTATACAGGTATAGAAAACACTTGTACTAACGCAAGAAAAATTAAATCAAAAGCTTAATTGCAGTACCTTGTTAGTCATCATTAATGAAACCTGTATAAAAGAGGGATTACTGCCCAAATACACAATATATATATATATATATATATATATATATATATATATATATATATATACACATACACAAGGTGTATCAAAAATACTTTTACAAACTTTGGGAGCAGGTTTCTCACACCAAAACAAGGACAAAAGTCCTGATAAACATATGTCAACAAATCCTTCGTTTTTGAGTTATTAAGTTTAAAATTTATAGTAGATGTTGTTTAATATACAACCCAAGATACAATCTAAAAATACTTTTGCCATGTATCCTGTTTCAGCAACATGATGATAAACAGCAGTTTAAAGAAAGTTTATACATTAGGTGTTGTGTTGCCATGTAGACTAGGTTGCATTTGTCAGTCGTGTACATTTGTTACTGCTCTGTCATCAACATTTAATGTGTGTAGTAGTGAGTTAACTGAGAAATGTTCTATTTAACAATGGCAGGATATATTGTGAGCAGGCAGATATGATTTTTGCATACAGCCAAGCAAATGGTAATGGATGCGAGGCTGCACAGATGGATCAGATGACATTACCAGACTGAAGGCAGCCAAGTTATCCAACCTTTTGCAGAGGTTTATCATTGTGTTGCTGAGATAGGATTCATGGCACCACAAACTATGGATTGTGGAAGACCAAAATCTGCTTGTATGCCTGACCATGAAGAACACATTCTACAGGCTATCGGAGACAATCCAGGTATCAACATATGTCAATTGGCCCTAGCATCTTGTACATTGTATAGTACTGCTTGGAAGTTACATCAAGACCAGCTCTTTTATTGATATCATATGCAACATGTACAGAGTCTTTCACCCTCTGATCACTCACCATGGGTGCCTTTATTGCACAAACTGATGATCTGTTGCTTGTCTCTTCAGTCTTGTTTACGAATGAGGCAACATTTAGAAGACATGGAATAACAGATTTACACAAGCGACATTTGTGGGTGGATCAGAACCCTCATCATACAATACAGGCTAGACACCAGCATCAGTTTACGATTAATATGTGGGCTGGAATTGTAGGTGACTGTCTGGTAGGTCCATATGTTCTCCCAGCATTTGTTACAGAAGCTGTCTACTGGGAATTTATTTCGAACACACTTTCAGACCTTCTAGACGATGTGCCCCTACTAAGGTGAAGGTGCATGTGGTTTATGTATGATGGGGTTCCAGCATATTTTAGTCATGTTGTTCATGATGCACTGGCTGAGATCTATCATGATAGATATATAGGTAGGGGAGGACTGGTTCTATGGCCTGCTCATTTTCCTGGCCTCAATCCTTTGAATTTTTATCTGTGGGGTCACCTAAAATGATTGGTTTATGCAGCAGAATTAATAATGAAGAAATGCTTCATCACTTTGTCATTAGCACCTGCAAAACTGTTTGACAGCATGTGGGAGTATTTGAAAGGGTCCACCAGTCAGTGATCTGATGGGTGCATGCATGTGGAGAAGCAAGTAGAGGACATTTTGAACATTTGTTATAAGTTGGTGTGTTGAAGTTTAATGATAGTCTTTTGGATATCTGTTTATATTGACATTTTACCTGGTTTTGGTGTCAGGAACTTGCCTCCAATGTTTGTAAAAGTATTTTTGATAGACCCTTTATATATATATATATATATATATATATATATATATATATATATATATATTATAAATTGATTTATTTAAAATATGTTTTTTTTTGCTACACAGTTCTAACCATGTTTCAAAAATGGAAGCTAAAAGCTATGAATTTAATTTTGTAATTAAATTAAAGATATTAGTTCCATTTCATCCTCAAGCGAATTTTGGAGTAACTTTTAAAATTAATTTAATTACCAATTTAAATTCGTAGCTTTTAGCTTCCATTTTTGAAACATGGTTAGAACTGTGTAGCGAAAAAAACATATTTTAAATAAATCAATTTATAATATTAATGCTCTGTAAATTTACATTGAGCACTATTTTGTAAAAATAAAAATATCTATCTATAAGAACACCGGATTATATATCTTACTGTTCTTTCTTTTTATTTATATATATATATATATATTAGCTTAAAAGCCTCCCTATCAGGCAGTATTTAAGCTAGCTCCTTCAGAAGGCTCTTGATTGAACCTTTATCGCAATAGGTAGGTAGGAATAGATGTGATAGGCAACAATAAACTACAGAACTCAAAATTGATCACTGCATTAAGTATTGCATTAGTATTTAAGCTTAACTTTTAGAAGTTCAATGATAATTCTTCTGCTGCCACTTAATTTAAAAACAATTTTATGTATGTAGGTCCTTACTTACCATACAAACAATTATTTTTATTTCATGAGTGACTTTTGCTTGATTTCGCAATTAATTCTGATTATTTCCAAATTTAGTTCCAAGTTATAAAAACTTGTCATACAAAAAAATTTGACGCAAAAAAAAATCACCAAAAACAATCGCAGTAATGAAAATTTTCATAATCTTATAGGCATGTATGTGTGAACTAACATGTATATGTCTGTATCAATGTGTGTCTATGTATATGTGAGTGTCATCCCAAACAAACACAGAACATTTTTTCTCACTCCACCACGAAACACAAATAATCAAACACATATAAAGCATAAATAGATCCATTTTTGAAAAAATAAACCAATTTGTTTGAAAATCGTGAATGCATGATATATGCATGTATATTAGTTTGCATGTTGCAAACTAATATACAACTAACTGCATATATTTATTTATTTTTATATTACTGTAATTATTATTTATTTTATTTTAATTTGATAAATTATTTATGCATTTTAAACAATAGAAGGTTTTGGAAACAATTTAATTTCAATTTTAAAAAATTATCATCATCTATTTTGGCATCTGTCTATATTTCTGAGATGAGGTATTATGTACACTATTTACATTATTCGGACTGTTGTCCTCATCTTTGTCGCCATATTTATTACAACGTTTCAGCTGTTTGGAATGTCAAACTGAACCCTTTATTTTCTCACTGTTCTAGTTCCATATGCCATGTTGAATGAATGTCGGTTATCTCTTGTCAAGGACACATGGCACAGTGGATAAAGGCATTGCTTAGATCCAGTGACAGGACTCAAAAAGTGTGAGTTCAATACCCATTTAAAGCAGTGGAGAACTTGGAGAGGGGAATTAACAGGAGATAACTGATAACTGACATCCATTAAAACATGGCACATGGAACTAGAACAGTCTACCCCAGTGAGCAAAATAAAGTGTTCAGTTCAACATTCCAACCACCTGAAGAAGGCCGGAGTGCACAACAGCCGAAACGTTGTAATAAGTATGGTGACGAAAATGAGTACAATAGTCCGAATAATCTATTTTGGCTTCAGTTCTTCTCTACTAAGAGTTAATTAGTAAGACTTGTATCATTAAATCATTATTATTTCCCCCCTGCAAATTCTTACAATCTAAAAATATTTTCTGGCTTTAAATAACCTGCAAAGGGTTGATAAGCTGTAGAAAATGAATGAATCAATAAAAAAAAACAAAAAAAAACATTCAAACATGATCCTGCTGGTATTTTAACCAATTTGCTGACTGTTGTCTCTTTCACATTTGGTATTTCTAAATTTCTACACAAATCAATGTATAACTCAATAGCCAACTTTGCCAGAAGCAAATCATGCAATCAACTTTTTAACTTTTGTTACAGACGATTGTGGTCACTGAACTATTGCCAAATGTCACTTTTGCTCAAGGTCAGTTTATCTACTGCTGCTATATTCTCTATACACACATACAATAATAACGATGTTTTGTTGCAAAAAAACATATTACTCTTTATTATGTTCTTTCAGCTTTTATAATCACAAGCAAAAAGAAGTCAAGCCATTTAACCTTTGAACCCTGCTAGCAATTTATGTTGTGTATTAAATAATCATTTATTGTTATTGTTCAGTCACACCTTCAGTTTTAGCATCTGTATATTTCTTCCTGAAATAATTCTTCTATTTTTAAAAATATTTACCTTCTTCTTACAAACTTGAACTTTAAAAAGATAATAACAACTGACATATTTATGTCAATAAATGTGCAAAATGTGTAATGGTTAATGACTCAGAACAATAAATCCTCATTCCAATTATTTACATTATTCGGACTGTTATCCTCATCTTTATTGCCATATTCACAACATTTTGGCCATTGTTCATTGGAATTTTGAACTGCACCCTTTATTTTGTCCACTGGGGTAGATTGTTCTAGTTCCACGTGTCATACCTCTTCCAGATGATTCAGTTATTTCCCTTTAACTCAGCTCTCCAAGTTTTTGGTTCCCTACTGCTGTGGCCTGATATTGAACTCTCAACTCCTTGGGTCTAGTCACTGGATCTAACCAACGACATTACCCACTGGGCCCTGTGTCCTTGAAACTTGGAGAGTTGAGTTAAAGGGAAATAACTGAGACATCCAGCAGAGGCATGACACGTGAAACTAGAACAATCTACCCTGGAGGATGAAATAAAGGGTTTGGTTTGAAATTCCAATCATCTGAAGAAGGCTGGACATGCTGTTATGAAGAGATGAATGAGAAGAATAATGTTGAATTTAAAACAGTATGTACCCTGATGTAGTCCAGACTAAGCAGCTATTAAATAGTTCACAGTTAACAATGGTATTAGGTTTCAGGCCCTATAATCTCTATTTCAGACCCTATAATCTTGATTGAGGTCAAGGGAAGTTATGGTAGGACTTATTCATGTCTTAACATAAATTGAGGTGAAAATTGCACATTCACTTTTTTACCCAATTAAAGTTGTATGTAAATCAATCTTTTCTTTTCTTTTTTTTTTTTTTAAATATGTCAAGAAATAATGAAAAATATTTATCATACTGTTGGATTTTTTTTTTTTTTTTTTTGTGGGGAAGTATTTTAAAGCTTTATTCCTTTGGATTCAGTGTTTCCAAAGATTGTCTTCAGTAATTTTGTTCTTGAATTCATTCAGTCCTTCTCTCCTTTCCATCATCGGATGCAATTTGTATTTATTTTCAAGGTAGCCTGCAGTTTTATGTAAATAAGCAACTGTCAATTGAACTGCATTGCAATAGAATAATTTGATAAACAAATTATCTAGAGTGAGTCAGAAAGCTCTTAGGCACTTACAGAAAAATAGATAACAAATCTTATTTAATGATAATATCATCAGATTCGGATTACTTATTTATATATCCTTGTGTCTATGCCAGTGATATATATATATATATATATATATATATATATATATATATATATATATATATATATATATATATATATATATATATATATATAAAATATAGTTTTAAGGTATGCTATATTTATGGTTAAAGTCTTTTGTTAAATAGATAACAAATCTTATTTAACAATAGTATCATCAGATTTGGATTATTTATCCCTGTGCCAATGCTAGTGATACACACACATATACATACATACATACATATATATATATATATATATATATATATATATATATATATATACAGGGTGTCCCAAAAGTTGCACTAGTATTGGAAAGCTTTGTAAATTTTATATTTATTTACCAAATTAATTAATGTTTCTATATGTGAAAATATATTATTATGAAATTTTATTGGCTTCATTATGAAAGATTGATGTCATGCAAATTTCCTGATTGCTATTTCCAAAGTATACATTTTCTGCTGATTGTTGCATGACTTTTAGGACGCCCTTTATATATATATATATATATATATATATATATATATATA
>OZ010587.1:99260674-99280674 GCA_963932145.1 Acanthosepion lycidas | reverse complement strand
GTGAACCCAGCATATGTTGGTGAAACGCATTGTTTATAAATTTTTTCACCTTGTCTTAACATCTCCACACAGGCATAAATCTAGAATGCTGCATAAGCAGGTAAAAACGAACAGTTGAAATGTTTTGAATTTACAGAAACACCTATACATACTCACAGACATCTTAAACCCCTGAAGATGGTCATAGATAACATTGAAAGTACTTGGGAAGATAAAAACTATTTGAAAGAAAATTTTGTTATTTTTATTAATCAATTTTCTAAGGCTAGGAAATTAATCTGCAAACATGAAAGGATCACAATGAAAACTAATCGACATGATATATCTAAATTATTTAACCAAACCTGTTTGTATATATATATATATATATATATATATATATATATATATATATATATATAAATAAAGATGAAAGGAAAACAACTGAACCGACATGTTTCATCCTCTGATGGTACAGTTGCCTTGTCCATCAGAGTGCAAAATGCATCAGCTCAGATAAGTTGTCCTTTTGTCTTTATTCATATTGTTCTTTTACGAATACATTTTAGTTATATCTGAAATTTTATGCACACATGCACATGATTTCAGAATCAACATTCTGGGTTGAATACCAACTTGAGTTTGTATATTATGTGAAAGGGTGTTGAAAAGTTCTCAGCCTATCACACCACCATACATAGGAAAATAAGTAATTTAATAACTGTACATAAGAATACCAACTTTGGTAAGCAGGTTGATCAGAAATCTGTTCGGCACCCTCTAATACTTACATAAGCATGAACAGATATTTGCAAAAATGTAAGTAATTGCACTAATCTATGTGTTTTTTGACATTGGATTGAGACAGGATAACAAAAATGGGGACCGAGATAGATAGATAGATAGATAGATAGATAGATAGATAGATAGATAGATAGAACAAACTGAGATAGAGGAATGGACAGATTTAGATAGAAGAATGAACTGACTGAGATAGAAAGATAGATAGATAGATAGATAGATAGATAGATAGATAGATAGAAGAATGAACTGAGAGATAGATAGATAGATAGATAGATAGAAGAATGAACTGAGAGATAGATAGATAGATAGAAGAATGAACTGATAGATAGATAGATAGATAGAAGAATGAACTGATAGATAGATAGATAGATAGATAGATAGAAGAATGAACTGACTGAGAGATAGATAGATAGATAGATAGAAGAATGAACTGAGAGATAGATAGATAGATAGATAGATAGATAGATAGATAGAAGAATGAACTGACTGAGAGATAGATAGATAGATAGATAGAAGAATGAACTGAGAGATAGATAGATAGATAGATAGATAGATAGATAGATAGATAGATAGATAGATAGATAGAAGAATGAACTGACTGAGAGATAGATAGATAGATAGATAGATAGATAGATAGATAGATAGATAGATAGATAGATAGAAGAATGAACTGACTGAGAGATAGATAGATAGATAGATAGAAGAATGAACTGAGAGATACATAGATAGATAGAAGAATGAACTGACTGAGAGATAGATAGATAGATAGATAGATAGATAGAAGAATGAACTGACTGAAAGATAGATAGATAGAAGAATGAACTGACTGAAAGATAGATAGATAGATAGATAAATAAATAGATAGAAGAATGAACTGACTGAGAGATAGATAGATAGATAGAAGAATGAACTGACTGAGAGATAGATAGATAGATAGAAGAATGAACTGACTGAGATAGAACAAACTGAAATAGAGGAATGGACAGATTTAGATAGAAGAATGAACTGACTGAGATAGATAGATAGATAGATAAATAGATAGATAGAAGAATTAACTGACAGATAGGTAAAAAGATAAACAGACTGAGAGAGATAGATAGAAAGATGAGCAGACTGAGATAGAGAGGCCAAAGGATGAACAGATTGAGACAGATAGTGAGAGAGATAGAAGGATGAACATACTGAGATAGATAAATAGATAGTAGGTTGAACAAACTATCTATCTCAGTCTTTTCATCCTTCTATCAATGTATTTATCTCAATCTCCTCATCTTTCTATCTATCTATATCTGTCTATTCATTATTCCATCTACCTATCGATCTATCTAAATCAGTCTGTTCATCCTTCTATCGATTTATTTATCTATCTACCACAGTTTGTTCATTCTACTATCTCAGTCTGTTCATCCTTTGATGTATCTACTAATCTGCATATCTACTTCAGTCTGTTCATCCTTCTATCTATCTCTCTACTTCAGTCTGTTCATCCTTCTATCTATCTGTCTCAGATAAAAGGATGAACAGACTAATTTAGATAGATCGATAAGTAGATAGAATAATGAACAGACAGACATATATATATATATAGATAGATAGATAGATAGAAGGATAAGCAGATTGAGATATATACCTTGATAGATAGATAGTGGGATGAACTGACTGAGATAGATAGATAGATAGATAGATAGATAGATAGAAGGGTGAACAGATATATAGACAGAAGGATTGAACAGAGACAGATAGATAGATAGATAGATAGATAGATAGATAGATAGAAGGGTGAACAGATATATAGATAGAAGGATTGAACAGAGACAGACAGATAGATAGATAGATAGATAGATAGATAGATAGATAGATTGAAGGGTAAACAGAGATAGCTAAAAGTATGAGCAGTTTGAGATATATAGATATATAGAAGGATGAGCAGATTGAGATAGATAGAAGGATGAACAGGCTGAGATAGATATATAGATAGATAGATAGATAGAAGGATGAACAGAATGAGTCTGTTTAGCCTTCTATCTATCTATCTATCTATCTAAGTTAGATAGTGATAGATGGATGAACAGGTGAACAAATTTAGATAGAAACACATTGATTGATAGATAGATAGATAGATAGATAGATAGATAGATAGATAGATAGATAGATAGATAGATAAATATCAAACTCATCCTATCCTTATTTATTGCTTGTGGATAAATTGTAAACTTCCATGGATGGCTAGAATCTTCCTTGAATATCATTGCCAACATATGAGATTATGCTTGTTGAAGAAGAAAGAAAAGAAGAGAGAAAACTGGTGGAAATGTTTCTGGATAAAGGAAATAGTATAAGATGTAAGGGAGAAGCAGAAGAAGAGAAAAAGTGTGAGAGTGAAAAGAAAGAGACAGACTAGTTAAATATGAGTATTAATACATTTATTTTACATTAGTGTGAGTGTGATTCCTGTCATTATTGCTATATGTGTGCATATGCACGCATGTGCACATATACACGTATAGGTACTAGTATACGCTCATATATCATTATTTTACCGCAAGATTATTTATCTAAATATTTATGCGCTTACACATGGTAGGCAGCCACCCAAAGTATAATAAAAATTACTCACATGTAAATGTACTGACTGTAGCAGACATAGAAGAGTGGAAAACTTACCCAAGCACAGATTCCTGTTCATTGGTTCAACTTCAAGCTGACTGCATTTATGATTACACCATCAATATTCTTACAATTTCTGTGTAAGCTATTTATATATTTAATCTTTTATATATATATATATATATATATATATATATATATATATATATATATATATATGTTGTGTGTTTATGTGTATTTAATTAGTATTTTGTATATGCATGTTTGTATGTGTGTGTATATATATACATTTTTTTCAGAAGACCTCACTGACCTAAAAGAAATGGTAATTAAAAACGGATTTTCGGATTATATAATTGGCTAACAAATAAAAATGAATCTACAAAAAAGCCATAGCAATAAGAATGTGCATGAACATGATATCGAATTCAGACAAAGTTTGAAAAATTTGTCAAGTGGAAAACTTTTATGGACTTGATTACACATTTTGTCATCCCTAATAGGATTCCTCAGATGAAAATGAAAGAAATATATATGTGTGTGTGCTTCACTATTAAATCATTAATCATTTCCCACTAAGCTGGCATCTTTTGGTCAGGATGAAAGAATGAAATTGTGTGACTTTTGTATAAAGGCTGTTATTTTAATTTATAATTATTTTATTTTCAATTTTCTTGTTTTGTCAAAATTTGTTTATAATAGTCTCTCAGCTTTTAGATAAATCATTATTCAATTTTTTCTGAATTGGTTGAAAGCAAAAGATTCATATATTTTCTGAATTGGTTGAAAGCAAAAGATTCATATATTTTCTGAATTGGTTGAAAGCAAAAGATTCATATATTTTTTCAGTCTGTCTTTGTGTTTTCTGTGTCAACAATATGTATATGAATAGGATATAGAATCCAGAAAAAGTTTGAAAAATTTGTCAAGTGGAAAACTTTTTGTATAGACTTGATTACATGTTTCACTATCATTAGATAGGCCTCCTCAGATCAAACACATATATTTATTTCATTCTGATCTGAGGGAACTTATCTAATGACGGTGACACATATAATCATGTCAATTAAACAATTTATCAATTAAAATAGTTTGTCAAATTTATCAAACAATAAGAATACAAATAAAAACCAAGAGAAAAGTAATATAATTAAATTATTGTATTGTAATCAAATGCACAACAGCGGTAAGATAAAAAAGCTAGTGTATAGATATAGTATCATAAAGATACATATATAAAGATATATATAAAGGTATAATATCAAAAAGATAATGTATAGATATAGTATCATCATCTGATATAAACAAGCATATATGATTAAGTATATTTTATAAAAAAAATTAAAATCTAATATTAATGTCACTATTAATGTGTGTTTTATTCATTGATTAATTTTTTTACAGTTCATCATATTTAAAGCCAGAAAATACTTTTAGATTGTAAGAATTTTTTTGTTCACTATTTACATTGCTCGGACTATCATCCTCATCATTGTTGCCATATTTGTCACAACATTTCAGCCTTCTTCAGGTGGTTGGAATGTCAAACTGAACCCATTATTTCCCTCACTGGGTTAGACTGTTCTAGTTCCACGTGCCATGTTTAATGGATGTCAGTTATCAGTTATCTCCTGTTAATTCCCCTCTGCAAGTTCTTCACCGCCTTAACCGGGTATTGAACTCCTGTCACTGGATCTAACTAATACCTTTATCCACTGTGCCATGTGTCCTTGAGGATATCTGTGTATGAATTTCTGAGTATTATAAACCTAATGTCTTCAGCAGCCATTTTTACCAGTGCGCATATTGCAATTTTTGCTATTACCCATCTAGAAACTGACCTGGCTTGATATTGCTTAACGTCAGTGATTATACAGGAAGTGGTGTTTTAATGTGATGCGACCATAAGCTTATTAATATGTGTGTGTGTGTGTGTGTGTGTGCGTGCGCATTTATGTCTGTATGAATGTGTATGTGGCAGGTGTCTTTGCCAGTCAACCACTATAACACTATTATTAGCTGGGGGTCTGGAATTACTTTACTTCTCTTTTGACAATCTTTATCAATTAATTGTATTGGTATCCATGTAGACACAGACAAGCATAAACACATATATGCAATCAGAGACACAGATGCGTGCACACACACACACACACACACACAAATATGTGTATATGTTTTTTTAATCATTTCACCTAGAGCAAAGTGATAAAGTCTCTAAGACACAAGAGGTTACTGAGAATGAAAGAGTCTGAGAAAAAGCATTAATCAGGAGAGAGAGCAATAAAAGGAATTAGGAAAACAGAAGATAAGGATTGACATTGCCTTTAAAAATTTTAAAGATCAAAGTTGACTAGAAAGCAAAAGGCCAAATGATAGTTCCACAAAAGATGTATATGTGTATATAAAAATAAAATTATTATGTGATCATAAAATCTCTATTCTGAACAAATTCTGAACATCTCGCAAGCCATTGATGCTAAGCTGAGCTTGATCAGATAGAGTCATGCAAATGTTTACTCCTGCCTCCCTTCAAAAATTTAAATGTCAATCGTCATCTTCTTAATTCCTGTTCTTTTATTGTTCTCTCTTTTGAATAACATTTTTCTTTTTCTCATATTCTCTAACACACTCAATAACCCCTTCCTTTTTCATGGCTTTTATTGACTTGCTTGTGTTGAAATTATTAAAAAAACTTATATTTCCTGCATGTATATTTATATATCTATACAGAAATACAAACTTGCTTAACATACATACATACAAATGTGTATTTTATCTATTTATTAAGTTTATGTAAGTCTGGCTCAAGGATATGGTGATGGGGTGCTGGTAAGGATTGAACTCGACCTTTGACTGATCTTTTTTTTTTTTAATCGAATTCACCCCAAGCAAGGCAGTAAAGCCACAAAGACACAATAGGTTACTGAGTGTGGAAGATTTAGAAACAGAAATATTACTAAGGATTGAGAACAAAAGAAGAGTAATCAGGAGGACAGTAGATAGCAATTGACATTGCATTTAAATTTTTGAAGATTAAAGTTGTTCAGAAAGTATGAAGCTAGAAGGGAGTTCCACAAGAAAGAAGTGTGAGAAAAGAAACTATTTACAGATACATCTAACCAACTTAACTGTAAATTGATGAGACCTTGTCACCGTAGAGTATTGTGCTTAAATTAAAAAATTCTAGGTACCATAGTGAAGTGCTCATCCAAACAATTAGCATGAAAATATTTATAAAAAAGGCTCAGGGAGGCAGCCTTATGACAGTGGGAAAGTGACTGAAGCTGAGATGCCAGGTCAGGACCAATAATATTGCTGATTTTTCTTTGGATTTTATCAAGAATCTTGTGAACTATTTCTTTGCATTTGAATAAGGTGGTGAGGTGTTGATATGAGAAATGATTTTATGTTAGATTTCTTGCAATAAAAAATATAACAGTAAGTACTTTATGGTAATCCCTAATTGATAACAAGCCAAACACTGTGAGCTTAATGCATTTGTTTTTAAACATTTAGAAAAATATATTAAAATATATATGTATATAATCTCCTTAAAAAATAAATAACAAAAATAATTTTTTTTTTTATTGAATTAACCCCAAGCAAGGCATTAAAACCACTAACACAAAGTATTACTTGGTGTGGAAGAATTTGAAACAGAAATATTACTAAGGATTGAAAACAAAAGAAGAGTAATCAGGAGGAGAGTAGATAGCAATTGACATTGCATTTAAATTTTTACAGATTAAAGTTGGTTGGAAAGCATGGAGCTGAAAGAGAGTTCCACAAGCAAGAAGTACAAGAAAAGAAATTGTTAGCATAGAATTTACAGTTACATCTAGCCATTTCAACTGTAAATTGATGAGATCTCAATACCAGTCTAGTCAGTCAGTTATGTATCATGCGTGATACACACTTAGACGATCATGTATCTTTTGACACATGACTGACGAGACAGATTTTTTTCCCATAGTAGGTTGCCATTTCTTTCTGTGGTAGGCCAGTTACCATCCAAGGCTATAGAACTCGGTCTGTCTTGCTATTTACCCATAGTTGGGGGAAGAAGAAGAGGATTTATACCTTTCCCAAGGGTATTAGCATGTAAGTGAATGTAATGGATTTGAGTGGAATTCGAACTCGGCTCTCCGATTCCTCAATCCAAGCCGCTATCAAAATTACTTCACGGTGTGCTTAAATTCATACAGTCTATGTACCATAGTGAAGAACTCATCTGAAGAATTACCATGAAAGTATTTATAGAAAACACACAGCGAGGCAACCTTACTGAGGTGGGAAAATGACTGTAGCTGAGATGCCACATCAGGACCAATAATATTACTGATTCTTATTTGGATTTTATCAAGGAGCTTTAGATAAAAATCAGGAGCACTTAACCATATGTAGCAGCAGCATTCTAAGCAATGGTAGACTTATAGAAATGTGCTATAGATTCTGGAGAGAAAAATTGTCTAGCACAGTGAACAAACTTTTTTTTGCATCTGACCTAAGAATTGATTCAATATAGTCTTTCCGCTCCATGTGAGCTGAAGAATGTGTAATGAATCACTTTCCTGGGGGTTAGCATAGCCATTCTGATGGAAGGCAGAGAGGGCTTTCTCAGATGATTAATGGATAACAATTTAATTTTGGAAGAGTTAAAATTAACAAACCATCCTTTGCCTCAGTTAACAACAGACTAAATGTTGTTTTGGACATCAGCTGCCATTTTGACCTCATCCAACTGATCAGATGTACTATCAAGACAAGAGTAAATGGTTGTGTCATCAGCATAGATACCAAGTTAAGATCTGATGCCATCAGGAAGGTCATTAATGAAGCTTAAAAATAAAGTAGGGCCAAGGATAGAGCCTTGGATGACACGTGCATTAGTAAAGAAGGATCCAGAAGAGTGGCTGTTCAGATTAGATAAAAAAGATCAGTTCAAAAATCTGACCAGAGACACCGTAACTTGTCAAATGCGTATACATGATGAAAAAATGCCCAAAGAATAATAAAAAAAAAGTTTATCGTCAAAATCATTATGGGAAGAAAGACCAAAAGATATTTTAAAGTAAATACTATTTTTAATACTTTTTATAACCTTCAAAATTTTGTTTAAAAAACTTGTTTTTCTAGTGCCAACATAGGACTATAAAATCATATGGGAGATTTGACAGTCTTGTGGTGAAAAGGACATTCATATAGAAATTCTTACAAAAAGCATATAATTGTTGGATTTTAATGAAACTTTCAGAACCTATTCACAAAAGAATTAAATTATTTTTGAAGTGTATCTTTTTTTAGAAAATCTTGGTAATATGATTTTTTTTTAGATCTGTTTCTCCTTTTTTGCAGTGATTAATGTTTATATTAGTTATAAGAACAAGTCATCGGAGAATTTAAATACAGTTTGAAATGCAGCAAAGTCTTTTGATTTGAATTTGTCATTTGCTTTTTAATAATTTCACCCCAGGCAAGGAAATAATGTCAGGGGTTACTGAGTATTAGAAAATATGAGAAAAAAAAATACTATTAAGGAGAGAGGACAATAAAGGAACAGCAATTAAGAAAATAGAAGATAATGATTGACATCACATTTATATTTTTGAAGACCAACCTTGACTGAAAAGTAAGTGTTTGGAAGAGAGTTCCACAAGCAAGACTTGTGAGAAAAATAACTGTTAGCATTGAACTTATGGTTACATTTAGATATTTCAACTGTGATAGTTGGCAGTTTGATTTTTTGCAATGATGCTATGTTATTGCTTTCTTTATTAGTATGAAGTAGTGAAAACCTTTCTAGCTGTATGCAATACTCAAGTAAAGATTGGTAATATGACATTATTGAGTTGAATAAACTATGTGTCTAAAATGAAGATGGTAGCCTAACAGTCTTCTGGTTTTTACTTAACTCTGTTACAAATGCTAATCAACACAGTTGTCTAAGTAGAAAATAATGCAAATGTACAACTCATAGAAATAAAACAGTTACTGAGTTTAAAAAGAATATGAGGAAAAGGAAAACATTATTAAGGGGAGAGAAACAATAAAAGAACAGGAATTAAGAAGACAGAAGATAAATTTTTTTCTTTCACTCTTCTCACTTGTAGAACTCTCTTCTGGCTTCTTGCTTTCCAAAATTTCAATGCAGTGTCAATTGTTATCTTGTCTTCTTCATTCCTGTACTCCTCTTAATAGGATATTTTCTCATACTCTCTAACACTAAGTAAGCCCTTGTGCCTTAGTGTCTTTATTGCCTTGCTTGGGGTGAAATGATTAAATTTTTTTTTTTAAATAACTCATTCATAAGTGTCCTCTTTGTTAATTTTATGTCATTAATTAATATGACATATAAAATTAACAAAGAGTCTTTAATTAAGCATTGCTTACTTCTTAAAGGGCTTTCAGTATACCATATTGATAAAGACAGTGATAACATAGAATCATTGCAAAGATCTACCTGTTAGCTATCACAGTTGAAATGGCTAGATGTAGCCATAAATTCTATGCCAGCAGTTATTTCTCACACATGTCTTGCTTGTAGAACTCTCTTCCGGCTTCTTGTTTGAAGCTCAATCTTTAAAAATTTAAATGCAATATCAATCATTATCTACTGTCTTCCTGATTACTCTTCTATTGTTCTCTCTCTTTAAGAGCATTTTTTTTCTCATATTCTCTTAGACTCAGTAATCTCTTGCATTTTAGTGGCTTTATTAAAAAAAAAAACAAACAAAAAAGACCTGACGTTTCCTGTATGTACATTTATACATAGATACAGAAATACAACCTTTTTAATAGACATACATACAAGTGTATATTTATAGTTACTAATTTTAACCAACCTTCAAAAGCTGGATGACACTTTGCAGATACCTCTCACGAGTAAGACTAGAGGAGAACATGACTAAAGACTATGTGTACACCATCCTGTGCAGCTGCAGAAATAAATATAAAAGGGAGACAGGTTGCCCCCCCTAAGGTAAGGCTTCAAGAACACCAAATAGCTGTAACAGAAGGGGAAGTGGAAAAATCAGGTGTGGCTGACCACATATGGAGAGAAGAGGGAGGTCACTGCCCTCTGTGGGATCAGGTTGAAATCATAGACAAAGAACATCATTAGAAAATTTGTAAACTTAAGGAATCAGCACATATGCGTGGCCACAAAAATCTCCTGAGCTGACCAAGCATAGAAATGAATACAATATGGGAACCATTAATAAGGAGTGCCAAAGAAAAGCAATAATAACAATGAAAATTGCAATATGAGCTCTGGTAAAAAACATGCAATGATAACAGCAAAAATTGTAATATGAGCACTGGTAAAAAATGGTTGCTGAAGACATTAGGTTTATAATATTCAGAAATTCATATTCAAATGTCCTCATGGCACAGTGGATAAAAGCGTTAGTTAGATCCAGTGACGGGACCCAAAGAGTGTGAGTTCAATACCTGGTTAAATCAGTGGAGAACTTGGAGAGGGGAATTAACAGGAGATAACTAATAACTGGAACTAGAACAGTCTACCCCACCGAGCAAAATAAAGCGTTCAGTTCGATATAACAAACACCTGAAGAAGGCTGGAGTGTACAACAGCCGAAATGTTGTGCTAAATATGGCAACAAAGATGAGGACACTAGTCCAAATAATGTAAATAGTGTACTAATTTTAACCAGTAAAAATTTCATGGTTTTCCTATTTTACTGTTTTGATGAAACTTAATTCTTAAATTTTGATTGGCTAAGCTCATGATGAGTTCTATGACAATAAAATATCTATAGAAATTCTCCTATCGTATATTTAACGATTGAGCTTAACAAATTCAACAAATTATTGCAATAACAATCATAAATATGAATGCTGGTCATTATTTTAAGAAGTAAGGGGATACAAATGAAAAGATTTGAAATTGAGAACTTTATCAATTTCATTGCAACAGCTGTTAAACACTTGTACATTCTTTCTTTCTGAAACCAAATAGCCTCTTTGTGTCTTGTGTTTTTCCACGCAATCAAAGCAGAATAGTCCATTATTTATAAGGTACTGGTAGGAGACATTAAACACTTCTTTCTTTCTTTCTGAAACCAAGTAATATCGTTTCTCCTCTTTCCTTGCAATCACAATGGATTATTTATGGGGTATTGGTGGATATTAAACATTTCTATCTTCCCTTCTTACTTATTTACCTTCATTTTCTCACTGAAACCAAGTAGTGCATCCCCCATCTTTCCACCTGATCAAAATGGAATAGCCCATTATTTATGAGGTATTGGCAGAACATAACATCTGTGCGAACTGATGAAGGGAGGGACAATTATAATAGGATTTATTAAGTGTAGGTAAGTCTGGCTCAAGGATACAGTCATGGGGATGCCTGGTGAGGATTGAACTTATTGAATTAGTAAAGATAGAACTGCTGAACATTTCATGAATACAGTATCAATAAATGTATCTGTAGTTTTCTTTAAACAGTTACACCCTTGTGCAGATTAATTGAAAAAAAATGATTTCCGTTATTATTTAATTGTTTTTGTATTTTTCTAATGAAACATGACATAGTGCACATGTTAGTACTTCATATGTTCATTCTACAATGTCGTTCCTTGCAGATTGACCACAGATTCTCAATTGGATTTAAATCTGGAGAGTTTCCGGGCCTGTCTATAGTACTTTGATTTGCTCACTGGTAAAGCTTGCCAATGTGTTCATGCAGCATTACAATTTTCATACACTTCCTTGGAGTAATGTCCATCATAGACAATGGTTATAGGACAACTAATCGACAGTTGAGACAATAGTGTCTGGGCATGATGAAAATCTGATGCAATCACATATGATGCAATCACATATGATGCAATCATGGATGATACAATATTTTTCAAGGCCAAACAGATTTCATCATACACCCTGAAAATAGTTTCATATTACTGCACATCACTGCAAATGACCTAATCTGAAGAGAAAATAGAAATAGATTATATCCTGTCACTCCAGTGGGTCTAAAACTAACCATATGGTAAAGAAAGGAAACTAAAGTGGTTGTTTCAATTAATTTGCACAAGGGTGTATATAGTGATTTATTAAGTATATGATTTATTAAGTATACATTGGTGGAATATCTCTTGAGGATTAAACCAACTGCTCTCATAGACTGGTTTATGAGATGATTACTAACTATTGTAATACTATATAAGGGTGGGACAATGAAGTCATTGCTTAATCCATAGTTATTAGCTGAATGTTGATCTGAAATTTTCACTGTATATTGTCCTATTTAATAACAATAGCAAAGATTGTCCCACTGCCAAAAAAAAAAAAAAAAAAAAAATGCCAACCTGTTTATTTCAGAAAGATAATGCTTTTAAGGTAAGCAGTCTTTGTAATTATAGATTAATTGGTTTTTACTACTTATCAACCAATTGTGTTTGCAATTATATTACTCAGTATCATGAGAAAGAGCTTTAATAATCACAAATAAAATTTAATGTTCACTTATTAGGTTGGTGCAAAAATAATGTCGTTTTCTCACAAATGTTACTATGTGAGAAAACGACATTATTTTTGCACCAACCTAATATCTTATGCCTACTCATTTTTGCAGAGTTGGTTTTTTTGGTTTGTTTTGTTTTATCAGCCTCAATGGGTTATTTAATGTCAACAAAATTTTTGTTGCCGGTAATATTTTTTCTTCAAAAATCTATTTCTGGGAATATTTTTCCTTCAAAAGATGTATAGCTGTTTGTATTGCTGGTAATGTTTTTTTTTTTAAGTATTACTGATAATAATTTTTCCTTCAAAAATTGTTGTTGGTAATAATTTTTTTTACAAAGTATTTCTGTTATTAAAACCTGTTTTTACACTTTCATAGTATTTTGACACAAGTTTGGGTGTTAACGATTTGCCCATAGCCATGGGACTAACAAGTGATGCCACCCTGGGTTTTGAGGAGCATGGATCAATCAATTAAGAGGTGGTTCCCTGCTCCTCAAAGCCTCCTGATCAGAGGCCTTGCTGTTGGATGTAGTTTATCATCTTACCCAGGATGCGGATGTAGTTTATTGTCATACCCAGGTTGGGTTTTGCAGAGATTGCATCCACTCTTCAGGAGACTTGATTGAAAGATAATATATAATAATTATGGGGATCAGTTAAGTAAGCATTTAATTTTATTTATTACTAATTATATATTCATGTAATCAATATTCACTAATGAACTAAGTACATTGACATGGAAGGAGTTTATGTTGAAACATAAGTACAAATGCTTATTTTTAATCATTTGGTTACTGACATATTTATATATCTATGCAGGGGCCTGGTACTTCTTTATATCAGTAATAGATTTATTTATGTATGAATGTACATAAGTACATACAGCTATATTGGGATTTATTAAGTATACATACTAGACAGGAACAAAAGCTAAACACCTCCCACACATGCTGCCTTTGATGTATCCTGAACATCTCTTGACAAGATAGAATTCTCGGCAAAATCATCTTTGAAAGATTTCCAGCATATACAGTGTTGTGTCCATAAAGAAATAGATAAATAAAAATTAATTATAATGTCACTTTATCATGTTAATAAAAAATAGATAAAAATTATGTCACTTTATCATGTTAATAAAAAAACATATAAAAATTAATTATATTGTCACTTTATCATGTAAATAAAAAATAAATAAAATTAATTATAATGTCACTTTATCATGTAAATAAAAAATAAATAAAAATTAATTATAATGTCACTTTATCATGTAAATAAAAAATAAATAAAATTAATTATAATGTCACTTTATCATGTAAATAAAAAATAAATAAAAATTAATTATAATGTCACTTTATCATGTAAATAAAAAATAAATAAAATTAATTATAATGTCACTTTATCATGTAAATAAAAAATAAATAAAAATTAATTATAATGTCACTTTATCATGTAAATAAAAAATAAATAAAATTAATTATAATGTCACTTTATCATGTAAATAAAAAATAAATAAAAATTAATTATAATGTCACTTTATCATGTAAATAAAAAATAAATAAAATTAATTATAATGTCACTTTATCATGTAAATAAAAAATAAATAAAATTAATTATAATGTCACTTTATCATGTAAATAAAAAAATAAATAAAAATTAATTATAATGTCACTTTATCATGTAAATAAAAAATAAATAAAAATAATAAAATAATGATAACAATAAAAATTATCATTAATTTACTGATTCTAAACCAATGAGAATCGACCACACTTTTCTCCTCTACACACACAAACATATGACATTGTCACTATCGGACAAGCAGTTCACATGGACAGGTCGTCAACACAAAAATTTCATTTCCTTTCCCTTTTCAGGCAATAATAGTAACTTTTATCTTTTAATACTCAACAAAAATTTGACGTAAGAAAACCTCAGACATTTCTTGCCTTTTTCCAACTAAATTATCTGGACACTCATTACACACACAAAAAAATTATACACAGTTTGCTTATTCTTTATCTTATCCTTCTGTCAGAGTCTGATCCATATTTGATCTACATTTGACCCCAAACTCACAATTACTGTCTGTCGTATACTGAAATCCCTTTAAGAAGTATGCAATGCTGAAGTAAAAATTGGTAATATGATATATAAAATTAACAAAGAGGACACTTATGAATAAATTATTTTTAAAAAGTTTTTTAATCTTTTCACCCCAAGCAAGACAATAAAGCCACTAAGGCACAAGGGGTTATTCTGTGTTAGAGAGTATAAGAAAAAATGCTATTAAGGAGAGAGAACACTAAAAGGACAGGAATTAAGAAGATAGAAGATAATGATTGACATTGCATTGAAATTTTGGAAAGTAAGAAGCCAGAAGAACGTTCCACAGGGAAGAAGAGTGAGAGAAGAAACTTACTTTTTGTCTTCTTAATTCCTGTTCTTTTATTGTTCTCTCTCCTTAATAATGTTTTCTTTTTACTCATATTCTTTCACACTCAGTCACAGTTCTATTTTTATGAGTTGTACATATGCATTATTTTCTATTTAGATATAAATGTTGGGGGCTTATAATTATTTAAACAGAGTTATAAATTCCCTACTACACCTTCTTAAAGCAAAGATGTTTGTCCTGGCTCAGACACATGGATGTTAAATACTAAGGGGCCACTTGCACAGAGAGCTGGCTCTGGAAAACAGTGTATAAGCAGATCCCAACTACACTAAAAAGATATCTGTAAAAAAGATCTAAGGCATGAACCTAGACATGTGGGAAGCTGTAGCCTTCAAATGATCATCCTAGAGGCAGGCAATGCAGAAAAGCCTCTTCAAGGTTGGTAACATTTTCTCAATAGTCATAAGTGACAAAAGTAAATTAAAGGAAAGCTCAAAGACTAACAGACCAACATCAAACTTTGACTGCCATCCTCAAATAGGCCTATAAAGAAGAAGCAGACCCTATGCTTCAAGCATCACCCAGATCTCAACTTCATAGTCTTCTGGGACTAATGAAGTAGTTCCCAAACTTTTTGGGATTGCTGCCCCCTTGTGTACCAAAACACAACTCTAACATTTACCTCCCCAAATGTATAGCCAACCTTTGATTGGATTTTCTTGGTGCTAGTATTGTACATAAAATGTATAAATTAGTATTTCCTGTAATAATTGTTATATAAATGGGATACATTTTAAAGTGGAGGCAAAGATACACTTCAGGTACAATATGTATGGGTGGTGTATGTTGTGGTTCAAAATTACTGCGGCAACCTTCTGGTTGCCCACATTTTTTCTCATCACTTCCAGATCTTTCCACTACCCCCAAGGAGATGGTACTGCCTATTTTGGACTAATGGATGCTTAGTATATTAGGTTGTTTGTAAAATAATATCTGACTTTAAAACAAACCTTTTGTGTTCTAATATATTATCATAATAGTTGTGCAAAAATATGTCTTAAAATAATTGTCGGACTTTGTCCATTTCATAATATATATATATATATATATATATATATATATATATATATATATATATATATAAGGCAGGATGTGTGTGCATGTGTAATGAATGCACAGCCGCAATTTTTGACAGATTTGCACCAAAATTTACATGTACATGCTCCAAGTTAGCGGGAAGGCCAAGACTGACTTTGCATTTCCCAACTCCCATCGATAGTGGAAATAATCAATTTTTTCATGCTTCTATGGCAGTTTTCATGTAGTTTGCGGCCATTTTCTACTAGCCAGAGTGAGAGCCAATAGCTGGCTGCCACGAATAGGCAGGAAGATTCTGTTGGCCAGCGTGAGAGCCAACAGCTGACTGACATGAATGTTAACTAGCATGCTAGCATGCAAAAAAATCGATAGCTGCATTCGTCACAAGTGGGAAAAATTTAAATCTGCATGGCACTTTACTCCAATTGGCTCATTCACTTGCTTAAACTCAACATTGATTCTGATTCTGCAGAACTGGGTTGGGTGTGAAAAAGTATTTGCTGTTAACATTCTTTTTTCATTCGTTTTTTTCCTGTTACGAGTCCGTTTTTAAAGCTGATCATTTTGTGTTCATTTTGTTTAGTTCTTTTTTTGTAACAGATTTAATGTTTAGTATAGAGCTTAGAAAAAATTTGCAGTGTGAGATAGGTAAGAAGTAAGGCATGTAGCAACATCAGTACGGCAAAAGGCACTCCTTTAAAGGCAAGGAAGGGCAAGGGTAAAGTAACTGTAGAGAAAGTGGGATCAGAGTATTTTGTTCAAATTCTGATTGAGTTTGTTTTATTCACTTTGTACAAGAATTCATCCTTTTATGGTTTAAATATCAGAGCAAACTGGGCTCTCTTGCCTTAATAGGGTGAACAGTCTAGTTGAAGGAAAACTCGGAATTCAAAAGCAGCCTGAAAAGAGATGGGCTCCATCAGGTTACCTTGACCTAAACAAACAGCTGCAGAGATCTGATCATGGGAATAATCACTGTGATCATGAACTTTATAAATAGGATCGGAGTGATTTTTAATCATAAACTCTATTCTGGATCCTTAAGCCTTGTTATCATTTGTCATTTCTAAGCCAATCTTCCAGGATGAGATGAAGTTCTTGCCTTAAATCTTTTGGTTATGACATTACTTTCATGCCATCCAGAGATAAAATTAGCTTACCTGAGGATCGATTCCTATTTGTCAAACAATAAATATTTCACACAAATATACACACACACACACACACACACACACATATATATATATATATATATATATATATAAAATCTATAAAAGGTTAATGATCAGATTTGAATTAAACCAAGAAAGAGTAATATTAAAAAGTGCTCAATACACACATGAAAAAATTGAAAAATAACATGGAAAATATTTAACTTAAAAAATTAGATCAGTTGATTCTGTTTCCTTGGTTTTAACCTTATGGTATTCTCAGGCGATCACCTGAAGATACTGTAAGGTTGAAACCAAGCTAGAAGAATCAACTGATCTCGTAATTTTTAAAGTATATATATATATATATATATATATATATATATATATATATGAGATGTCTCATTAAACAATTTAGACAAGTTGTGTCTACTTATTTTTGATAGGATCCTCTCATAATTATGGCCAAGTTTCTTAGTATCCTTATTAAAAGAAGAAAGAAAATTACCAAATTGATAGATACAAACATACATACATATATATATATATATATATATATATATATATATATATATATATATATATATATATATATATCATCTCACAATCCTCATACTTGCTCCATATGTGGCCTCCTTTGTAAATCACTAGCAGGTCTTAAATGCCACTTAAGATTATCGCACAAACTTTCATAACTGAATCAATAAACTATCAGATCCTCATATGTCGAAACCGATGGGAGAGTCCATTATTATATATATATATATATATATATATATATATATATACGTATACAGATATATATATATATATATATACGTGTGAATGTAATATATGAGATAATGATATATAAGTTTTATATATCAAGAACATTATTGTTGAAAAAATGTATAACAAATTGGAAAAAGTTTTGTGTAATGCATTTCGTCCTTTAGGACTTCATCAGACTAAATTTGTTATATTGATGCAACTACACATGTACACGAATGAGGGATGCTGAGAAATTTTAAATTTAAAAAAAATAAATTTTTTATATAATCTATAATCTATATTTTTTTATATATATATCTAATCATTTAGATTTTTTTTCTTTTTTGTTTCCATCACTTTTATTCTATACTGTGATAACAGAAGATCTGTCAGTAATGGTGAAATGTTTTTAAAGTCAGGGCACAAATTTACTGTGGATGACCTTCTGACCCCTTGATCCTTCTCCAAACATTTTTGTCATAGTGAATTGTTTTTCGTCTTTGATCAGGGTAGCATTTTTTATGTCAAAATTGTGGTCAGTCTTCATGGCCAACCAACACACCCGATATATTGTTTTGTAAAATGTCCCTTGAAATTTCTTCTATGTATTTTTTGTAATATATATATATATATATATATATATATATATATATATATATATATATATAAAGTGAACATTGAAGTCAACACTCAGAGGCGACTGGCGGTTTCATGCTAGGTGCAATCGTCAGGCCACCTTGCATGAAACAGCCTGTTGCCTCTGAGTGTTGACGTCAATGTTCAATTTTCTATTTATATTTACATACACTCTATCTCTTATATTGAGCACTTTATCCCATAAATATAGCACACCTTAAAATTATATTTTCTCATATATATATATATATATATACATATTATATATATATACATATTATATATATATATACATATTATATATATATATATATATATATATATATATATATATATATACATATTATATATATATATATATACTGTTGAAACTTGACTAATGCATGGAATAATAATGCAACACAAAATGTACTTAGAACAAAATGTATTGAAACAAGAAAGTGTACACAATATTTACATATAGTCTTTTTGTATATTCCTGGGAAGACCATTCCTGGAGAATGTGTTGACTGAGTCACAGTTGGGCAGAGTCTCTGGTTGAATCTCTTGATTCCTTCCCTCTCTTCCCGGTACTAACCATATTTATATGGTCAGTACTCCACTATGCAAATTAGGTGGATCCTACCACAACATATACATATATATATATATATATATATATATAGTGCCATGCAAAAGTTTACAATACATTACAAAAAAATGTTTTTTAGGTATTTTTAATAGTCACATTAAACTTTTACTGCTCGTAGAACATAAATTTACGTATTCAGTCAAACAATCAGATTTTTTTAAAAACTTCAAAAAAGTATCCCATGAAGAAAAACTGATATTTGGTAACTCAAAAGTTTACAACATATTTTTTTTTTACTTACAACAGCTTTTTTTTTAATAAAAGTGTTCAAATTTTACTAGAATGTTCCAAATTAGGATGGGATTGTTTTTTGGAATGTTCCAAATCAATTTTATGATTACTTTTATGAATGATTTCTGTCAATCATCCTTTAAACATTGATAAAATGGGGAAGACCAAAATAATTGATCAAGACCTCTGTAAATGTATTGTTGACCATCATACAAATGGACTTAGT
>OZ010587.1:99173174-99255674 GCA_963932145.1 Acanthosepion lycidas | reverse complement strand
TAAGTTTCATTTATCTGGTTTTCTCTTCCTTTCATACTGTTTCTCTCTCTCTCTCTCTTTTTTTATATATATGTGTGTGTGTGTATGTATATATATATATATATATATATATATATATATATGATAAAATATTGTTTTATGTTATGCTATATTTATGAGTAAAAGTGCTCTATATCAATGACTAGCAGCATGGCCCGGCGTTGCCTGTGCTTGGTTCATAAATCGTATGACTAATGCAGCAATCGCTATCACTTGACTTAAAATGTTTTTGGCCTTCCTTGCCTTTAAAGGAGTGCCCTTTGCTGTGCTGATGTTGCTACATGCCTTACTTCTTGCCTATCTCACACTGCAAATTTTTTCTAAGCTCTATACTAAACATTAAATCTGTTACAAAAAAAGAACTAAACAAAATGAACACAAAACGATCAGCTTTAAAAAAGGACTTGTAACTGGAAAAAACCGAATGAAAAAAGAATGTTAACAGAAAATACTTTTTCACACCCAACCCAGTTCTGCAGAATCAGAATCAATGTTGAGTTTAAGCAAGTGAATGAGCCAATTGGAGTAGTCCCATGCAGATTAAAATTTTTCCCACTTGTGATGAATGCAGCTATCGATTTTTTTTGCATGCTAGTTAACATTCATGTCAGTCAGCTGTTGGCTCTCACGCTGGCCAATAGAATCTTCCTGCCTATTCGTGGCAACCAGCTATTGGCTCTCACTCTGGCTAGTAGAAAATGGCCGCAAACTCCATGCAAACTATGTGCTGTAGAAGCATGAAAAAAATCGATTATTTCCACTATTGATGGGAGTTGGGAAATGCAAAGTCAGTCTTGGCCTTCCTACTAACTTGGAGCATGTGCATGTAAATTTTGGTGCAAATCTGTCGAAAATTGCGGCCGTGCATTCGTTACACACACACACACACACTGCCATTTATAGATAGAGATAGAGTGCATGTAAATATAAATATAAAAGTGAACATTGTAAATATGAGGACTAAAGACTGTTTTATGTAAAACATATCTATTATGTACTTATGTATGTATATATAGTCAGTGTGCATATGTATATATATATATATATATATATATATATATATATATATATAAAGACTGTTTTATGTTTGAACACAATTTTTATCACCTTTATATTACATACACATACAATGCATATGTTTTATACACTGTATATATACATATATATATATATATATATATATATATATATATATATATATATATATAAAATGCTCAAACACTAATATTCCATGGAATATTAGTGTTTGAGAATTTTATATTATATTCTTACTCTGTCATGGACATTGATTTCTACCTGGATTCTAGCCTCTTGGGAATTTATTTATATAAATATAAATATATATATATATATATATATATATATATATATATTGATCACTAATATTATCAATATATATATATATATATATATATATATACATATATATATATATATACATATATATATATACATATATATATATATATATATATATATATATACATATATATATATATATATATATATATATATATATATAATAATAATAATAAACAACAAAATCCAAAATCGCCTCATATGGGGAATAGCCTATTTCAGTAGATGAAGATATCGGTTGTCTGTCTTATCAACGCCCCTGTGAACTGAGTTTATGCCAAAAATTGAAATTCAACTGTGAAAACAGTCGAAAAACTAATACAGAATTTATCTATTTCAGTGTTTCAGTCAAACAAAAAGCACGAAAAGCACGAGATAGAGGTCAGGGGAGGGTGGAAGTTATTTGTCTTAAAGGGAAGAAGTAATATAAAATTAAACGCAAATATTAACCTTATGTCATTAATTTGTTGTTATGTGAAGAATGAAATATTGATTTAAAATTAAAAGAGGAATAAAAAGGGGTTTAAAAATAAATTTAAAATATATAGATAAAAGGATGTAAAGGACTAATGGAAAGGAAGTTGGGGAGATCTTAGAATAGGGGAAAGTTTATAAATTATAATTAATATAGGTAAAGAGGTGTATATATATATATATATATATATATATATATAGTCTGTTTAAAGTATACTTTCATAAAGCCAGAATGTTCAGCTGTTAAATAAAAAGCGCTTTACATCTTATATGGCTTGTTTTTATTTAGCAGCAAATAAACTAAGTTAACATGTTTTATATGTGCTAATTTTACAATTTTTGCTATAGTTTGTTTATATATATATATATATATATATATATATATGTATATATATATATATATATAATTATTTATTTAAAGATATGATTCCAACATGCTACAAAACAAGAGCCAAAATCTTCAATATAATTATTTGAATTAAATTGAATTAAAGTAAGCTCTGTTCCGATTTCAAGCAACAGAGCTTACTTTAATTCAATTTAATTCAAATAATTATACTGAAGATTTTGGCTCTTGTTTTGAAACATGAGAACTCTTATGTAGCGTGTTGGAATCATATTTTTAAATAAATAATTATATTTATGCTCTACTTTTGTATCGAGCAGTATTTTTTAAAAAATAATAACTAAAATACTAAAGAACTGTGGATTATTTACCTAACGAGTTCTTTCCTATTTTCTATATATTTTTCACACGCACACATATATATATATATATATATATATATAAGGAAAATTAATGACAAAGTGGCAAAAATTCTTTGTGTGGCTTCATTGGACTAAAGTGATGTTTCTGTTGATGTGACTACACATGCTAATGAAGGTGGGGAGGATACTAAATTCTTAAACCTATTTTTCTCTATTTTGTCATTAATTTTTCTAACATTTTTTTTTACAGATATATATATATATATATGTTTGTATGGGAGGAAATTATATATGAATCAGAATATATATATATATATATAGATAGATAGATATAGATATATATGTACTCAGAATTAACATTATCTAACCCTATAACACCACAAAACTCAAAGAAATAATATCACACCCATATGACAAAAAAGAAATTCAAAACTCAAAACTGAAAATTATTTCAAAGATGCAAAGAATCACCCAGATTTTGAGTTTCATTTAATTATTTTCTTGATAATGCCTGGAGCCATTTGAAAGTTTGGGACCATTACAAGAATTTACATGAACTTTGCACCTTCAACACCAAAATACAGAAACTAATCCATCAACAAGAAAAACATATTTAATAGTTATAAAAATTATAACTTGTCTGTTTTCTTCCATAAAAAATGTTTGAATAAGCTTTTGTTGATGAAATACACAGAGTTTATAAATATATTTACCTACAGGTAAACAATATATAAATCTTTATATATCAAGAACAATTTTAAGAAAATCTATGACAAAGTGGAAATTTTTTTATATGACGTGTCCTTTAGGAGTTCATCAGAGTAATGTTTATATTAATATAATTTCACATACACATGAAGAAGAGTGAATGCTTTAATTTTAAATATGAATTTTTAAATTTAAATTTTTTTACATATGTGTTTTGGGTATATAATCTAGCCATTTAAAAATCTGCTGTTTCTGGGCATATCATATTTCTTATATTTCTTGGCAGATTTTCTATTATCACAGTGTAGTGTATTTAATAACAAAGTGCTAAAAGCAGAAACAAAAAGAAATAGAAACAAAATAAACTCATCTAGATGATATACTCAAAACACATCCCCGCTCTCCTTCATGCACATATGTAATCACATCAGCGTAAACATCGTTTTAGTCTGATGAAGTCCTAAAGGAAGAAATGCATCATATGAAAAAATTTTTTCCACTTTGTTATAGATTTTCCTAAAATATATACCTATAAAGAAATAATAAGAAATTGCTTAAAAATTTGTTCAGGTTCCTGGTATGAAAATAAAGTTTGTATAATTTAAATATTGATATATAGTATAATATATATATCAAAATTAAAATTATGTAATGGTTAGTTATCAATCAGTACTTGAAGATTGTGTTGTGCATGAAACTCAGAGTTGTGTTACCGGTCAGGAAAGAAAATGTATATTTATTATTAATTTATAAATTATAGCTCTGTTATTCTACATTGAGCACTATTTTATTAACACTAGCACTCAATGTGCGATATTATATATTCATAGGTAAGTTTATCTTTAGGCCTTTTTTTCTCTTTCTTTTATTATTGTTTTTATCTGAGAAGCTGTCTGGATAAGCATTTTAGGCTTTAGTAAGTTGTCCATTGGTTCCATCAATGGTTTTTGTTTTTCTTTAATATATATATATATATATATATATTAATATCATCCTTGGAATGAATTCTACCAGTCACAAACTGATAATACTTATACTTATATATATATATATATATATATATATATATATATATATATATATATATATATATATATATACATATATATACTAGCTTAAAAGCCATTGCTATCAGGTGGCATTTAAGCTAGCTCCTGCGGAGGGTGTAACTTGATTTGGCCTTCATCACAATTAGTGAAAGGCAACAATAAACTGCAGAAGAACTCAAGATTGATCATGTTATTTAAGTATTGCATTAATATTTAAGCTTACCTTTTAAAAGTTCAATGATAATTCTTCTGCCGTCACTTAATTTAAAGATAATTTAATATATGTAGGTCCTTACTTTCCATACAAACAATTATTTTTATTCCATGGATGACTTTTGCTAGATTTCACAATTAAATTAAATTATTTCCAAGTTTATTTCCAAGTTATAAAAATTGTTATCATAGAAATAATTTGTTGCAAAAACATCACAAAAAAAATCAACAAAAACCATCACAGGATTGCGTATCCAGATCTGACCTGTTTTAATTTGCTCACAGAGTCAGCCTGATTCCAAATTGATATGGTATGTTGGGCTATGGCCTGTAGGAGTAAAGTTGAAAACATGGACAATTTTATTTTGAAACACCGTAATTTGAGAACAGTAATTTTTCATTTGAACATGAGCTATTGAAAGTTAGAGAGTTGTGTCCCTTTAATTGTTTTTATCAGTAGAAGCCAAGACTGGAATCCAAAAACAGTCACTGTAATGAAAACTTGGGTATCCAAAATTTCAGTATTGCAGGTCTAGATCTGGCCTGGAATGTTTTTAATTTGCTCACGGAGTTGGTCTGATTCCAAAATAGTATGATATGTTGGGTTATGGCCTCTAGGAATAAAGTTGAAAAAGTTTTTCTACTTTGTGTCCTTTCTTGGCAGGGTTAGGGTTTCAGATTCTGTCCTACTAACGCACATATTTATATTCCCAAACATCCTGACCAAGGACCCCAATAGTGCTTTGTGATCCTTGCTATCTTATCAACATTTGCTTTTTTCTACCTACATTTATATACATTACAAATTAAACTAAGCACAACTGACTATTTAAAAGGATGAAAAACTTTTGCAGATTTTGATGTCATTCTGGGGCCCTTTTTTTTGTAAAACCCTGTGAATTTGTTTGGTTCATGCTAAGTTTTTAAAAAACACTATATAAAATTCAAGATTTTTTTATCTATAATGTTGAATGTGTTAAAATTATTAACAAGGAAAATCTCAAGTTGATGTTAAAATTTACTGCAAAACATTGTTGATTTATTTAAGATGGAATGATTTGTTAAAATGTATTTATTAGATACATTGTATTTATTTCCAATTTTTCTAGTTGAATTGTTCACCTATATTGTATATGATTCATTCAGACAGTTATGTGCCATGCTTAGGTGATCATGTATCTTTCGATATATGACTGATGAGGCAGATTTTTCCTGCAGTAGGTTGCCATTTCTTTCTATGGTAGGCCAGTTGCCATCCAAGGCTATAGAACCCAGTCTGTCCTGCTATTTATCCATAGCTGGGGGAGGGTGGAGAGAAGAAGAGGATTCATACATTTCCCAAAGGTATTAGCACATAAGTGAATGTAAAATGGATTCATTATTGTACATAATTAACTTTCAATAAAATTTGTATTTTATATGAAAATTGAGATGTGGTAGAGTGGTGGAGGTTTTGTATCATATTAGGTTGGTGCAAAAATAATTTCGTTTTCTCACATATTAACATATGTTAGAAAACGAAATTATTTTTGCACCAACCTAATAGAATCATATCATATAAGAGCTTTGCACCAGCACTATGTTTGTGTACATATATATATGTATATATATATTTATATAAAGACAAAAGGAAAGCTTTTCTTTACCAACTTGTTCTTTTTTTTCACTTGAGGGACTTTATCAAGGTAAGTAAATGTAAGAATTTTATTTTACAACAGAGATATTTAAACAGAAATAAAGTGGAAGAAAAAAATATTGCTTTAATTTGATAAAGTCCCTTATGGACAAAAACATGTTGGTAAAGAAAAGTTTTCCTTTTGTATTTATTGTTTTTTTATAGATATATTTTCTTATTCATATCCGAAATTTTACATACATACACACACACACACACAGCTGTTTGTTAGTGTTATATGTATGTATAATTATTTTTGCGTGTGTAACTGCAACAAACCTTTGTGTGTGTGTGTGTGTGTGTGTGTGTGTGTGTGTGTGTGTGTGTGTGTGTGTGTGTGTGTGTGTGTGTGTGTGTGTGTGTGCGTGTGTCTAATAGTTCAGCAAATCAATGAAATGAAATGGCTTCATCATGAATTACCCACGCACAAATAGGTATCTCGTTAGAAATAGATATGCAAAAAAAAAAAAAAAAATGGTATATTCTTGGTGTTTCTGTTTTCTCAAAGTGTAACAATGAAATTGAAAGGTTCTAACTTTGTTATGAACACCTCATTCCCTTCAGCAAAATAAGAACTCTATTCACAATTCAATTTATTTCATCTTAAAAAAGTAAAAATATATATTATTTTTTCAATGATTTTATGATAATCAACAAATGTAAATTTTGATTGGCTGAGATTTGAAATTTACGTTTGAATTGACTAATGGCCTGGTTTGTTTCGCAGGTGTCACATTCCGTATAAGGCTATGTTTGGGGCGTTACCAAGGTAATTTGATGTGGCCGCTGTTTGATCGGAATCTTTCGGTAATCTCCGTTATTTTCCGACTTCGCTGCTACTATAAAAGGGAAAAACTCCGGCTTTTCCGACGGCGAAGGCAGAAGCGTTTAGTAGTTGCAGGAGGAAGGCAAGCCACAGCAAATTACACTCCACGGTACTGACACAGGGCAGCAGGACAGGAGCAATATTTACAAAACAAAATCAACAATCAGATCTTAATTTTATCACCAGATAATCAAATACAATTATTAAAATATTGTTTAGTTTATTCTATCAGCATTTGGCTGTTCTGATCACCAAACATTGCACAGCACGGTTCCTTGTCCTAGTGCCTGATTGTGTTTTTAAATCCAAACAAATAGTAACACCTACCAAAATCAAGCCCGCCCCATAAGTATCGTACATTATTATTTTTTTAACTCAATTCCAATTTTGAAGAAAATTAAAAAGCGGAAGAACTAATTAATCCATTTTTGCATAATAAACATACATTTTAAAATAAAAAAAAAAGATAATATTTGATTCCTCAAGTTTTGAGTTGTGAAATATCGAATTGCAGCTGAATAAAAATGTTTGGACGGTCTATTCTAAGTGAATTTCAAGAAGATGACTTCTTTAGGTAAGTCCACGGATTTCATTATTTTGTAAAAATATAAAATAAATAAACAAATATTGTTTGTTTAAAACTTTCTAAGAATATTATTGTCAGTGAAGAAGAAGAAATAAAAAAGAAAGAATGAAAGAAAAGTGGATGTATTGTAAATCTTTTTTTTTTTTTAGCTTTAATTTCGAAATGCTTTATTGAGAAAAGAAACAAGAATAAGTGACTTTAAGTCTGTTTTGTTTGTTTGATCACCCCAAAAACTTTTTTGTAAACAAACTAGAAAACAAAATCAAAACAAAACAAAAACCTCTCCATTCGCAAGTCCATTATTATTATTTTGTTAATCAATCGATTTTCACTTTTCTTTCACTTTCTTCAGTCGTTTTGTTTTTCGTACTTAAAAAAAAAAGATTAATTTTAAATTAAAATTTTTATTTTGTTTCTGTCCTCAATATTCTGATAAAAAATAAGCCTTAAAAAAAAAAAAAGATTAAAATATCAGGTTTACGAAAAAGGAAAGTCTTTTAAACTAGACACGCAAACCAATTTTTGAATTTTTATTTAAACCGTCGTTATTTAAATTTTCCTGTTAATTACTAACGGGATCGTGTTTTATATTTAAGACAATAATTTTATTTTATTTAATGATACTTTTAATTATTCTCTTTTTTCACAAAGTTTATTGCGTACGATATTTCGATATTAAATTCATCATAAACAACAGAACTTTTCATAAGTAACCGCAATTTACCTGCGTTACTCACACGCATCTCACTTTTTGGTCATGTCTGTCATTTGTTTTTTAGTCGCACGACATCATGACTAATAATTGAAATTGCACACATTCACACTTCTTGACTATACTTAAAGTAAAGTATACAAATTAATTGTACCTGTATACTGCACGGTGTACGTACTGTGTGTAAAAAATTGATAGTCGCTGATAACGACTTAAAAATTTAATAATGTATAAAGTTGTGTAACGCACAATATGATAGAATTTATGATAGTATGGATTTAAGGAAGACTTGTGTGTGTATGTGTGTGTGTATATACGCACGTTAAATAAAATATACGCTTTGATTGAATTTGATACAAAGACAAAAAAAGGTGTTTTTGAAGGATGTTGTTTTACACACACTCGTGTTGTTACATGAGAAATGACAGACAAGGTGCTTTAAGTTTTCTATATAATTTCTCATATGATCTTCATTTTTTTCTTTTAAGTTTTTGTATAGTATAATAATTTATCTACTGAAAAGAAAAAAAATATAAGATCATATGAGAAATTATAAAAAAATTTAAAGCACCTTGTCAGCAGTCATCATATAATGAAGCTTGCATTTAGGCAAATTTGTGTATAAACAGTGAAGTGAAGACACACAGCGATATTTACCATTATTAAATTATAAATTAAGGTTAAGAAGTATCTCAAAAAAATAATAATAATAATAATAATAATGTGTTTACGGTTTACCTTAAGTTAAAAATGAATGTTTACTTTTTTATGAGACACTTGTTACGCACAGTGTGTGTATGTATGTGTGTATGTATGTGTGTATGTATGTGTGTATGTATGTATGTATGTATGTGTGTATGTATGTGTGTATGTATGTATGTATGTATGTGTGTGTGTGCATAAAATTCCACAAGCCACATTAACCAACACAGTATTATTATTTTATTTTTAATAATTTTTAATAATTGTTTAGAATTTAACGGCTTTTATTGATTTATTTTTTTTTTAGTATACACTTTTTAAGGTCCATGGGAAAGTGTTCTTAAAAAAATGAACTATTTGTGAAACTTCTTTTATTTTAATTTTTTAATATGGCTATGATTTTGATTAGAATCGATTTGTAACGATTGGAATTTTTAAAAAATCGATCAACTAACAAAAAGTAGATAAAAAAAAAAAGTAGATGTGACACATTACAAACAAACAAAAAAATATACACAATCACAGCTTTGCTTCCTGGTAAGAGGCAACAAAAAGATAGTTTAATTAATTTTCTCCCTAAAATGCTCCCACCCATAACATACCCCAGCAAATGATGATATAAGCCCAGGGCATAGAATCAATTTTCTATTGGTTATAAACTAATTCGGTTTTTTGTCTATAAAAACAGAAAAAAAAAAAAAGTATAATCTTGTTCACTATATGTGTGATCCAGACTTTTTTTTAATTTAATCAGCTGGTTTGGTTTCTTGCCTAGGGGCGGGCATTTATAAATCTTGGGCAAGTCTTTCACGTCCCACGCCCACTGTGGTCATTTTTTTTTTCGTCATGCATATACAAATTTATTTACAAAACATTCATTTTTCTCTCAGCACAAATATAAGTAAAAATAAATTGGGAAATAGAATTAAAGGTTCAAGTTTGTTACTTGTATACTTTGTTAATATCGTTTTATATTGTTTTAAAAATGTTTTCACAACGCTCAATGCTAGTGACCACCGTTTCCATGGACCGTGAACAGGTATAAAGCCTCGGTAGTACAAGAAGTACAATTGAAATGTGTCATTTTTAAAATAAAAACGGTTTTTGTGCAGCTACCGTCACGTGGACACTGGTGTGCAATTTTCACTTTTTACAAAACATGGATTCTTTATGTATTAAATATTTTTAATTTCCAATTACATTTTTTTTCCATTCTTTTTTTTTCTCTGTAATCGGTGCTTGTATCTTCTTTTCATATCTGCCGGTGTTTTAGATAATAGGACATGACTAGATATGTCCGACCCTGGCAAAAGTCCCAATAGTCCCAGATATTTACTCTTCTTCTTTCTTTCTCTATCCTGCTTGTTCGGTCCGTTTGTACTGTGTCTGCCTTTCAGGAAAAAAAAAATGCGTATGTCCAGCACTGTGCGTCACACATATTTCTTTTGCATGCAGCATCATTAAAGACCAAACTTAAAACGAAAGTCTAAACCCATTTATAAACAAATTCTGTAAACCTTATTCACTTATTTTACTTAAATTCCATTTTCTTTTTGAATTGAACATTTAAGATTTTTGAAATAAAGACTCTATCCAGGGTCCAGCATTCATTCAATGGCTGTTCCCAACTAACATTTCCTCTTCAATTTTTATGATACTGTTGATAATGTCTTACTCTTAGTAGTGACAGTGTTATCTAGGGGTCTCTTGTAGCTTATATAAAAAAAAAAGCTGCATTCATTTTTGTATATTTATTAACTTAGGAGGGTTTTTATTTAACCATACCCTGAAGGAATGATTCGTTTGGCTCCCTGTAATTGTACTTAACTAGAACTAGTCCTCTGTTTTTAGTTTACTTTCAGGATTTTGTGTGAAGCTAAAAAAGTAGAAAAATTATTATGAAAAAAGAATTATCATCTTAGTTATTCTTGTGTTGTGAACATGCAGTGTTTAAAATGTTACCTGATCAATGAAGAATTATTAACACTTTTACTTTTTTAAATGTAAGTTTTAAGTGTAAATATTTCAAGTATAGGCTATGGAAATTTAAATATTTCAAGTTCATATCTTTGGGCTATTTTCTTTAAATCCAAATCCTTGATTAAGCAGGGTGTCGTGAATTGCATGATATACATTTTTACATTCAATGTAAGTTATTTGAAGAAAAATATAGATTTTATTTTAATTGTGAGCTTAAGACCAGTTAATTGAAAATACTCTGACATCATTTTTACTAGTAATTAATATCTGTCCCCCATATATATATATATATATATATATATATATATATATATATATATATATATATAATTATAGGACAAATTAGAAAAACACCTACATTACAATATGATGTTCCATCACTAGGAATATATATATATTACTGATTTTTATCAATAAAATTATTACTAGTCTAGAATTATTTTCTAGGAATTAAACATATAGGAGTTCTTACCATTTTGTCATTCAATTTCACACACACATATATATATTAGTGTATTTGGGCAGCAATCCCTCAAAACTACTGACAAGATGGTTTTTTTTGTTAAGATTTTCATATAATTTTTCATATGTTCTCATAATTTTTTTTTCTTTTCAGGACTTAGATTATATAAAAGTTGTCTGAATATTTTTTTCTTTTTATATCTAAGTTTTTGACTATAATTTTAGCCATTATCATGGATGAATCTTATTTTACATTTATGGATTGTTTTATGAATGTATCTAGAGTTATTGGGATGTTTTATTTTCCAAATCCAGTCAGTACATTGTGGCCATGTTTGTAGCTGATATTGAGTGTTGGCTTTTGCATGCACATATATATATATATATAGGGACAATGAAGTCAACACCCAGAAATGACAGTCTGTTTCATGCTCAATGCAATTGTCTTTATATATACACACACACACACACACACACACACACATTTTACCAGTTTTCCTGCTGACATGATATTCCCATCCAAATACATATTTGCAGATAGAAATTGTATTTTTAAATCTTTCTTTTTTTCAATTTGTGAAATAATTGTAAAAATGTCTTTAACTAAATTGATTAAATGCTTGACAATGCAGAACTGCTAGATTTCTTCTTTTTTTCTTTGTTTTAAAAATACTCTTGTACTTTTGAAAATGGTATTTTTACTGAGTAATTATTACTTGCAGCAAAAATGTGGTCGTGGCAACTGTACTTAGTTTATCTGACCTAGGCAGATACAAACTGCTTAATACATATGAATATATCAGTGTAGTTCTCTTTCTAGTGAATTCTTGTCTTGGCCAAAGGTCACTTGTGAGGTAGTCAAAATGAAATTTGTATCCATGTTATAATAAAAAAAACTTTTGAAATTACTATGCAGTATACATAAATCATGTTAAACAATTTGTATCCAATCATAATGCCTCCTTTTAGGATGCTTTAGCTTAGCAAGTGAGTAGGAGATTTAGTGATTGACAGATACAGCAAGATAACATATGAAGAGAAATAAGTATATCCCGATTATAGATTAGAATTGATTTGAAATTCTCTATAATTGATGAAAAATATATAAATGTTAAAGCATACACAGTAGAAACTATCTACAGAATGGATATATTAAAACTTTCTGAGACTAAGCCATTGTCTAGTCACTTTCAGAAGATGCAGTAAATATTAAACTTGAGGAGATTAATATACTCCCCCTGTTGAACTATGTGGCTGATTGATAGATATCACTTAAGTTTGGAGATGGCTATATGGTGAAATTTATAGTAGTGAGCTAGTTTAGATGAGAAGAGGATAGATTAGGTTTTGGGATGACTGATAGATTATATGGATCTTAATCTCAAGCATTTAATTTTGTGTCAAATGACTTTGGTAAATCTTTCTTACTACTTAGTATAATAGATAAAAAAGAGCCAATACTTTTTATTCATTTATTTTTCTTCCTCCTTTTATAGGGAAAGTCCAAAAGGGATTTGGAGTTAACCTTTAGCATTCTGAATTATCAATATTACTTCCCTAGCCACTGCATTCTTTTTCTACGCTTTTCAATTGCAGTAACCTTATTGTTAATTTCACTTAAAGGTGTTTTCTGTTGCCAGAGCAGGATATGATAACACATCTATGAAATTCAGGGATCAGTCACCTTTGGTAGCAGGATAAACTTTTTGCACAGAGTGATAAAGGTTAGGGAGGGGGCATCAAGTAATATGAAAATAAGGTCAACGGAATTAGACAGCAAACTAAAAGAACAGATAGGACGAGATTGTTGTCTATTATCACTCGAATTGGTTTTGACTTTTCTTTTTTCTTTTTTTCTGTTGGCTTGGATTTACTTAATAGTAGTCAGCAATAGGAGAAAAACCAATATCTGATTAGTTAACTAATGTAGATATACAGGTGTAACACAGGTATTGAACAGGAGAGATATGAGTATTGAATGTTTGAGATGTTAATGGAGAATGTTAGAATTTCCCAAATGCCAGAAACATGGCAGGGTTGCCAAATATTTTGGGGAGGGTTGTATGTATTTTTTTTATTTTTTTATTTTTTTTTAAATTATTTGGCAGTATTATAGTTTTGTCTCCCACTAGTTTTTCAAAAAGCTGCCAAAAGAATGGTTTCTTGTTGATTGAGTTTAGAGGGTTTAGGGGATGGTGGGAGAGATCTTTCTGTTTTCCTTTTATTTCATAAACAAAAAAGAGAAAAGTAATTTTTGTACAATTTGATATGTGGAGGAAAAAACTGAATTAAAATGTTATAGGACATATTCAGGGCCATATTATGACCTTTTGGGACCCTTTCATACTCTTTCATACTCTCTAACTTGTCCACACAGGTCTTGAATATTTTTTTACTTGTGATATATAGCTTGAAGTAAAATTATTGCAAATTCTTTAAATAAACTAAAATAGCTATCTTTTGCTTGTCAAAAAAAATTCTTTATGAAATGCCACTATTTTACTATTTATTTCAAACTTAATTAGCACATATTTCAATGCAACCATTTTAAAAAAAAAAAAATCCGTTTTTCTTGTTTTTTTCTTTTTTTTTTTTTTAAATAATTGGCATTATAATCAAACTGAGGGGCATAGGATAATCCGGCTATGGACTTAGTTGGTGTCAGTTGATAAAAACTTTTTTTTTCTTAAGTCATGTTAACCATGTAAGGACCACTCAAAGGTGTTGCTAACTACAATTGTTGTGTGAGCAATGAGAGTAGAAAGCACAGTTTATGCAAATATGTGGGAAAGATAATAGTTAACCTTAGACTTGAAAAGGTTAAGATTGTAGTGATCGAGAAAGTATGTTCTTGGGATTCTGTTCCATAAAACAGTAGTTCTTGGGAAGAATCTATTTGAGAAGAACTTATTAAAAGAATACGAGCAGTAATAATCATATTGACTTTTTACAAAACAATTATGAAATGAATCTAATCATATATTTGATATGTCTTTAATAAAAAAATTTGTATATTATTGGAATCTTGGTTTGTTTTTGTTTTTTTTACTTTTTATAAATGTTAATCTTTGGTTGATCTATATTCTAGACTCTTCTTTGTTTCTTTTATTTATACTCTTGTTCACTCAATACAAGGCCCAAGAAGCACTCAAGGTAGAGGTTTACTAAATTTAATTTTTGTGCGGATGTAAAGGGAGGTGGAAGAGGTGAATATTATCAGGATATGTAGGATAGATAATGGTTGATCCCAGACTAAAATAAGGTAAAATTGTAATGGTCAGGGAAGCATCCTCTTGGGAGTTTGTTCTACAAATTGATAATTCTGGGTAACAAGCTGTATATTAAAATGCTAATTTCTATTTAATTGAAATTAAACTTTCTTGGTTAATGCTATGAGCAACCATTTGTAAGTTCTATAAATAAACATTTTGGAATAATCAGACTGTTAAAATAGGAAAACATTTCTGACTTAAAGCAGCCAAACTGTAACTCATGAAATCTACAATACTCTCCATGGTTTTCATTTCTTTTACATAGAATTTAATTAAGATCATCACCATTAAGTAAACTCTACGTTTTTATTGCTTTTCATAAAATGTTTTATCAAGTGAGTAATTTCCTGTTTTGTCTCTTATGAAATCCATACTTAAAGGTGACCTTTCTCTTGACTTCAATATTTCCGAAAAGCCTACAATAGAATGACTTTTATTTTGTTTGGCTTAATTTTAGTAAGTTATTATTTTTTGAATAGCTTTTGGATTTATAAAAAATTGTTCACTGCGATAGCGGAATGGATTAAATTATAGTTAAATAAAAGCTGTTTTAAAAAAAATATGAAAATGTCTAAGAAATGAAAGTCAAAGTCTTTTGTCCACAATGTTTTATTTCATTGGACTGATGATGCTGAAGATGGTGAGGAAGGTTAGGAGAAAATAGCTGAAATGAATGGATGGGACATTGTGTTTTGCATGGAAGAAAGAGAGTAAATATGTCTTAAGAGATGTTCTGTCTGTGTGTGTATATATGTGTGTGTGTGTGTATATATATATATATATATATATATATATAATAGAGAGAATGGGAGAGTTTGTGTTTCAAGAGAATAAGACAGAAGAAAAAAAATATAATTCCATCTTTAATTTTTCCTCAGATAATTATTTTATTATTTTTTTTTATTTTTATTGCCCTCTTGTGCATTGCCTTTGTTGCAGCACTAGTTTTATTTATATAGATCTCTATGACTGATGCTATTCACTGATTGATAGGCTTTGTGTATAGATAAGTATGTGTACTTATAATATATTATTACTATTTTTTTTTAATTTTTGTCTCTACATATTTATATATCAAGACTCCTATTTATTCCTCTTGGAGTTTGACATTTGCTTCTTGAGTTCAACTGATTCCAAAATGGGAAAAGGAATGAGAAAGCAGCAATTATGATTTGCTTTCAGAATTTGAACAATGTCAGTAATGGAGTTCATTTATTTTTACAAGTTTCTGCATGATTTCTTTGGTACTGTATTATTTAACTGGGTGGACTTGACACAGTAATTGTTTTCTATCACAAATCTGCAAGCCTACTGTTGTTGGTTGTTGCATTAACTTCTTCAATCTTATATGCTAGAAAATTGGGGAGGTGTTTCTAGCATAGTTTGGAATAAACATTATAATGAGAAAATGAAGAAATTAAAACTTTGATATCATTTTTCAACTGAATTTTTATTAATTACTTGTGAATTATGATAGTACTCTATCAGCAGAATAGATTTCCACACAAAGGATAATTTAGATAGGAAATTGTTCTATAGAAAGCTTTCTATAGAACAATATATTTCTTTTCAAATTATCTCTTTTACTCAGCTAGAACAAGAATGCTACAAGATTCAATATGCATATCAAGTGATTCTTTTGTGGTTTTGATGCCTTCCACTCGACTAGAGTCAGTATGAAATCATAGCTGTTATAAGTATTAGAAAAAAAAAAAAGACAGGCTGTAAAAACCTGCAAATAAGATGAAAAGAATGACACTGCAAATGAACTGGACATGTCATGAGAGATGAGAGTTGACAAGTGATAAAAATAATTTTTTTTATATAACAAACTCAAAATGTATAATAATCTCCTTTTGCTTGAAAAGTTTAAAAATCCAAAAGAAGGAAAGTCTAATTCGCATGTGTGCAAATTTTCTAATGTCTGTTTTATTATGTCAATTTTTCTTTAGAAGGTTGACCTTCCACATTTTTCCGTGTTGAATTGTCAGACAATATTGCTGCACAATCTGAGCCAAATTTACATTTTAAGTTTTCAGAGTATTGAAAAAAGAATTGCGTTCTTTCTTATGCTAGAAGCAATCAGGAAAAGAAAACAAAAGAAATATATTTTTTAGTTTTTCTCTTTGGGTGCTTTAGTTTCTTTGTCTCTTTCACTCAAGTTAGTGAGTTAGAACCTCTCTCTCTCATGGTGTTTTTTCTCTCATGGATGACATTTTATCAACACCATCCAATGATACAATATTTTTTATTATTATTTTTTGATGCTCTCTTTTTTTTTAATTTGCTGTTTTCACCTCATTTCACTTTGTAAAAAGTTCTCAGCCTAACCCATTTCTCAAAATTTAGCCAAATGATCAATTTCAGAATTTTTTAGAATTTCTTCTTTCAGGAACACCTTTTTATATATATATATATATATATATATATATATATATATATATATATATATATATATATATAAAATTTTAGAAAAAGATGAGCAGTTTTAAGAGTCTGCCTCAAAATTACTTACTGGCAAAAAAGTGCTTGATAGCATAAGAAATAGCAGAGCTTTAATAAAGTAAAGGTCCTGGTAGGCAATGAACAGCCATGACTGCTAGTTTCATGCATTTTCAGGCAATTAGTGGCTGTAGTTTGTCAAATGGATACCCTATATACCACTACTCAAGGTGGTGAACTAACCAAACCTGGTAATGATTTATATATCTTAATATGTGTAGGATTTATATATGTATATGTATATGATTTCATCCCAAGCAAGCCCACCAAGATGCAGAGGGTTACTAAGTGTGAAAGAATATAAAAAAAAAAATTTAAGGATTAAGAATAATAAAAGAAAGAAGATAATGTACATTATTTACATTATTTGGACTATTGTCCTCATCTTTGTCACCATATTTATCACAATGTTTTGGCTGTTGTATGCTCTGGCCTTCTTCAGGTGGTTGGAATTTCAAACTGAACCTTTTATTTCGCTCACTGGGGTAGACTGTTCTAGTTCCACGTGCCATGTTTGATGGATGTTAGTTATTAGTTATCTCCTGCTAATTTCCCTCTGAAAGTTCTCCACTGCCTTAACCGGGTATTGAACTCACACTCTTTGGGTCTTGTCACTGGATCTAACCAACGCCTTTATCCACTGTGCCATGTGTCCTTGCATGTTGAATCTTGTGGCATTCTTGTTCTAGCTGAGTAAAAGAGATAATTTGAAAAGAAATATATTGTTCTATAGAAAGGACAGTATATTTAGTTTTGTCTGCCATCCTGAATGTTCGAGAAATCTTGTGGAAGGATTCAAACCTGCAGCTCCTGGGTAGAGTAAGTTACTGTTAAGGCACACTCTAACCAACTGAGCTACCAGTTGATTAGGCAAGACCAAAATTGTATCTTTAAGTGAAACTTATCTTGTCATAGATCTCCTATTAATATAAATATACTATTTAATAAATAAACAGAGCATCTACTCAAATATGAGTAGCCACAAAAAATAACATTTAAAGTGATAAAAAATATCAGATGAATAAAATCTCATTACTTTCTTTAGAAAAATGATATCTTTTCCCTGTGTGTATAAATATAGCAAGTTTTGTAAGTAAGGACATCCATATCAGAAAACAAGAGCAGTGGTTATAGTAAATTTAAAGTTAATGTTCCTAAAATTCAATAAAATATTAGATTATTTAAAATATTTTCATAAATTTTTAAGATTTGGGGGTAGCTAAAAATTTATTAAAAAGTCACTCACATTATATTTGTCAATTTTACAGACATAGAAAATATTAGTTTCCAAAACATTAGGCTGTCAATGGAAGTGCCAGCACCTCATAAAAACACCCACCTCTATGTTAAAAAATGCTTTTCTGTGATATTTTAAACTAAAAAAAGTAAGATTAAACTTTGAATCAGTTAAACTTCCTCAAATAACATTTCAGAAAAATCTACTTTATTTTCGAAAGATTTTTTTAATAAAGAATTGTTATGAGCGAATTGTAAATATAGCTATATATATATATATATATATATATATATATATATATATATATATATATATATATATATATATATATATATATATTTTAACTCATTCCAATCAATTTAAATTCATTTTAAAATACAGCAAAGTATTTTGCTTATTGGAAATATTAAATTTAATCTATTACCACAAAATTAAAACTGAAATAAAACCTGCAAGAAATATTTTTCATTTTCAAAAATTCATTTTAAACCTTAGATATTGCTTTTCTTTGGAGGTACCTATATATATATATATATATATATATATATATATATATATATAAAGTTCTACATAAGTTTTGGGAATTTGACCATAAAAAATAATCCTCCTACCAAAGTTTATAATAGCCCCACCTGATAAGTTGTAAATAAATTCTGTTTCAAAAATATTATCTGCTTTTTAACAACTTTAATCATAAAAATCCTATTTTTTTGTCTTATGTCTTTTGCTAAGTCAAAATCATGATTAGATTAATTTACAAGTTTGTATAAAATGAGCCTTAACTGTCTGTGCATACATTATTTATTGGCTTAATTACATTTTACTAAAAGATTAGGTTAGACTTGTACAAGGTGTAGAGCATTCAAGCTCAAACACATTACACAGTAGTAATGATATGTTAGATATGGTTATTAACTCACAGCCAGGCACTATATTTTATAACAGCTTCTTATTTACCTTTTTCTCTACTTTGTTCTGCATATGTATTGCATTTTTTCTCCCTCATCTTTTAAGGACAAACTCCTCCTCTCTATTATGTTACAGCAGTTTCTTTAGTTGTGCTTATCTTATCTTTAATGTAATTCTTTTTTCCTTTTAATTACTCTCTTTTCAATTTTTTCTCTTCTCTCCCCACATTTTTTCTATTTTACCTTTTACAAATGTGCAAAATGATTTCTGCCTCTCAGGAGAGTCAGAAATTCTTCTGTACCTTTGTTCCTGGCAATGGCTTCTGAGATTAGCATGTATCAATTGTTGTCTATTACATCCACTTTTAACATAACAAAGTTTAACATTATAAGCATATAGACTGATGGATAGAATCATTCAGTCAGAATTTTTTCTTGTAATTTTTGCTTTTATTTTTTTTTTCTCATAATGGATCTCTTATATGGGACTCTCAAAAACATTTTATTGGTCAATTATAAAACCAATAGGTACACATTAAATAGATAAATGGTTAAGTTTTATTCCTATTCCTATGTTATAAAAATCTCTTTTAGGTACATAACCTCCTCTTCTTTCTCTTTGCTCTCCTCCTTCCTTTCTCTCTTTGTTCACCTTTTTTCTCTCCTTGCTCTCTTCACTTGCACTCTTTCCTCTTGCTCTCTTACCTCCTTTTCCTTTTTACCATATTTCATCTTACTGAAATGCCCCCAAACCAGGTTCATTCTGAGTAAGATTATGAATGCCATATCAATGAAACTTTTTGCAAATAGGTATCAAATTTAAACCCTATTTTCAATCCATCTCATAAATTAATTTCTAAATGAAGTTTTTAACACTTTTACTTATCTCATGATTACATTTTGGCCTGTAACTTCTTGGCTATAAAACAAATTACTTTCATTTTGATTGTTTGTTTTTCATTTTTACTTTTCTATTTCACTTATAAATTTGGCTGAGCTTCCTCAAGTTAAATGTCAGAAAATGCTATCCAGTTTGTTTGAGATTTTGGTAGAAGTTTTTTTCAAAAGTTTGAATTAGCTTAGTTCTACACAGTCACACTAGTGGGACACCCAGTGAGAATTCAACTGTTGGCACTAATAAAAAGGTCTGTCTGTTGAATTGCTAAAGAAACTTACACAAACAGTTGTTTAAATTTTACTAATTAGTAGTTGACTTGGATATTAATATTTGCTAAATGGCAAGAACAGGAGGGAAATAGAAGTAGAAAGTTGTGTTGCACTAATTTTCTGAATGGGGAGGGCCTGCTTATCTTGAAACCTCTACTTTTTCACTTAGGTTTGAACACTAACTCCTGATGTCAATGGAAAATATCAAAGTATTTCAGGAAAGGGATAAACTGAATTTTATTTTGATATTAATATTGTATTCATTTGGAAAATAGCATCTAGTGTGTACCCCACCCCCACGTTTTCACTACAAATGGAACAGATGCTTGTATGGATGGATATATGAGGCAAAGATGACAAAGAGAAAAACCATCAAATCTGCATGTTTTAGATATCAGTCATGAAGGAAATTATTACACTTCCCCATTTCTTGAGTGTATTGACAAAGGTCAATACTTATACAGACTCACATATATAACAATAAGTTATTTTCTCCTTCAAAAGTAAATTTTCTTTTTATTTCACTAACTAAATTGAAAAAGATTGTCTGTCTGTCTTTTTGTCTGTCTGTCCTATTTTAGTTTTATTAATAATAATACCTTTGACTATGGTAATTTTTTTTTCCCAAGAACAAATCATTTTTTATTTTTCAGTTTTAAAAATCTGTTAGTTCTTGCTAATGATCTACCTGACCCCAAATATTAAAAGTATAAATTTCATGATTCTTAGATATTCTGTTTGCTTATTATTATTAGCAAAAGAGTTTCATAAAAATTTCTACAGAATTTTTGATTTTACTCCAAAAATTAAGTGATTGAATTTAACTCTAGCCAATACCAATGATTTTTGTAGAAATATCTTTTTTACTGGTAGAAATGTTTTACTAAGTGACCCCCCCCCCCCATTCAGTTTTTATGTTTTCTTTATCAAGCACCCACAACTCTGTTTCTTAGCAAAATGGCAATCAACTACACCAAAATGAGCACACATTATCTCAAAGAATCCTCCTACATGATTCTGCGGCAAATGCTAACGGCATAATTCCAACTGCCATCATCTGCCGCTTTTCATTTCTCTGAAAATTGAGAATATTTTCTTTCTTTTTTTTTGTTCTTTTCTTACTTCTCTCTTCATTCAAATTCTACCTTTTGTTTTTGATTTGTTTTTTTTTGTTTTTTTGTTAGGTATCATGTAGACATTAGTTCTTTCCACCTCTATTCGTATACATTGAGAGGGTTTTTCATTTTATCTCCTACTCTTTCTTCTTTTCTAACTTTAACCACTCCCCTCCTCCACTTTAGTTTTTCTTCCAAATCCCCTCCCATAATTTTTTTTAACTATGAGCTCTTAAAAAAAGAAAATAAAGACTCTTGATGCTGTTGACATAATCTCTTCTCTTTTTTCTTGATTGACTTTGCTTATGAATTCACTCCTCTCTTATATTTCCTAGCAATGCAATTTTTACTCTCAGCCCACTGCTTTTATCTATAAGAGTGTGCTGATTAAGTTCTCAGCTCAAGTAAGAAACTCTTCCTAAAAAAATTGGGATTTGGTCAGATTTTGGGAAGTGGGTTTGACCAAGTAATTTTTACCCCTATATATATATATATATATATATATAACTGGTTTTGTTTTTTTTTACCCTCGCTTTCTCTCACTTTATCTGTCTTTATCTGACATGCAAAATGTTTCTCTCTATTTAGTTGATCCTTTGTCCTTAATTTCTTTCAGTCTTTTCTAAAATTTACTCATTTAAATTCTGCCTTTCATATCACAGCCAAATCAAGCACCAATTCTTTCATAGATTTCTCTTGCTCTCAGCAAATGCTTAAAATGGGAACATTTAATTTAAACGATATTCATTTTGATCAAGTTTTAAGATATCCACTCCCTTCCTTCCCTACCTCTCAGTTACTACTACTACTATTATTATTATTATTATTATTTATTTATATTTTTTTGTAGTAGTATTGGTGCTGATGATGTTTTCATGCGTTTTTTTCCTTTTATTCATGGGGTTCTTTTTAATAACTTTCAAACTTTAATCTCTAGCAGTAAATATGTTCCTGTTGAATTGAGAATTGAGATTAGACCGTTTTCTAGCTTCTGTTAATTTTAAAATAAGTTTTCTCTTCATACAGGCACACATACATATATTTAATACAGAAAATTCAGAGTTGAAAAAGTGCATATAAAACATATATATATATATGTGTGTGTGTGTGAGAGACCCTTATGCAGTTATCCTTTTTGGTTGGCTGTTTGTGAAAAATTGATGTCTTTATGAAATTGCAAACATTCAAAGGACGTCTCTATTCAGATGAATCTTTTTTAAAAAAAATTTTTAAGATAGTGAAAGACGAAGATAAAGAAACCAAATAAAAATAGCAGAAATTATTGATAATATTTCTCCAAACAGAATGAAAAATAAAAACCTGTAAAGAAACAACAAATGTAAGGTAGATCTGCTGTAGGCTAATGGTTTACAAGTTAATCTTGCTTGATAACTACCACTGGTGTAGTGAATTTGATCCTCACATGGTGGTGCACTACAGTGGCCTTGAGCCAGAATAAACTAAGCTTAGTAAATATGTTATTCAGCCTATGGTGGTATTTTCATATTAGCCACCAACACAAGTCATATTTATTTGGACCTAAGTAAAAGAATACACATTTTGTTTGCTGATTTTAAAATTAAACAGTACCTCCCCACTTAGAAGATTGTCACAACTCAATATTCATATCATCATTTGCCTTTTGTTGGCCAAAGATTAGTAATTTTTATTTATTTTACCTGTAAAAAGATAAAAATTTTTCAGTACTATTTTAGTGCCTGAAGGGAGATCAATAAGTTCATAGTCTAAAAGTTATTGGTTGAATTTTGATCTAAGATTTTCACTGCATAATATTCAACCAATGTGATTATTGAAGAAGTGCACTGATAAGGAAAGAGATTACATTAAAAAAAAATTGGTTGTGTACAATGTGACTTTATTTATCTATTATATATTTTTCTATAAACTATTGGCTTACTGATGTTCTTGTAGTGGGTAATCAAATGACAAAAAGAAAAAGAAATTCTGACTAACACATTTCATCCCTAGAAAGAACTGCTTCAAACTAATAATGGTTTTATTAATGAAGTCAGTATGTATGTGTGTATGTAATATATATTTTACATTAAAAACACAGGAAAATTTTAAATTTTAAATGTTTGATATCTGGTGTATCTAGATACATAACATAGACAACTAAAGCTTTCTTTCACTTTTGTTTTTATTTTTATTGCTATTGTTTTTAAATATCCTACGTTGTATTAGCAGTAGTCTTGTGAGGAAAGGAGATACATTGTATGATCCTGAATGTAAATTTCCATAGAAAATTTTAAAATTAGTGCACATTCAATACATTTTTGCCTTTAAAAATGTTCTCTATTAATTAAAACTGTATTCATTTGAAATTAGATTAAAGTCTTATGTTGAACAGCTAATGCAATGAATGTATTGTTCTGTAAAAGATCCATTTTAAGTTCATATAATCTTTTATTTAAATTCCTAGATGTCATACCTATGTATTTTTTGGACATTTTTGACAGACTATTTTGAAAATTCCTGCTTCAGATTTAATATTATCAATGTCTTAATGAAATATCATTGTTTTTGAAGTCATTGCAACAAAATTTATATCAAGTTTATTAAAATTGTAGTTATCAGTTGGTTTGTGGATTTTGTAAGTTTTTCTTTTTGCATTATGAATGATGCTTTAAAGTTCATCTGTATACTTTCAAAAATATACTTTGTTCTCATAAAAGTAAAACTGTACATTCTCTATATAACAGAAAGTTAATAGGCTCTTTTTATCGGTAAATATGTCTGGTATCATTTATCTATTTGGGATATTGGTTTTTAACTCCATATGCTTTATTATATAAGCCCATCCAGACTTGAAGTAATTTGTTTAGTCTGTCATATGTAAGCATAAAAAAAATCATAGTCTGTCCATCACCTCAGTCCTTGCCCTAACCACAAAATATTTGTAGTTCTATTAGTCTTGTATTTCACCTCTGTTGGTTGGGACACTTTAATGTTGATCTCCAATTTTGTCAGCCAACAATGAGGCAAATTGATTTCGTTAACAATAGAATCTGTTGTGCAACATTCCTGGATGACTGCCATATGGCACTCTCTCTCCTTTCCTACTTGTTCATCAACCCACCCATCTACCCAATGCCTGATTTTTCATAATTGCTTAAACCCTTTACATACATTTAGTAAAGTTTGTATTTGGATCATCCTAGTATTTATCCATACAGTTCTCATTTCCCTTTATATTTCAATAAAAAACTTCCTTGGAAAAGTTTCCAATTGGATGGTATTTTGTGTGTTAGTAACATTAAAAATTACTAGGTCATTTAAAAAAAAAAATTTTTTTTTACTTGACTAAAAAAAGTAGCAGAAATTTTTTTTTTTTTTTCCTGTTAGTCATTAAATTAAACATTTCCTTGTACTTGAGTAACTTAGTATCAATATTTTAAGCTGGCAAAATACTTCTAATTTATTAACATGAAAATATTATGGTTTTAAATTTTATCATGAGTTCTGTAATCCATTAAGGTTGTAGGGGCTCTGCATGTACTGCAGCTATAGCAGTGGTGGTGTGTACAGGACAGGATAGCCTGACAGGGCCCATCTCTCTTCAGGTTGCTTTTGAATTTATTTTTCCTTTTGTTAGAAGGCAAGAGAAACTAATCTAGCTTTGTACACTCAGCAACAGCAGACGGAGAAAGGTAAAAAAAAGAATCCCTTGCTTAGAATATGTTTTTTTTCCTCTCTCAGCTATCAAATGTTTTGAGTTTTCCTTCTCCTAGACTGGTTACAAAACAATTAACTGGAGCCACCTTTGTGCCTCTGTAACAACAGTGTTGCCTGTATAGAGCTGCTTTTCAGGTAAATATTGTTGGAGATGATGCTGTTGTTACAGAGGGGCAAAGATGGCTCCAGGTAGTTTGACATTTTGTACTTCAGAGAACATATTTATGTGCTTGTGTACTAATCAGACAATTATAATAATCTTTATTGTGACTGCATATGAATAGTACCACTGGTAACATAAGCAATGTTGTATTTGTTTCTTAATAATAAACATACTGGATTACTAAATGTGTGTACCTTACTTTTTGAACATCTCTCATATTAAATGTTTAAGCTTCTGAATTGTTTAAATCCCACTGCTTTGGCAAAGAGAAGCTGAGAGTTCTACACTTCTCTTCAGGATACAATTGTGCAAAGCAGCATCAGTCGATTCTTTGAGATATTTGGCATGGATAATAATTTAAAGCATTCTAAGGTTGTTCCTTTTTACATTTCCTTATTTTTATTTTTTATTTTTTCTATACTTTTTAATATTTAACAGGAAATCAAAAATTAACCGATTAAAATTAATAATGCTCCTGGGGATTATCTTAATCTAAGCTTGTACTGGTAATGTTGCACGTTGAACATCGAAAAAAGTACACAAATACAATTTTCTCTTACACCTGTTTCTCAATCTGTAGTACTCAAAGCTCAAATTATTACCTCAGCCTTTTTTGTTCTGTTTTATAAATTATTTCTAATGAGAAAATTAAATGAGTTTTCCTTTTCTAATGTTTGGTTCATTGTTTTTGTCACTTTGTTACTATTGTAAAAAAAATTGTTTTAATGCTTTTGCTACTTTTAGCAAAAGAGGGTCCAATTTTCTGTTTCAAATTTTCCTTAATTCCATGTCCGGTTTTAATGAATTCCATTTTTTTTTTTTTTTTTTTTTCTCCCTTTTTAGTATAGAATTATATTTCTGTTTCATTATAATACTTAGTGAAAGAGTGCAAGAATATATAAATGTTATTAAAACAAGAAAATAAAAGGCAGATGAAAAATTTTACTAGCTGGAATATCCATCCACCCTTTGGATAAGTTTCTCCAACCTGATAGGGTTCCATACCTCCTACTTCTGTCTTTAATCTAATAAGAATTAAGTGAAAGTGGCAAAACCTACAGAAAAGTAACACCACAAAATCATCTGGATGCAAAAAGCCACATTATCGTTTGATCACTTTATTGAAATTACCAAATCAAATTTTTGAAAAAAAGACTAATTCATGAAATTTAGCTTTCTGAAATGACAAACAGTCCCCCCCACCGCCTCTGTTACCATGTGTGATAGGGAAAAGATTAAAGTTTTCTCCCCCCACAACTACCACTACCTTTTCTTTTTATTAATAAATCGAGGCAACTTTGTAATACTCAGTTCCTAAATACTGTAAACATTAGGGAGACAGTACGTAAGATAGATGTATTAAAACATTACTAACTTCATCCTTTTATGTCTGTCTGGAGTAGAGAGGCAAACAGTAACAAATTAAAATGGCAGTTGACAAATCTGATTGTTAGAAAAAATGTCCATTTTAAAATCGGGATTTCCATTTCAAGTAGGCCATTCTGTTTTTCCATCCATTTTTCACAGAAAATAAACCTCTCTAGATATGGAGTATAGACAAGATAATGACTTTTATATGAATTTAAAGCCAGAGAATAAAAAGAGAGCTTAACATTAATTTTTTAGAAATGTATTTCTGTACAATGGGATTTGGCTTTTTTTTTTCTTTTCTTTTTTTTTTTTTTTTTGACCATTGTGGCAATAAGATCTTTGTACAAAATTTTAAGGTAAGTTTTGAGGCTTTTTATCGTACTCTGTCTCTTCAGGTGTTAAGTGAATCAAAGATGAGAAAAAAAACAAACTTGCCTTGTGTTCTGAAATTGAAGCTTTTAGTTTTCTATCACCATCATGTTTCTCTCATTCCCCCACTTCATGTTGAAATACCAGTTCTCATATAATCACCAAAATTAAGTAACATCGAGACAGTATTTAGATGGGTGATCACTTGGCAATATAAGTTACTGTAAGCTTGGATGTGTGGGTGGTGTAATAGATAATGACTTGAAAATTGGAAAGCCAAGTTCCAATTCCAGTTGAGTTCATTATATTCACTTATACACAAATACCCTTGGGGGAGAGGTAAAAATCCACCTCTTTTCCCCCCACCTCCCCAGCTACAAGTTAATTAGTAGGTCTTGTATCAGTAAATTGCTATCATTTCCCAAAGAAATTCTTACATTCTGTAAATATTTTCTGGCTTTAAATAACCTGCAAAAAAGTTGATAAACTGTAAAAATCAATCAATCAATGAATCCCCCACCTCATTGCTGAGTGTAAATACCTGAAATCAAATATCTGAAGATATTTTGAGAGGTTTCAAAATTGTCAGTGAAGTAACAGAAAAAGATTTAAATTCTGTAGTTGCAAAGAAGTCTTTAAAATTAAAATGATTCAAATAGGCAGACCTGTATAGAAGAATCTTCTCAACACTTGACTCCTCCAACTTAGTACAATAAACCTTTTACATTTTCTTAGCATTCAGTTAAATGCTAGTAAAGCTTGCCATATAAATATCATTCGGTTGGAGGAGGTATTTTAAGATGCAGTAACACATTTTGCATGAAACACAGAATCCATTTGCATGAAACACAGAATCCATTTGCATCTTTACAATAAAAAGTGCATTACATTTCCGGTAAATCTTTGCACCTTTCAGTTGTCTTTGTTAACCGGCTTGTGTTTCTATCTAAAATTATCCTAGACTATAAATTTGAGTGTTGTTGGTAGACAAAATAAATTGTCTGTAAATGTGTAAAGTTAAACAATAATTTGGCAACATCAGAGTGGCATTATTCCTAAAATTAAATTAAAACAGAACTGGCTGATGACTGAAACAGCGATTATTCAGGAAGCCAGGTTGGTTACTAAAGAGTTAAACAGTCAAGTAAGTGTGTTTGTTGTTTTGGATGGTACTTTATTATAGAGTTTACTGATCATTGCTAAGAAACGGAGATAAAAATAGCTAACCAGTTTGTGCTTTGAGGGCCTTTCTTTCCCTGGCAAATATCTAGAAGACTATCAGTCTTGTTGATTTGATTATGATACTGATCTAAATATGCATGAACTAAAAACAGAGACTGGATAAAAAATGGCTTGCAAATCTTTTAATCATGCAAGTCCAAGCAAGCTTAAGCAGGCAAATTCATGAATAATTGAATGCAGTATGTTGATGATTTTACTTGACATGTTTAGACAGAACTAGTTTTAGGCCAGTCCTTTCTAGTTCAGTTTATTGATAGGCCTTTTTAGAAAAGGCATTGGGGGGAAAATACTAGATTGATGCAAAAGTTTCCAGAATTTTTTAACTAATATTTTCCATATAAATTCATAGCATCCTTATTCAATCATCAAAGTAACTGTTTTTGATTCAGTGACTTTTTAAAGGAGTTTTCAATTTGTTGGAACAGCTGTGCATTTAAAGATTATTTTGAGGAGTAATTGGCCATGGTTAAGTGTAGTTGGCAAAAATTCTCAACAAATGGAATTGATAAATTTTCCAAGTTACAATGAGAAAAGGAGGAAAAAGTACAGGGAAAAATAACACTAAGCAAACAGTACATATGCAAGACAAAACTAGGCAATGCAATAGTAATAAGGCAAAAGTTTACAATGTAAGAATGGTGTTCTCACACAACAAGTGATACAGTCAAGTTGTAGCATTCTGACTTTAAGACAAGAAAGAACAAAAATATGGCTGATGAGACTGAGAAGTGATCCATTTTTATTGGTTAGGAAGAAATCCCAGCATGCATCTGTTGGAGTTGTCTATAAATTTGGGGAGGGGTATGTTTTTGCAGTCATACCTGCAGCAATTGGAACTAACAAGTTTGATAGTAAAGCCAGTCATTTATGGAAATTTTCATCCATGTTCCATGAATGTTGTCTTGTATTTGTAGCATGAGAATGGTTATGGTCCTACAAGAAAATAATTAGTCAAATTTTCTATTCCAATAGGTCATTTAAATGAGACTGTATCTCATTGTAACACTGTACCAGAACTATTTGTCTGGTCTCCAGTTATTAACAAACAATTTCCTTTAAATCCAACTGAGAGATTCCATTTAGGATGAAATGTTGAAGACTGTTCAGAATCTAGTAACAATTTTCTTCCAGTTGAATTCTTGTAATACATTTATTTTATGTTGCTGGATTTTAATGCTGTCTATTGCCTATTCACCTAACATCCGGTTCACACTCCTCCCCAGTCTTTTGAACAAAAGTAAAGATTTATCCCTTGATTTCTGTTTAGGATTGGGTTTCCAGTTCCTCGTAAAATTTTTTCACTCTCAGTAGCCTCTTGTGTCTTAATGGCATTATCATCTTGGAGTGAAGTGTTTAAAAAAAAATACATTCCTTTTGCTGCCAGAGGAAGGGTTGCCTTGACTTAATAAGCAGGGACTCATTTTTCAAGTTGATCACAAAGAAAAATAGGTTTTAATTTTTTTTTTTCTTTTTCCTGTTGTACAAGTGAAAAACAAGTGTTTAAATGCTGAATGATGTTTGTCTCTTTATAAGTTCATATTGCCTCCATTTTCTGAGCTTCTGAATTTTTCTTAAGGCTTATCCTGGGTATGTTTGTTTTGTTTTATGGTATATCAACCTCAGTGGGTTATTTAATGATGACAAAATTTTTATTGTTGGTAATATTTTTTTCAAAAATCTATTTCTGGTAATAATTTTCCTTCAAATATCACTGGTAATAATTTTTTTATGAAAACATATTGCTGGTATTAAAACATTTTTTTACACATTTTGACCCCAGTTTGGGGGTGTTAAGTATTTGCATATAGCTGGGACCCTACGAGGTGTTACCACCCCAGATCAAGGTGGACCTGGGAACACCAGCAATTAAGATGTGGTTCCATGCTTCTCAAAACCTCCTGATCAGAGGCCTTGCTGTTGGACATAGTTTATTGTCTTACCCAGGATGTGGATGTAGTTTATTGTCATACTATCCTGGGTATAACAATAGACTACATCTGGCAGCAAGGCCTCTGATCGGGAGGTTTTGAGGAGTGTGGAGGTTCCCAGGTTCACTCTGACCCAAGATGGTAGCACCTGTGATGGTCCCAGCTATGGGCAAATATTAAACACCTAAAGGTCAAAACATGAAAATATAAAAATACATTAGAAAAAATTAGCAGCAATACATTTTTGGAGAAATAAAAAGAAAAAAACTACCAAAGCTCACAAGAAAATAAGGAGTTGATATGCCATTAAACAAACCAAACCAAAATTCTTAAGCTAAATAACAATCTACTAGAGTTAACTGGTTGTATAAGCAATAAGGAGATGAATAAACTTCGAAGACTTTAAGTTTTAAGCTAACATTATACATAAGTAGTACTGGGAATTTTTACCATCATCTAATATTTGTAAATTGTTTTGAAAAAATATTTCTTTGTTTTTTATTTTTTTAATCAGTGCAGTTTACTCAATTTTTTTTTTTTTTTTTTTTTTTTTTTTTTAAATTCTGATATTCACTGTAAAGATGTATAAGCTGCAAATATATGAACATATTGTGTATATAAATAAATGAAACCTATAGGTTATCTTTAATTTCTATCAAGTCTACATGTCTAATATTTGAAGTAAGACCGCTCTTTAATGTTGCGGAGATGGTGGTCTGTGTCTTTGGAGACTTTAAGGTAAATTGCCTACTTTCACTGATGTGGATTCTGTCATTGCAAATATTTCACTGCTGCTACTCTGCAGGCATAGTCAATTCATAATGAAGTTGAACTAGGTTTACAATACTTGATTTTAAAGAAATGGTCTTTTATATTTCGTTATTGTCTTGTAGCCTGAAATGACACTAAAATTAGATCATTACAACTCCATTTGTGATAAAGTAACTTTGGTGTTTTGTATAATTTATACAAGTTTAACTTGAGTTTTCAATTTATTATACGAACATTCTAGCTTTGTGGTGACATGTCATGATACTGCCTGTCCAAATCTAAGCACCAGAAATTAATTAGAAAAGCTTGTTGCTATCACATTTACATAATGCTCATGTTTAATCTAAGCGCAGTTTGACAACACCAAAAACATTTCATGGTTTTAATAACTTGCTTCACCCAAAACCTGCAGAGTTAGGGTCATGACTTTTTGTAATCCTATGTTTCTGTGCCATAAACAATGAACTTTTATTTAAAACTAATGAAAAAGGCATTAATTTGTTTTAGTTCTTGTAAAAGGTCACCCTACCCCAACCTGAAAATTTGATTTTACCATATACACAAAAAGAGGAAAAAATCAAAATATTTCACAAAATTTATTTTTCAATTTACTAATGATGTAATTGGATAGTACTTAGGTATTTTTAATGCATTTAACAATTTATAGCTATAGCACGATATATAAACTTACAAATAAACAAAAACAAGTTCTAGGAGACTCCAGAAGTCATACTCCTATTACACTTATATACAATTTTTCTTTAAATAAACTGAATTAAACCCTTCATTATTTTTTTAAGAAAAGTTCAACAAATTATGATACAGGTAATCAATTATTTTACAAAATGCCATAACCCTATTGCATTGTTTGGAATTTTTAGCCTAATTAATGAATTAAGAGGAAAACACTTAATTATTCTTGCTATATCACTGGAACTGATGAATAAAAACAATACAGAATTGTTTATATTGACTATTCAGTTTCTTGAAAGTATTTAAATCATAAACATTTAGAATATAACAAAGGTGCATTTGATATTCTTCAACTCCTCATGCTGGTATAAAAAGAATTGATTAAAGTTTAAAATTGAACACCTGACTTTCTTTGATGATTAATTCCTAATATTGTGAGGCTTAACTATCTACTGAACATGGCTACTGTATAATATGAATATTAATATATATTCTGCTTTGGGCAAAGTTTATATGAATGCTTATTACCCTATGGAATTTCAAACTCACTTATCCATTAAGAATAAGCAGCTCCAAATAAGAAATCTGAGAGTAGAGTTTGAATTCTTGTTGAGTTGATTTCATTCATTTAAGTGCAAATCGTCTTGGGAAAGGTATGAATCCATCTTTTCTCCTAGCTATGGATTAAATACTAAGGTAGATGAGGCTCTTTAGACTTGGTTGGTAACCTAAGAGAAGAACTCATTCAAAACTGGTTGAGCTAGCAACTTCATTCTGTAAAAACTTGTTATGGAAACCACACTACCAATGTTTTAGTGTTGTTGAAAGTTGTGGTCCCATACTCTCCAGTGGAGTCTACAAAGACTTGAATGAGTAAGTATATTCATAAAAGAAAGAAGACATGGTATTTTAAATAACACTAAAATTGAGTTTAGCTTCATTTTTATCTGGATTCTTATATTTAAGGACCTTCTGACATTGATTCTTGTTGCTCTGTAATTTTTGGCTTTCTCATGCTAATGCCATTATTTTTCTATTTTTATTTTTTCTAGATTCCCAAAGAGTCATATGCGTATGATGGACTTTGGTTTCAGCTCCCCTCGTGTCAGTAGCCGGGAAAGGCAGAGAGCCCAAAGCTGTGAGCGTACAAACCGTAAAAATGATCTTGTCTCCTTTGGATTAAATGAAGACTTTTTTGGTTTCAATGACATCTTCAACAATATGCGAAAGATGATGGCTGACATGAACCATTCGCTGGTAAGTAAGCGCACTACTTATGAATTTTAAAAAAAAAAAAAAAAAATATTATTATTTTCATTTTTATTTCCCTACTTCTTTTTTTTTTTTTTTTTTTTTTTTTTAAACCAAGCTTTATTAAATGTTTTTGAAGTGAAAAATTCATCTGATAATTGTCTAATCATATTCATATAAATATACTTTCTTCAAATTTGATTTTTTTACTCATAGCTTTCAAATCTTGGTTAATCTTTCATATTCACTCCACTTAATTTCTTAATGTAATGTAAAAATATTTTTATAAAAATAGCCATAACTATTTATAGATTATTTCTGGTTTTTCAGCATTCTCAATTTTTATAAATGCCAAGTTAGGTCAGCTGATGTTGGTTAAGTGAAAATTTGTTTTATTCATTTTACTTTTGCCCACACTTACCATTATGGAAGGAAGATAGAAGCAAGTAAATGTTAAAGATGGAAAAAAAAAAAGATTTTGTCTATCTTTAACTACTACAACAACTGTTTACTGTAGAAACTTTGTGTTTCAAAAATTTAGACTTTGAAATATCCAATCAGACTATTTCTATAATAATATTTCAGTAAGTCTGCAATTAAAAGAATTTTATCAAAAACAATCTGGTTATAAATTCATCAAGAATAACTTTATATGTTGGAAAAATATTTATTATAGTCATTATTTTATGACTAAATTTGATTTAATATTTGCTTTTATTTCTTGAGATTTGATTTTTTTTTTTTTTCGACTATTTAAATTTCTTGCATTTTAGATTTGGAGTGCAAAATAACAAAATCAATGCCACAAACCAACAGCTTATTTATTCCAGGAGTAAAAGTGATTAATTTATATATTGTAATTTAAAAAGAAGGAAGAGTAAAATTTCTTTAATTTAAAATGAAATTGTAACTTCATTTCAGTGCAATGCTTAAAATTATTGACTTTGCATGAATTGATCCTGTAATGACAAATAAGAATTTATAAAAACTATCTTAACAAAAATGTCTTTCTTTATTTTGAAAGCATTTGCATGAAATGTTACTGAAAAAACTTTCAAAAATTGTTTGAATTTGTGGTTACTATTTTGGCTGATGTATTCTACAGTGTTCTTCTGGTATACACTTCACGTGGAAAGATGGAAGGGTCTTATTTTTTTTTTTTTTTATTCTAGTTAAAAAAAACTACCTAATCAACAGAAAGGAAAATGGTGGCAATAACTTTCTGTTTTGCATGACTAATAAAGGTACCTCCCCTCTTATCATATAGATTTTCCGTCAAAGTGGCATGAACTATATTGTTCAATAATTACAGTCATGCCACTTTGACGGAAAATTTACCAGTAAAAAGAATTCTCTTATCACTACATTTGTACATAAACGCAGAACCTTAAAATTTAAATTCAAGCTCAGCGTTGCAACTGCACGTTCCAAAACAATAACACATTTCTCATAGCATTTTTCGGATTACTACCCTGTTTTCGTTGTCCACTTATTACTGAGAGTAAAAACAAGAACACAATCTATTTCATACCTGAGGATGTCTGTAGTAACAGACGAAAGCTTATAAAATAAAAAGACCTAATGCAACTGAAATTTATAAAACAGGATCTTTTCATTCATAAACAGGTTCGGGGGTTTTTATATATTATTTGAATTGTTCGCGAAGATGGATTTCTCGCCATTTAAATCATTAACCTTTTATTTGTTTTATGTATGAATATTCATGAATTTGTAAATTAATTGCACCTTTATTGAAATTAAAATAACTGATCCAAGTGCAACTTTGGGATAATAAGTGTGACATTACTGTAAATATTGAACAATATAGTTCATACCACTTTGACGGAAAATTTACCAGTAAAAAAGAATTCTCTTATCACTACATTGGTACATAAACGCAGAATCTTAAAATTTAAATTCAAACACAATGTTGCGACTGCACGTTCCAAAACAATAACACATTTCTCATATCATTTTTCGGATTACAACTCTGTTTTCATTGTCTACTTATTACTGAGAGTAAAAACAAGAACACAATCTATTTCATACCTGAGGATGTCTGTAGTAACAGACGAAAGATTGTAAAATAAAAAGACCTATTGCAACTGAAATTTATAAAACAGGATCTTTTCATTCATAAACAGGTTCGGGGTTTTTATATATTATTTGAATTGTTCGCGAAGATGGATTTCTCGCCATTTAAATCATTACTCTTTGTATTTGTTTTATGTATGAATAATTCATGAATATATATATATATAATTTTGCAATTATATACTTTTGTCAAAAAAAAATTGTTGAAAATAAAATAGACTTGGCAAATATTTTATGTCTAATATTCAGCTACATTACCTCATTAAATGATAAACATTTTAGGTTGACATGTTTTCATCAAATTTAACTTAATTTGTAGTAGTATCCAATAACATCCTTGGTTTTTCATATTGCTAAATTACATTTTGCGAATGCTTCCTCTTAACTGAGGACAGGTGGCTAACTTGGTACAAAAATGTTATTCAAAACGGCAGCAAATATATTGTTCCCACTTTTATCATATCGATCTCTCCTTTCGTTTCTCTATTAATCCTAATTAAAAACAAAAGGAACAAATTTAGGGTTTGTTGTCTGCTTAAATTGCTTGCTTGCTTGCTTGGCTCGTCAACAATCCATAGTGAGGCGATGGTGATATCAACCTTCCATTCTTCCTTATATCACTTCTTTCTTTCTTTTTTTTTTCTTTTTCTCCCCAAATCAATAAGTTTTATGACCTTCTGCTTGATTTGAAATACCAGTTGAAGCAATTGCTCTGTCCAGTTGCCTATTTCTACCCACTTCATTTCTTCTGCTCTAGAGTAAATAGCAGCAGTAATGTCTCTCTTTTCTAGAATTGCATTCTCTCTGCTTACGAACAAGTATATAAATGAACTGTTCTGCTCTGCTCCCTTCCCTTTGATGCCAAACAGTATTTATTAATTTTGGAAATTGTTTTTGCAATGAAGAGAAAAAAAAATCTACAAAATAAAAATTAAAGCAGCCTAATAAACAACGCATTCTTTTGTATGTATCTTTTTGCTTAGCATTAAAGCTCCTTCCAGCCCGTCCCCCTGTAGCCATGTTGAAAGCATAGTTTCTGGAATTGCTGGATACAGCAATAATAGCATCTTGACTGCGAGTTAATAGCACGTTGTTTTTCAGGGAATCTAACAATTTAGAATCAATTCCTGCTGTTGTACCTAGTAATTGCCGAACTCTTCAAAATTCAATAAATGAGTGAAAACTGCTCGATTATATTTGTACAAGCTTCTCTAGCCTGTCATTTTCACTGTGTCTTTTTTTTACTTTGGTATTTTCTTGTTATTTTTCTTATCTTTCTTTTAAAAACACTGATTGCCTGTCTTCTTTTATTACTTTATGTTATTGACTTCAAGAACGAATGTTGGAAGTTTCTTTACTGTTTTGAAAAAAAAAAAATAAAAAAAGAAACAAAGCAAAACACAATGGCAAAATCATTCATCTCTCTCACTCACTCACTCACACACGCACGTGAATGTATTTCAGGACTCTCTTAATCTTTGAGCCAAGATATTTTTTTTCCAATTATCTATATTTAAAATTTGAAAAAAAGAACCATCTCTCTAGACAGCTGAACAGTTTTGTAGTCAATTCATTTTATTTTTTTCATCAAATCTGCAACCACATTTACTTAGGTTATTTACCCTATTGTCCTAATTTTTGTTATCATGTTTCAGCTATTGTGCCCTCTGACCTTCAAGTGCTTGCTGATCTAAGTGATAATAACAACAAAGATGAAGACAATAGTTCAGGTGTAAATACCTTATGTATAACAATGAACAGTGACTTTTTCTGTATGTGTTTTGTTTTCTTTGTTCTGTCATACTAAAAAATATGTCACTTGTTTGTTTTAACTCAAGGGTGGATGTTCAAATTAGGGAAGGACTCATTTGTTAATTTTATATAAAAACTATATGTGTGTGGTGCCGGTGTTATTCAAAGACAAAAACTGGCCAGTCCCTGGAACCAGTGTCACTCACAGGTGCAATGAATGTGTAGCCACAGAATTAGAATCCGCAAGACTAGGTTTGCTTCATGATGTGAACTGCTGAAGATATGGTTCTATATTTTACCCAAAGAATGAAAACACAATTAAGGAAAAGAACACATGCCAGAAGGCTCTGGTCTTAGATAAAGGTACTCTGAATTTCTGATCTGTGTGAAAAAAATAAAAATCTCATCATTTTTTATGGGTATTATACTAGTAGTACTATAAATATGTTAGTAGTACTATAAATATGCCTTTTAACAAATTTAAAATAACTATCCCAATTTTTGTTGTAGAACTTTATTTTCTTAGTTTCAATTTTTTTCTATTGGGGTGGGGGGACTCCATGTATGAAATGGACATGTATTTATATAGGTTCTGTAATTTTTTGAAAGGATTTTTTTCTGACATTTTTTTTTTTTTTTTTTTTTTTATTGCTATAAACATTTTTAGCGGGTTACATATATTTGAGTTGCTATCCCTTAACCACTTGAACAGTGTAAATTAATAGCAACTGACCTAGATTGAGAAGTCCTACTCAATAAAAGATTGTGCCTCTGACGGGAATTGAACCTGTATTCTCTTTTTCATCAGAGGAAAAAATTTCTATAACTAAAACATGCCTTTAGAAATTTGGCCACAGGAGCTGTGTTAATAGAGCAAGGTTTGAATTACCTATTTTAAGGAATGCATGTTTCTTATCAGGACTTGTACAAATCTCTATTTGCTAGCTTCAGTTTTATACCCAATAAAGGTTCAGTATCAAATACTTACAAAAAGTATCTCCAAAAGATTATTATCACTAAAAGCTTGATATTTCCATGTTCATTTGAGTTTAGTTATATTTTATTTATATAATAAGAAATAGCTATGCACACACACACACACACACACACACACACACACACACACACACACACACACAAGATATTGTAGTGATTTTAAATTTTGGTAGAGGTTGCTTGTGTTGAGAAGTGATATGAATCCATGTTTCTGTGCTTTTTCCTGTTGTCAAATCACATGACCATGTCAGTTCACTGTACCACTCAAGTAAGTGTCTGACTCTCTCTGGTATACTCATTTTACAAAAGCCAAATATTAGATCAAAATTTAGAGCAATGCTGCCATATCTGGACTGGAGCTGCCCAGGCCTCACTTGGCCATTTTGATACAGTTCAAAAGCATCAAAGGCCTTGTGGGTGATGAATTATTTTCTACCTTCTAACTCTTTTCCTCCCACAGATGAAATGTCACATGTTTCCATGCCGTGTGTTCTTACAAGCTACATTCCTTGGTTCCACCAGCCCTGACCTTTGCAACTGGGACCTGACATGCCACCTACATCCTTATTCTCTTTATATTCCTATAGTAAGTTCCACTTGGACAGCTTCTTCCCAAGAACTGCTGCTTTGTGGAACAGACTCCCAGCAGAATGTGTTCCCAATCATTACAATTTTGACCTATTCAAATTTAGGGTTAACCATCATCTTTCTGACATAATGTTATTAAATGCACTTTTTGCTTTTTCTTATGCTCATAAAACATGACACAGTAATAATCTAACTTGAGTGACACTTGGGCCTTATATTGGGTGAACATTAATCTAAAAAAATGCTACAATAGTTGACAGGAGAAAAGCATGGATATGTGTGCATTTTGGTCAAATCTTTCAAGACTTGTATTAGGTAAACTTTAGTTTAAAAAGAAATCTCTTGTAGTAACCTTCCTGTCCAGGTAAGTAATAATAACAGTAAAAAGCTGTTACACTTATTTTCAACCTTGTCAGGGACTAAACATATATATTGGGATTCATATTCTTTTTTTTTCTTTTATTATAAACATGAAACTGCTTTGAGTGCTGTTGGTTATTATTATTTATACTGTAAGCTTATCAGATTTTCCAAGTACTGAGCAGACTTAAGAGTATTTTTTCTATTGTTTGAAATTCTTACCTTAGGTTATAGAACAATAAGTAAAAAATTATTTAGGGTTATATAAATCCTAGATTTCACTCTTCTCACCATAATTTTACCCTCTGCTGATATTGTTTTCATTTCAATGTATATGTATCTATTCAGGATATATATGTATTATGTATGTCAGTCCTGTAGACTGCCTTGTGAAGTATTGGCTCATAGCCTCACCGCACTAGGTCCTGTTACTGTGGTTTCTGAAGCAAGTCTTTATGTGTTGAAGTTGCAAACTCAGAGTTGTCTTCTCTTTTTTTTTTTTTTTTTTGACTCATTTTCAAATTCTGCTATTGAAACCTCATGGTGGGGAGAAAAGATGGGTTCTTACCTTTCCAAGGATGTTTGTGTGAAAGTGAATGCAATGGACTCGGCTGGAATTTGAACTTGGCACACTAATCCCACTTTCTGTGCCAATAACCGCTACACTATGTGCATGTTCTATTAAAGGTTTTATACCTTTTAACAAATTTTAACCAAGACACAAATAAGGGTGAACCAAGTTGGTTGTAACAAACCGTGAATAAAATCCTTTGGAAATTGGGATGCTAGGAGTAATCCATTAATTGTGAAGTTGTAAAGAAAAGACTTTTTTTTTTGTTCTTGATCCACCAACAAATTTCTTAACTCACTGATTACAAGCTAAGAGAAAATACTGTTTTGCTTGATTTCCAAGAAAAAAAAAAATAGTCAAACAGGCAAGTTGAATTTTCTTTGTTTTCCTCACTAATCAAGGCAATTGCAGTCAGACTTCATGGCCAACTGATCCTTTTTTTAGGGAAAAGAGTGGCTGGCTGTGAGAATCTTCCTTGTCTATTGTCTCTTGAAAATGGAGATTATTAAGAATGCAAGGCCAAATTAATCTGGTCTTGTGTAATGATAATTTGAAAACCCCTCTCTCTCTCTCCCCCCTTCTTCCCAGGAAAGAGTGTTTGCTGGTAGGAGCAAGTGGGAAGGTAGGTTGGATAATAGTTGGATTATTTTCGCTGTTTCTCTGTTAGTTACTCAAAGGACAAAGGCCACTATTTATTTATGTGTGTCAACTGGTAACTGTTGGGGTTAGTGGTTTCCTAAATACTTCCAGATGCTATTGTTCACTTGAGCAGTTGATAATAAGGTATCTTGCTTTTTGTTAACCTCTTTCTTCTCATTATCCCTCTCTGTCTCTTTTTTTTTTTTTTTTTTTCTATCTCACTCCCTGAATTTCCCTCCTTTTTGTTCATTCTGCTTTCTTCTCATTCCTTCCACTCTTCTATCCATCTCTTTACTCTGCATTTCTCTCTCTTATTTTTTTGTCCACCCTGCTTTCTAGCTTTCTCCTCTCCTTTTCTGTCTCTCTACACCCCCACCATTTTCTTCTCCTTTTCATCAGTCTCTCTTCCATCCCCTTCCCAACCTAGCATTCTCCTCTACTTTTCATCAGTCTGTCTTTGACTCCCTCCCTCATCCATCTCTCCTTTTTCATCAAGATTCAAAAATAACTAAATTAGTGGAGAAACAGAAAATAAAAACACTTCTGGGATTTAATAGAGCATTTTTCTTTTTTTTATCATTTCACCCCAAGCAAGGTGATAATGCCACTAAGACACAAGCATAAACAAGAATGTAAAAGACTTTTGAAGGAACCAGAAACCCAATTCTAAACAGGAAACAAGAAATAAATCCTCTACTTTTGTTCTAAAGACCTGGGGAGGTGTGTGAACCAGACAATAGGTGAACCTATCTACTCCTATTATGTGAGATTAACCTGGCTTCCAAGATCTTAATTTAGTGGAATCCATTCTCAGATGTTATTTGCTTTGGGTTTGATGGTTATAGTATCTTTGAAGAAAATAGATTCTGTTTAAAATTAAAATGTATGAAAAAAAAAAAAAAAAAAAAAATTAATATTTTTTCTACTTATATTGAAATTTTCTTAAAATCTAGATTTTCTCCTTTTGTACATTGTCAACATTGCTGTTACATTTTTTGATTTGTTTATTTTTTTTCTGAAGTCTTCTTTTAAAGATTTAACACATTTTCCAAAATAATGTTGCTCTCACTCCAGAATATTTGAACTTATTCAGAGAAGAAAAAAATTTGAAGCCTCAGTTTTGAGCCCCAATATGAATTTTTGACCAAACATTCTCAATATGAATAAGAAAAAAATGATACCAAGGAAAAGTGTTGAATTTTATAATCCAACAGATCTATTTGCTATAAAAATAAAGTTAATTATTTATAGAATCAATTAGATCAATTGTATCTCTATAGCCTGTTAATTACACAGTGTGTGTCTTCTATTCAATCCATTTTTTTGTATTTTTTTTTTTTAAGGCATTTAATCATGACACAATGAAATATAAATTTACATTGCACAGCTAAATCACAAACTCTGCCTGAACTTGATATGTTATGCTTGTTGCGGATTGCTTTTTAGCCTAAACAGTTCTTTGGAAAAGAGCCAAATAGTTAGGTTAATTCAACATTTCCTTGCATCAGATTATGTTAAAAAGAGAATAGGCTGCTAAACATGAAGAATGCAAGTAAGTTTCTCCACACTTATTGTTTATCGATAATCGTCTATTTGTCTTCTATTAATTAGCTTATTTTCTTTTACAGCATAACAACAAAATTGATCCCAGTGGTTATCACTATTCTCAGTCAACCTTCAAAACCTACTCTAAGATTGGCAACAGTGCTCCCAGAACTTATGAAGCCAGCACCTCCACATGCACAGCCCCTGGGGGAGTAAGTATAAGTTTCATCTTGACATTTCATTCTCTTTGGATTTTTCTTTAGATATTTAATATAAAAGTTGAATTGGCTTCCATTTCTAGATGGAAGTATACCTCAATAGCATCACAGTATCTATAGAATATCTCAAGATCAAGAAATATTCAAACTTTAATGGTGAATAGGAATCCATATTTGTATCTGCTCTCAATTCTAAAAATCTTCTTTTCAGTTCATACAACCAAAGAGGTGAATTAAATTTTATTAAATGTCTCCTTACAGATCTTCAAGTGACTTAACACTGACAGAAGCAATATCTTCACAGTGCTTCATTCTTAATTAAAACAACACAGAGATATATATATAAAGTATGTATGTATGTATATATATATATATATGTGTGTGTGTGTGTACATATATATATATGTATAATGAATTTACAGTCAGCTGAAGGCAAAATATTTTTAATCAAATACAGATTAGAAAGTCATTAACATTTTTTTTTATCTTGATTGTGCTGACAATTTGTCCAGATAAACATTTTCTGTGTTAATTTTTGTGCAAAGAAATTGTCAAAATGAAAAACTGCTCAAGGTCTTTTGGTTCTCAATTCTAGACTCTGATATTAATGGTAATTAATTATTCTTATTAATTAAGCACATCTCTTATCAAATAGGATTGACTGCTACTATTAAAGAATCAAATTCATTTGTACCCTGAAGGTCAGAAGGTTATTAGCTGTTGTTTATTTCAACGTAAATAAGATGAATTGTTTTCCTGAGACAGAAGTTTTCATCTTTACAGTTTTTAACACTCGATTCCTAACTATAAACACCTTCATACATAATATCAGTATTTTTCAGAGGTTATATCACTGATAAGTATCTTTACATTGACATCATGATTGTCCTCATTGCTTTTAACACTTTCACTGATGCATTGTTATACCATTGTTGACTGTAAAGATGCTGATGACAATTTCTCATGGGTGCCACCATTTTGGTTTTGATCAGAGATACTGCAGTACAGACTAAGCTAAACATGACCAGCACACAATATAATTAAAATACATCACCAAACAGGTTTTGTCTGCTACCATATATCTATGCTGTTTTTTTAAAATAACACTAAGTGTTCATTGGTTTATAGCACAAACACTATGAACTGGCATTCATAATATCTTGGAAAATATATATTTGATTTGATGTGCTGTTAACAATTCAGCCACAAAGTGTCTGGTTAGAAAAATTTGAATTACAGTTTATAAACAGCAAATCTTTGCTCTTTCCCAAATGATCATATTTGCTCATGAAACCTTAATGCAAACATTGACAACAAATCATGAAACGGATTAAGTCCGACATTTATTTAATATATTTTCTGTTTATGTTATTTTAATAGATACAATTTATTTAAGTAAATGGTCTGTTTTTTAAATAAACAGTTTTAATTACATTTACCAGCCTGAATAATCAAGATATATTATAGATATAGTGAACATTGAGGTCAACATCCAGCAACTTACATTTAAGCATAAAAACAGACTGTCACTCTTGGGTGTTAACCTCAATCAATCATATATATATATATATATATATACACACACACATGTAAAAAGCTGTGGGTAAGTAATCCAAGTGAATCCTAATAATATAAAGTATTAAAATTGATCCACAAAGAGAGTTCAATGTATTTATTACAGATTTACAATATAAATAAATTACATATAAAGATAATTTAATACCCCACTTGAATGGCTTTCATTCCACAAGAAAATTGATCTTTAGTGGTTTATCAGCACCAAAAGGTTTTGAAGATAAAATAAAAAGGAAGCTTAAAGAATCTTTTTTAATACATTTATTTTTCTAATATAATTTTTTAATATACTTTTTAAAATTATTTTTATATTTAATTCTATTCTTTATTTTAATATTTCATTTTTTTATAGGTTGTTATATTTTATATTTTACTTTAGTTTATATTTAATTCTCATATTTACGATTAAATCACTTTTTTAATAGCTGTTTTTTATCAAATTACTTTTATGTCAGTTATTTTTAATTTAATATTTCCCTCTTTTAAAGGTTTTTCTTTTTAACTTTAATGTACATTTATTTATATTTCACTTAATTTGATTTATTTATTATTAGTGTATAAATTTTACCTATATTTAATATTAATTTCTTTGTAAATTTACTAAATACTTGGCATTATTTCATTAAAAAAAATTTTTAATTATATAATATTTTAATTTAGATGTCAAAATTTATTTTTTTACCCTTCATTTAATCTTTTAAAAAGCAATTGTAAAAACCTAAGTTGTAAAGGTTGAATTTCCTTATATAATTTTTCCGTATTTAAACAAGATATTAATATTTTAAAATATAGGTCAAGGTTACTTTAACTGGTGTCAAATTTCCAACTGTGTTTAAGGTTGTTTAGACGAACATATGCATCTCTTGTGCATTTTATTTCCTCCCCTTTCTTTTTTCCCCTCTCTCTATTTTTTCTCTCTTTTTTCCTCCTTTTTTATTTTCTTTCTTTCCATTTAATTTTTTCTCTTACTTTGTTGTCTTCGCCTTTCTCTTCCTTCCTGTTTCTTTAAAGTTTTAAAAATCTTTAAGCTTCCTTTTTATTTTATCTTCAAAACCTTATTTATATATATATATATATATATATATGAGACAGGATGTGTGTGTAACAAATGCACAGCCACAATTTTCGATGGATTTGCACCAAAATTTACATGCACATGCTCCAAGTTAGCAGGAAAGCCAAGACTGACTTTGCATTTCCCAACTCCCATCACTAGTGGAAATAATCAATTTTTTTTATGCTTCTATGGCAGTTTTCATGTAGTTTGCAGCCATTTTCTACTGGCCAGAGTGAGAGCCTATAGCTGGCTGCCATGAATAGGCAGGAAGATTCTATTGGCCAGCGTGAGACCCAACAGTTGACTGACATGAATGTTAACTAGCATGCTAGCATGCAAAAAAAAAATCGATAGCTGCATTTGTCACAAGTGGGGAAAAATTTAAATCTGCATGGCACTTTACTCCAACTGGCTCATTCGCTTGCTTAAACTCAACATTGATTCTGATTCTGCAGAACTGGGTTGGTGTGAAAAAGTATTTGTTGTTAACATTCTTTTTTCATTCAGTTTTTCCAGTTACGAGTCCTTTTTTAAAGCTGATCGTTTTGTGTTCATTTTGTTTAGTTCTTTTTTCATAACAGATTTAATGTTTAGTATAGAGCTTAGAAAAAATTTGCAGTGTGAAATAGGCAAGAAGTAAGGCATGTAGCAACATCAGTACGGCAAAAGGCACTCCTTTAAAGGCAAGGAAGGGCAAAAATATTTTAAGTTATAGTGATTGCTGTATGTCGTACGATTTTTGAATCAAGCACAGGCAATGCCGGGCCATGCTACTAGTATATATATAATGTGTATGTGTGTTCTTAAGGTCTTTTGGGTATATAATCTAGCTGATTTCATTTAGATTTTTTTCTTTTAGTTTGTTTCCGTCACTTTTGTTATTAAGTATCCCACATTGTGATGATAGAAAATCTGCCAATTATGCTGCAAAAATGTATATATACATTGACAGCAGGCAATATAATTTTTTATAAAGATGTATAAATGAATCCATAGCAGCAGGTGTTAATCTTTCTTCCTGTTGTTTTCACTTGCCATTTTTTCAATTAACCACCCATTAGCAGGCAATGTCTTGGAGCAGGTGTTATCTTGCAATAATTGTCCTTGTCTTGCATCTCTTTACACTGGCCATGAATTGCATAGTGATTCAAGATCATGGTGAGTGATGAAAGCACAGGTTGCTTCTGCAACATCTGTTAAGACATTTCACTGATATGACATCGCACCAAAATCTCTTGATCTCAAGTGGTTAAGGATAAAAAACAAATTTTCTTTGCACTTTCATGCTCTTACTAGCGAGGCAGGATTTTTTTTTTTTTTTTTTTTTTTTTTTTTTGCTGCCAACATTTTCATAATCATTTTAAGCTCCAAATGTCCATCAGTGGAAGAACAGAACAATGACAATTTTTATAGTGAGAAAGAGTGAGAAAGTTATTATGTAAATGCTATGGGAGACTGCTGCTGAATTTGAAAGGGAATCAAGATAAACAACCAATAAAATGTTGGATACAACAATACTTTTTGCTTCTTACTAGTATACAGCGGGTTACAGGGAATGAAAAAGAAGACTGAGAATAAGGAGGATTGAGGAAAGGATAAAAGATAAACGAAGTTCAAGAAGGTAGAAAACGACAATTGATGTTACATTTAAATTTTTGAAGATTGTAGTTATCAGTGAAATAAGGAAACGGAAACAAGTTCTATGGATGGGAATTACGAGAAAAAAAATTTTGGAATAAAAGTGGTGGTTGCATTTAGCTATTTCAACAGTAAAAGGGTGGGACCTAGAGGCCAATTTAGTAGAATGCTTAAATTCATGTATTTGTGACATAAGGGAAAAAAGCTTGTCAGATCAGTTACCATGAAAATATTTGTAGAAAAGGGAGAGGGAAGCAATGTCATATTAGTGAAAAAAATGACTGAAGTCAAGATGCCTGGTCAGGATTGATTACATTGTAGATCCTTCTTTAGAGTTTATCAAGAATCTCTAGATGCACAGCAGGTGCACCAGGTCAGATATGGCACAGTATTCAATGCACAGACAAATGGTAGATTTGTAAATGTGCAAGATGGTTTCTGTCAAGATAAATTTTCTGGAACATCACAGTAACCCAGCTGATTCAGCTATTGATTCAATATAGTTGTTCCATTTCATGTCAGTGGAAAATGTGAAGCCAAGAAGGTGGCGTGTGTTGCTCTCCTGGAGTCTAGTGCCTATTTATTTAATCTACACAGGTAGATTATTCTTGCTCTGCTGTCTATATCTGAAGTCTTTTTTTATTCTAGTACTGTTCACTTATTGCTAGTCCTGTTAGATTAAATAAAGGGTTCAGTTCAAAATTCTTTGAAGATTACCCAGATCAGCAAATACCTAAAGATGGTTGGAGGATGCAATATCCAAAACATTATGATTGTGACAACAAAGATGAGGAATTTGATCAGTTTGTAAATAATGGCAATGCCTCATCCCAGAAATTCGGGCAGAAATTCTTCTAATCTGTTGTGAAGATTATTATTAATCATTATTCACTAATATACACAAAATGACTCTTTTTACCAATGTTATTTAAAAAACATTACATATGAAAAGCACATCTTTTGTGTTTTTTTTCCCGTTATTTGTATAAGTGCATTTGTATTCAATATAAACAATGGCTTTTGTCTCCATTTCGCTCTTCTCACTGTTGCTATGCATTTGTCTCTTGCTTACTTCAGCCAGTTGTTGGTTGACATTGATGGATGCTATATAAACAACCAGAAATAAAATATGCAAAGAAAATTTATCCAATGCTTTTAATCCCTTCACCATTGCCTTATTGATAGTGGAGCTTTAAAAACTTAGTCTTTCTTCTTTCCTAATAGGAGAGGCACCTTAGGAAGGCTGTAAGTTTAAACAGCCCAAATGTTAAGACCATAAAAAGAAGATAAGGACACAAATTCAAATACTTATTATTGTTTCAACTCTTATTTTCAATGTGATAGTCTTCATTGAATTGGGGGTAAAAATATTAACCTATTTGAAAACATGAGACTGGCTTATTTTGAAGCCGTTATCAAGAACAACAAAGATGACAGTATGTTTCCAGATGAGTTAATGATCCAAACATGATAGCCTTCAATGCTTTTAGATTGATATCTTTGAAACTGAGATTTACAAAGAATAAGAAAGTGATGTGAGATTGAGAAATAGTTATACTTTTTCTTCTCAGTAGAATAACTTTCTTCTCACTTAGATTCATTGGCTTCCATGTTGGTCATAGATGCAGCAGAAAACCTTTATTGACTTAGAGTGCAAGTTTGAGTTTATAAAACAAAAAAAAACAAAAATGTTGCTTTCATGTGTCTGATAGAAGAAATGCTGGCAACTTTGTCCAAAGAATACAAACTCTCCATTCCTGAGATTTTGCTTGATTCTTTCTGACATTTTTCTGATTGCAACTTAGTTAATCTTATTGTTTTTTGTTATTTTTTTTTTCATATTCTTCTTTCATGAATCTTGCTAGTGATCATTGATGTGGTTGATACAAACCCTTTCAAGTGCCAAACTGCTTCAAGTAAACAAATGTTAGTTTGCCTGTAGAACCAATGAATATATTTGAAACTAATAGATTTTAATTTTCTTTTGAATATTATAGCTTCTCAACTTATGACACATCATTTATTTAATGATAGCAGTCGAAAGATATGAATAGAAGTGAGTTTGGTTTATAGCAGCTCAAGAAACTGATGGTCAATAAAATTTAAAAGAAAAATCTCATTTGACACAAATTATATGGAATTTTTCTTCTATTTTTTTGTATTCTTGTAATAAATCTATATCTTTTATTGCTAGTGACTATTTTGAAGCACTAATGTTCCTTTCTATAAGTTCTCTCCGCTTCCACCCCCAAATGTACAGGTGGTGTTAGCAATAGCAATTCAAAAAGAAAAAATTGGAGAGCTAACTTCAAAATTCAATTGGCTTTGTTACATTCATTGATGTGCAATACCCTTGGGAAAGGTATAAATGGATCTTCTCCTTACAGCTACGGGCTAAATAGTAGAACTTGTATCTGGAAAAAACATTGTGAGTGTCAAAAAAAATTGTTAATACAATATTCAGTCAGAAAAAAAAAAAATTATTTTTACAATCCAAGTTTTTGGCATTAAATAACCAGTCAAGGGTTGATAAGCTTTAAAACAATAACAATCCCCCCCCTCAGATGCACTAGAATTGGCTGATTGTACAAACAATAAAGAACAAAGTGCATTTCAAAAGATTTCTCTAAGATTCTGTATAAGATGTCACTAGGAACTTTGTATTTCATACGAGTTGTTAATGTAATAATATAAGGCTGCATAACATCGTGGTTAAAACATTAGTGTTCTTACCATGAAACTGAGTTTGCATATCAAGGAGGTCACTTATTGATAATATCAGCCTGAAGAGATGACCCCCAGCATGTGGAAAGTGCCTAAAAACCATACCACAAGTTAGTCCAAGCCCTCTGAATACAACTGGGTAGACAAAACAGTTTGGAAGAACGAGTTGATGGTTGTGCTAAATTAACATTGTAAGTGATCCTATTCAAGTAAAAGCAGTTGTATCCAAAGGTTGTCTGTTTATGAGTGAATTCACTTTACAAAGGGCTTTCTTTTTTGATACAAGTAAAGAAAATTATCAAAACTTTTAGGCTTTTGATCTTTGCACAACAAAATTTCTTGTAGACAAATAGTAGTTCTAACTAGAATTATAACAGTGAAATATATGTGGACATTGATCAACACCCAGAGGTGACAGTTTGATTTAACACAATCGTCAGGCCATCAAAACCAAAAAATATGGCATGATGATTGCAATTAGCATGAAACAGAACAAGTAGTGAATCAGAGATGGTCTCTATTGCAATGTGAGTAAGACAGAATATATCACAACCTTCTCTGGACCATCTGAGTTGAAGTCATTTAATAATAGAATCCATCAAAAGAGTTGAGGACTTGAAATATCTTGGAGCTCGCATAATAAATTCTCAAAAAGACGTCAACATTTGCAAAGCTCTTGCATGACATGCATGTAACAAACTTCACAAGATTTGGCATTCAAACCTTCCACAATCCTTGAAAGTCTAAACCTTTCAAAAATTTATTGAACCAGTCCTAATGTATGGATCAGAAACTTGGACATTATCTGTTCATCTTCAGAAACAACTTACAAAAATCCAGAACATCAGTTGGAGATCCCATGCAACACTTAACACAATTCATGGAGAACTGAGGCCAATTCTCTCTTAAATTTAAAACAAAAGCGATTGCAGTTTGTTGGCCAATGCCACCGAGCAGACAGGGAGATTGTCTCATCCTTACTTCTATGGCATCCTTCTGGAAGTGTCTTCTCACAAAAATTGACTTTCCCAGATACCATAGCTCGGGACTCAGGGTTGGACATTGGGGATCTGGGGACGGCAATGCAGGACCAAGCAGTGTGGAAATGAATTGTTAATGGACTTCCAACCAACCAGAGGGTGGGTCGAAGGATGATGATGATATTTATATTTACATATAACTTTCACCCATAAATATAGTATACCTTAAAACTACATTTTATTTATTTTTATATATATATATATTATATATATAAAAAGATTTTCTCCATTGTAGCCAAATAATTTTATATTCTTTCTTTGTGTGTGTGTGTGTGTATATATATATATATATATATATATATATATATATATATAAAATATTTAGAATGTATTTTTATTAATCAACGTATTTTTATCCTTTTAAATGTTATTCTTAGTGGATACGCATATATAATAAAGATAGTCTGTATATGCTTCTTATATGTAGATTTAATAGACCAGTTAATGAAATTCGAGGAATATAAAGATAACAAAATGATAAAAATATTGTCAATAGGACTAATATCTATTTTATATTAGTAGGCCTTTTGACGGAACAGAAGATTTTAAAGTTGGGATTTTCAGACATGCCTGTGTCCTTTATCAACAAGACAAGAAATAAACAATGAAGTGGAACTCTCTTTTCCAGGGAATTTTGTTATTGTGTTTTTTTTTCCCCTCTGTGTTATGTTACTGTAAGAAATTTGATCGTTTTATCCTAGTAGTTTGCCACAATTAGGGTTGTCGAGGGTTTGTCGAGGGCTTTCTGTGAAAATTATAAGCCTAAATCCTTGTTTCATTCTGTAAAAATCTTCTCTTTTTTTTTTTTTCACCCCAAGCAAGGTGGGAGTGCCACTAGCACACAAAGGGTCACAGAGAGTGAGAACAAGAGTAAAGAGGGTTGTTTGAGGAAAGGATAAAGAGAAGGATGGGGATCAAGATCAAGGCATCAGAAAATGTCAATTGACATTACATTTAAATTTTTGAAGATTATGGTTGTCAGGGAAGCAAGTATGTGGAAGCAGGTTCCACTGTTGGGAAGTACAAGAAAAGAAAGTGTTGTAATAGAAGAGGCTGTTTGAAGATGTATTTTAACTTTGACTTTCACTGTTCCTGTTAGCACTTAAATGAAGACACTAAAAGCATGCATCTGACATTATCAATGCTGTGGATCCAGTTGGTTGAAATGTGCAGCTACAGTGAAAAAAAATCCCACCACCGCAACAACAAATACACTGGAAAAGAGACTCCCACTTCAAAACAGCCCCTCCTGACAAATTCAATGAATCAAAAAAATATATTGTCCTACCATTTAATTCTATCAAATCTACAATTGAAAAGAATCTAAATTCAATAAAATTTGTTACTACCACATCTAAAACAATAAAAACTTAGTCAATACTAAACAAAACAATAAGCTAAAACCTGAAGGATGAATTTACTCGATTACCTGTAATAATTGACACAAAAAATACATAGGATAAACCTCAAGGAATCTAAATAAAAGATTATATGAACACAAATTGGACTTTTTACAAAACAATGCATCAAATGCTTTGGTTGCCCACTGTAACGAGTGGCCACAATTTTGACATAAAAAATGCCACTCTAATCAAAGGAGAAAACAATTCACTATGACAAAAATGTTTAGAGAGTGTCTTAATTCCAAGGTCATGTACAGTAAATTTGCACCCTGTGTCTTACAATATTTCACCATTCCTGGCAGAACTCCCATTATCAAAAGTGATGGAAACAAAAAGAAAAAGAATCTAAATGACATCAGCTAGATAAAAAAAAAAAAAAAAAAAAAAATTAAATTCCCAGCATCCCTCATTTGTACACACATGTAGTTGCACCAACATAACAAATTTAGTTGAAAGTCCTAAAGGACAAAATGCATCACAAGAAAACTTTTTTCCATTTTGTTATAGATTTTTTCCCAATATTGTTCTTGATATATGCCGTTTATACACACATGGAATATATCATTAAGTTTGAAGTCTAACATGTTTAATAGCTGAAATCTGATCTGAAATTTTCAATGTATAATATCTTATTTATGTCATTAATAGTGAGCCATTGGGTTAATTGTCAGTTAGGAGACTATTGCAAAATATATATTAGTTGTACAAGATAAATGCTTTTTGAATCATTAAGCTATAAACTTATTGATGTACTTGTTTAAAACTAGTGTTTTCTTTTCTTTTTGGTTGGCAGGTAAAACAGACCATGAAGGCTGTTCGGGACTCTGATGATGGCATAGACAAGATGGCAGTGGGTCGGCACATCAATGATAGATCACATGTGGAAGAAAGATGCAGAAATGCAAAAACAGGTTTTGAAGAGAGAAATTCTCAATATGTCAACATGGATGAAAGTAAGTAACTTTAGATCTCTGTTTAATAAGTATATATATTTTAGGGAAAAAAAACTATGGCAAAGTGGAAATTTCATTCTTAAATGCCAGCAAAGCTAAGTTTTGTACTGGAGTACAAGAAAAGAAAATGATTAAAAATGCAAAAATAATGTAAGTAAAATAAAATCTTTAGATTTTTCTTTCCCCCCCCCCCAAATCAGATAAAGATTGGTGTCCTTTGGAATAGTTTTTGTTCTGAGCACATGTGCTTTGAGATTAATGTGGCAGATGGCTTCAGAATGGTGATCTAATATCTCATTCTTAGCACAAGGTCAGTTACAGTCATTACCATCTGTATATACCTTAGGGAGAAAAAAAAAATAAGATTCTACTCAAAGCAATAAACCTTTGTTGTATTTTTTTGTTGTTTTTCAGCTTAAAATGAAAAACTTAGATATGCAACTTATAAATAATGGCAGAGATTCTCATAGCTCATAGAATTTGCTTTTACAAACAAATATTTTAGTTTTATTATCAATGTGAAAACAGACTAAATTTTAAATTGGAAATTTGGAATTTTCTTGTATGTTCATTTACTTTATTTGTCAGAAAGAATAACTGGAATATTTGGTAAATCTGACAATTAAAAGAAACATTTGAATTGAATCAAAAGTTATTATCAGTTTGCAGGTCTACAGTAAGCCTAATAAAGTAAAATTTATTATAAAGGATAAATTGAGAAGAAACTGGGTTGATAGATGATCAACAATTATTGCATTGACAATTGAGAGAGAAATGTAAAATTATATGATAGTATCTGGTGCATTCAGAGACAGTGGGATGTTGATGAGCAAGTACTCACAAAATCTAGCCAAAATAAACACTTTTTCAGAATAAATGCTAATACATTCCAATATAATTCCAGCAGTGATACTTTCCAGTTTTTTTAGAAATTCTTCTTCTCTATCTCTCTGTTGCCCTCACACTCTCCCCCATGTCACTCCCATTCTCACACACTCTCCCGCTCCGTCACACCCATTCTCACAGACACTCTCCCTCCGTTTCACCCATCCTCACTCCCATTCTCACACACTCCCTCTCCCTCACACGCTCTCACCCCTCCCTCTCCCTCACACGCTCTCGCCCATCCCTCTCCCTCACACACTCTCTTTCTCCTATCTTGCTCTCTTGATTGTTCTCTCATTTTCTCCCTGTCCCACCTTGCCGGCTGGCTCCCTGTCCCACCTTGCCTGCTGGCTCCTTCTCTTACCTTGCCTGCTCTCTCTCTCTCTCTCTCTCACTCTTTCTCTCTCTCACCTTGCCTGGTCTCTCTCTTTCTCTCTCTCACTCTCTCACCTTGCCTGCTCTCTTTCTCTCTCTCACCTTGCCTGCTCTCTTTCTCTCTCTCTCTCTCTCTCTCTCTTTCTCTCTCTCTCACCTTGCCTGCTCTCTCTCTCTCACTTTGCTTCCACTGCCTTGTTCCTTTCTTTACCTATTGTTGTCTTCTATTAAACACGGCCTTAAGACATTATCAATTTGTCCTTTCATCATATTTTCAGGTGAGGCGCCTTCCTTTTATAAAGAGTGGCAACAGCGTACAATGAAGACAGGTTTGGACAGGCCTTGGTGTAACCCCATTGTCAACAGAAATGTCAACCGACGGATGGTCACAGATGGACTACACAGAAGAAATTACCGAACATAAACTGTACCAAATCAATCAATTCAGATTTTCTGGTTTGTTTTATGTTTTTAATTCTTTGTTATTTCAATATTTTTTTTCTGTATATCACAATTATTTTTTTAATATTTTTTTTTAAATATCTACCCACATTGAATATTCAGGGAAAACTCAGTATCATTGTAATTGTTGAATGTTCATTTTATAACTTGAGAGTGGCCAGCTTCTTACCTCTTAATATATTTGATACATAAAATTTACTTGTTTTTCTTTTTCAAAATAATATCATTGGCACTTGAGAAAGACAATGGGATGATTTCCTGTTGTTTTCTCTGTAATTTTATGTTCAGTGTTGTCCTTTGAAATAGACTAGGCTAGTCCAATGTGTTCTATTTTGTTTTGTTTTTTTGTACTATTTTGGGTTTTTTTTTTCTAAATACGGAACAAATAAAATCCTTTTTGCACAAGTATTTTTTGTATGAGAATCTTTATGAAAAAGGATAATATGTAAATAGATTAAATAATCATTTATTTTCACATCATATATTTATAATGTATGTAAAAAAAAAAAAATCAAAAGGCAGAAAATATAAATTTAAATAATAATAGGGGAATATTAAACAAAAATCAATATGCCAAATCCGTCATTTCTTTTATTACACATTATTGTTCTCAGTAACTGATTTTTGTTTCATTAATTTTAGGTAAAAACAGAAAAAATTATTTATTTCAAAAAGTCAGAAAAATATTTTCTGCACACTTCATTTCTTCAGTTGTTTCAGGGTTTTTTTGGTCCTGTGCCGTCCATGAAAAGAATTCTAGGGAACATGGGTAAAGACCATCTCTACAAATGTTAGGTATACTGGAATATGTTCAATTTATTTTTGTTTGACAGGGAATTAAAGTGTTTGCTAAAGGAATAGGTTAGGTTGTTGGTGCAGGACAAGTATCTTTGAGAAACAATCTGGGTTACTCTGTTGTCACTTTTAGTTAGAATTGCTATAAAATAATCTAGTACGAAATACAGATGAACATTGTGGAATACTTTGGGATAAAATATTCATAAATGTTAATATGGTGTCAGAATAAAATTTCAATTTTAATTTAAAATTAATTAATCAAAATCTAATTGAAATTTCTTTTTCTAAATCATGTAAGGGTAGCATAATGGATATTGACATGGAAAGTGGAATCAGCAGGTAGGGTTCAAATTCTAGGCTAGTCTGTTGCATTTATTTTCACTCTACTGACCTTTAGAAAGGTATAAATTTGTCTTCTCTCTCTCTCTCTCTCTCTCTCTCTCTCTCTCTCTCTCTCCCCCTTCCAGCTATTAGTTAAATAGGATAAACTGGGTGGTAACCAATCTAAGAGAAGGAAAACTGAATTCAAAAATTTGGAGGATGCAGCAGAAAAATGTGTGATAAATCACAGATCATAAAGAAAATAAATCTGTAGAGTCATGTTTATAAATGCACATATGGTTGCATGAGAGAACAAATGAAATGACAGAGTATTGCCATTGAAAAAAAAAAAGAAAGAAAGAAGAGAATTGTTAAGATAAAATTCTTTGTATTGCTGATATAGAGGATCAAGGTGGAATATCTCTTTGTGTGTAAGGAAAGCAACCTAGAAGATGGGGAGAGTTGGTAGTGGATAGAGAAAGTCTTATTCTTCCTTATAATCAGTCTTATAAACACATGTGTGGGAGCACAAAAGACCAAACGAAACAAGTACTGCTGGTGAAGTGAAAATAAAATAAAATATATCCTTGATATAGAGGATCAAGGTGGAATGTTTATGGGGATGGTTTGTAGGGCCTGGAGTTGATGCTTGTCTCAGATTGATTGTCAAGATCACTGGTGGTGACTGTGACATCCTACCCACTTGCTTATGACTGCCAATTGCATTCAGTATCATGAGCAGCTTCTTTAAAAGGAAACAGGTGGATCATGACACACCATTTTAGTGGCAGGCAACATTCATGATTGGCTCCTTTATGGTATTTTTTTTTTTTTTTTTTTTTTTTAGTTGGATGTGGTGCCTGGAGCCTCTGCAGAGAGAGAGAGAGAGTGACTCTTTTATTTTTAGTTTTGCTTTTGTAGCATTCACATCTGGCTGACAGTTTGGGGTGGAGTGAATCAGAAAGAGATTTAATTTGAAGCCAAGTATAATAGCCATCATCACCTATGTCTAGATTGAGCAGGAAAAAAATCATTTCACTTACCTGCATAACTACTTGAGAATCCAGTTGTAAATTTTTTTTTCTTTTGAAAGATTTCTATAAATGATATGTATCATCTGATCAGTTCGAAATAAGATTTTCATGATGGCCTGATTATAATTCTTATGATCACTCAAAATTAATTCCTGGTGTGCCTATTGTCCGATATGTATGAAATGCTTAGTTTGAATTAAGTGTATCCAGTTGACCTGTCAATTTGGTTGTGTTGAACTTGTCCACTTACATGTTCCACCAATGTATATAGATCCTCTTTGTTCATGTCGCTTGCTTGTGTTGATTAAATTTGTTTATCCAGCTATCTTTGTGTTTCTCTGCTTCTGCTTTGTGAATTGAATTACTGTTTGGATAACCAATAAAATCTAATGTTTTTCTTCCGTCTCAAATTTAAAACTTGTTCACTCCAGAAATATCTGATTCTAATCTTTTTTTTTTTTTCTCTTTTTGTCAGGATTGAATCAATGGATGCCTGTACCAGTTTGAAAATGGATACTATAACATGAACAGCCATAAAAAAAAAACAGCTCCCAGGGTCTGAGCAATGTTAGATTTAACATGCTGGGCTAACTGATTTACACCATCTCTTTCTGGGCACGGACAACATTTCTCTTTTAGGGTTTTACAGTTTTTTTTTTTGTTTTTTTTTTTAATCTCTCCCCAATTTTTAAAAAATTATCCCTTTTTCTTTTTTCTAAATTACCTTTTTTCTTTTTTAAATTATTCCTTTTTATTGATTAAAGCAAAACCAAAAAAATAACCCTTATTTATTCTCCTAACCCCTACCCTTTTCTGTTAGTTACATCTAAAAATGACAATAAAAATCTATAAAAATTACCCATTAAAACTAACCTTAAATTAAAGCTGTTAATAATAACTCATTATTTCATGTAAAGAAGCAAAAGTTCTACCCTATTTTATATTATTATTATTGTTGTTATTATTATTAAATTGACAAGAAACATGTATACAGTGGATGGGAGGGGAACTTGGTTATGAGTGTTTGTATCTATCTTTTGTGTGTATGATTGGAGCAAAGAAACAATCATCAATTTCTGTCATAGTGGCAGTGAAAATAGGATCTGAAAGTTGGGAGGGGTAGGCAAATATGATTTGAAATTAATAATATATATTTAATGTATTATTCCCAGAACAGCAACATTATTACATTTGCACACACCCACACACACAAACACACAGAGTGCAGCAGATATACCTCCCAGAAATACTTCCCACATACTGGTAAGATATTAATGGCAGTCGTGTCCTCATTGATCTGATGTCTTACCATTATGTGGGAGGTATTTCTGCCGCATCCTCTGTGTGTGTGTGCACATATATATATAAATATTTTTTTTAAATCTTATTAAAAAAGAAAAGCAGACAAATGTTTCAGATCAGTATGAATTCTTGTTAATAAGTTTGAAAAAACATTTTCATATAGCAAAATAATCTGAAAATGAAAGTTTTATATATTTTTAAGAAAAACATACAGCTTTTTTTTTCCTTTTTTTATAAAAGTTACTAAAAACCGTAAGAGTCTTCTCTAATAATTGATTGTGATGGTATTTGACAATTCTTTGCTCTTTGATATCCCTGCAATTAATGGTGATGATATTGAACTATAAGTTTATTTGGCTACTATGTAGTTGACTATAACTCTATTTAGCCATTCTACCATTGACTATGACTATTTGATAACTCCATTATTGACTTTGATGCTATATAACAAATCTTTATGTAATTTTGATGGTATTAGAATATGCATACGATGGAATCATTTGTTTACTGTATTTGGTAATTCTGAAATTGATAGTATTTGAAGATTCTACTTCATTTTAAAAGTATTTGGCAACACTGCTATTTATTAATTGATCATAGTTGGATATTGTGATTGTATTTGTTAATCTGATCATTTGGTTAATAATTTTAATGGTATTTAATTTGAATTTGAATAGTCCTTAGTAATTATAACAGTCTTAGACTGGTATGGTATTGGACAACTTTCAAATTGCCTCTGACTATTATTTGACCAGCTTGTCAATAATTTTGATAGTACTTGACTTTGACGGTCTTTATCTACTCTGTTGATTATGGCAGTGTTTGATCCCTTTGCATATGCTTCCGTGAGGGTACTTGTCTAAGATGGCTGCCAGAACAGTTTTCTTCTGCAGGTATGTCACTGTTGTTAAGATGAACGACAATGCCGGAAACACGCACACAAGATACACACCTAAACCAAGCAAATGTTTAGTTGAATACCGAAACAATCAATCATTGAAGAATAAAAAAAAAAACCCAATGATTCCTAACGTTTTCTTCTGCTATTGAGTGAGATGAATACATCGTCTGAATCTGATTGTGACATTATGTACATGTGTGTATTTAGTTAAGGTTTTATTTGCTTTAAAGATAAAAACCCCAAAATGTTTGCGATTAATCCTTTATCCCTTTTTTACTTTTTTTTTTTTTATTTTTTTTTTATTAGTCCAAATCTGATAATAAAAAAAATTGCTATTGTCTTGCTTATGCTATAATTAAGTACTCCTGTGTTTCTATCTCCTCTACCTTAAATATCAGTTTGTTTTGCCTACTTTATTTGAAACCTTTGATTATTGGCGTTATTATTGTGATTTTGATAATCATTATTGTTCCTGGTATTATAAATGTTGTTTTGAATGAGGACTGACCCTGACAGCACAATCTGACGATGATGACAACACTATAGCTGCTGCTGTAGTCACACATATCTGGTTTGACCATCACATTGCTAGCCATGTAACCGTCACTCCCAACAACGCTTTGCTGTGAGGTTGGTGGTTTCACCAGGTATTAAAATGAAAGGAAGCAGGTCTTCTGTGTTGAGGGCTTACGTCTCCTTGTCAGATACTCAGTTTTGTATTTTGTTGTCTGTCACTTAAATAATTATTGCTCAATGACATCAGGGCTACTGTCAGTGCTCTATTTGATTGTGTGTATGTATATATATATATATAACTCAGGCATGAATCAAAGAATGCCTCATTTTGTCAGCAGGACAAATAAATTTATCATCTACAATTGACCAATGTGTGTTTGTTGACCCTTTCTTGACTAGTGCACTGCCTTGTTCTTAAACTGCAATGTTCACTAACTGACACATGCACTCATTGAGCATTTGACACTGTTGCATTTTTCTGACCACTTGGTACAATTATTTGCTGTTCTTTTACTGACCACATTGTCGATTGCCTTGCTGAACCTTTCACTGACTACTGACACGGTGCACTATTTACTGGCTACTTGGTATAATAGATTTCTTTTTGTTAACCATCACTAACCCGTGCACTTCATTGTCTGTCACTGACTGCTTGCATAAAATTTTAATGCTTTACTGATACTAAACAAAATACCCAATATTGATATCTCTACTGAGCACAATTATGTTATTTTGAGCTTTTAACATTAAAAAGCCAGTGAATTAACATTTAGCATTTGTCGCCTGAAACAATAGTTTTATATAAATAAAAAAAAATACACTGAATATGAATTTAAAACAAGCCACACTGTTTACTTAATGTGGCTCTATAATATAATAATTCAGTATTGTGCTGAATGTTTTCTATAATGTTGTTGACCTGTTAACCAAATTACTGTATATTTCTGTATATAACGCAACCTTTAAATCCTAAAAATGACCCCCACCCAAAATAGGGGATCATCTAATACAACAGTTACAAAAAGCTAACCTTAAATCCTATGATGATGCACTCGTAAGTTGGCTAGTATGCTTGCAACATGGATTGCAGTAAGCTAACAACTGCATCAGTATCATAACTATTGATGTAAATATTTCTAGTTGAAATAATTAACATTATAATGCTGTACTAAAGTTATAAATATGATAAAGCTACTTTTACTTCTTAATTTCACATTAAAATGAAATATGCAAGAAACAATTACATAAGAATTTGCAAAAGTTCCACTGAGCAACAAGCATAATAAGTAATGTAAACAAATCTTTTGTTCATGATTTGTAGAGCTATGGGTGTGTTCACACCAATCATTATTTCTCAATAATTGCTAAATAATAACATTTAGGATAATATACAATCTATATTTCTAATTAAAATTCATTATTGTAGTGTTAAAGAACTACATTTAGTATAACATACAAACTTTATTTTTTAATAACATACATTATACAGTATTTTCTTTTTCTGCAGTGTTAAGCAACAATATATTTAAGATGCCAGAAAATCTTGATTTCTCATTACAGAATAAAAAACATAAGACACCCACACAAATAATTAAAACTTTTCAAAATTACTATGATCATAACCATCTGATGCAAAGAGCTCATCATAAACATCACCATTTAAAGTTTCGTCATATGGGTCCCAGTTGGTTGTTTTATACTATGTATATCAGATAAAATCACAAAAATTTACCTAGATTTTGGGTCTCATCTTATTTATAGGTCACCTTATACATGGAAATATACAGTATGCAATATTTGTTGACTACTACTACTACTACTACATTTTAACCTCAATATGATACAACATATTGCTGATCTTTCATTAAGTATTCATACTGACCATTTGTTCATATTCTATTACATTATTGATTTTTTTAAAAAAATTTTTTTACTGTTTGGATGAGATGATTTTTTTTTGATTTTTTTTTTTTTTTTTTTTTTTTTTTAACTTTTTAATTTTGAGTCTTATCCATTGTTCTCTACTGACCCTTGCCTTGTTGACTACAAATGACCATTTGGAAGAAGACTGTTGACTTTCCCCTATTAACACATCATAACAGTCTGAAATCTTTTATTGACTGATTCATACAAATATTTAATTAATGCCTTTTGTTATCATTTGACACAGATTCATGACATAGTATATTATTATTATTATTAATCCTACACTTTATTACTACTCATTGTTGACAGGTTGCGAGCCAGATATTTTCATATTTGGCTTCCAAACTTTCTCTATGGTAAATATCTTGTTAATTCTTTCCCTTCTTGAGCTAGACAACAACTGCTTGGCATAGTTTTTTAACTTTGCTATACAGACAGCTTTTTCTTTTTTTTCCTCTTGGTCGATGATTTGACTGTTGAAATAAACCAGGGGTGGCCAAACTTGCTTAATGTAAGATGCTTAAAGATGTGATAAACTTGAGATATTTGAAAGTCACAAGATATAAACATTCCTCTGTAACCCTTACTGACCTGAAATTTCTTTAATTCCTTTGCCTTTCACCATTCTTTCTTCAGTATTCAAATTAGGATTTAAAGTCTTACATATTTTTATTAATACCACAAACATTAAACATGCATTTTAATCCAGTGGGGTTACAGTTCATACCCGGTAAATAAATTATGAAATTTTATTTTTTTATCTTTCTCTCTCTCTTTTTTTCTCTTTATCTCTCTCTCTCTCTCTTTCTTAACTCCTTATATTAACTGTGATGAGAAAACAAGTTGGCCAATATATATATATATATATATATATATATATATATATATATATATATATATATCTCCATGAGTCGCACATTAAATGTTGAAAAGCTGTGTGTAGCTTGCAAGTTGCAGTTTGTCCACCCCTGATATAGACCATTATTTACTCCTACTGACCATGACATTGTTGAGCCTTCATGAGTCAGGAGATATATTGATTACTATGGCCATCACGCAACTTAATTGTTGATAACTTTACTGTTCGTACAAACCCATATATTGTTGAACATGGACTGAAACCACATAGTGCACTGTATTTTGTGCCTCTTACCAATTTGTTGGTATGCTGCTTTATAGCACCTCTATTATTAACCTCTGACAATAGTGCACTGCCTTATTGAGTGTTTCACTGACACGTGGTTTTAATAAAGTGTTGAATATTCACTAGCATCCGGCACCCAGCATGCTGCCTTTTTGACCTCTTCACTAACCACTTTAGTAATCTCCTTTAATGACCACATGGGGAGCACTGCATTATTTCTTGTACTGCTTGCATAATTTTGCACAAGTTTTTTTTTTTTTTTTTTTTTTTTTTCTTCTTGATGGTTTGATGAATGCTTGCAAAAGAGCCTTTTTCTAGAATTATTGTTTATATTTCAAGAGTTTTTCACCTTCACAGAAAACAAATTTCATGATGACCAGAATGAAAGATAATGAACAAAACCAGATTAACACATTTCAGAGATGAAATAGTTGGGTTTGTTTATGAAGTAGCAGTCAGGGCTGCCTAGAGTTGGATTATCAGATGAGCTGCCCAAAACAATTTTATCTCCGAAATGTTTTAACTTAGGTGGGATTTTTTATATTACTTGTATTTGGGGGGGGGGATATCATTGTTATGTTTATTTTGGTATTATAAATTTTTTTTTTAAATTATTTGAAAAAGCATTTTTACATTATGATTGTATTTCATCATTGATCTTCTAGTTCGTTTCTTGTTTTTTGTAAAAATGAATTTTGTTTTAGAGACTTAAAGTTTCTTATTGGCCCTCAATAGATTTGAGGCTGTTTTATAGTTTTGCTTTTAGAAGCTTGGTCTAAGTTTAAGTATTCAGTTATTGGATATTTTATAATTGAATTCTCTTCAGCATTCAACTCTTGTAAAAACCATTCAGCTGATGAATGTTTTGAGTTGAAATAGGAATCAATTTCTAATCAAGCAACTCTCTAATCAAACCCAATAGGTTTGAGTTGACTCTCCTTTTAAATTCTACTGGTAAATAACAGCCTTTGTCTTATTATTTTTTGTATTTCCCATGACAAATGAAACCTTTAAGTAAAATCACTTCCTGCAAAATGATTTCCTCTACCAATTTCAATTCATGTTCTCCAATTAAACTAATGCGGTTTTTCTCTATTGCGTCATAGGGAAGTATGGTTTGACATGGAATATCACTTGCAATTTCTATTAGATCAAAATCTAGTAATTTATTTCCTCTTCTGAATTCTGGTAGCTTAGCCGAAGGAATAAATTCAGGTTGCTATAAAAAAAAACTTTTTTTTTTTTTTTATAATGTGGACCCTAGATTTTTGTTGATATTAATCTGTTGTGAGGGTTTCACATTTCATATATTTACCATTCACTAAAGCAATATAGTATAAGTGCTTATTACCTCTAAGTTTCTGCTTACTTTTGTGAATGGTAAATACGTGGACAGCAAATAGGGTTTTTTTAGCAATCATTTTGTTAGAAGAATGCCTTCTTTTTATTACAAGTTTCTTGTATATTTACAGCTGATATTAACCCCCCTTTCTTTCTACTATTGTTAGCTGTCTTATCCAAAATGTTGTAAGTATAGTACATTGGTAGAATGTGACCCATGAACTTATCTCAAAGAATGAAGATTGATTCCAAACTTTGGAAAAATCCTTCCTTCAGTGTTCAGTCACATAAGTAACAAAATCTAAAATACACAATAGCAATATTAATTATATCTATGATTTAATTAAGGAGGTTATATACTTTTGGCTTGAACTTGCATTCCATTCCTTGGTAGAAATGGTGCCTTAAGCAAATAGTTAGAACTGATTAAGGCATTGTAAATGAAAGACAAACTCTCCAATTATGGTATTTAAGTTTTTTTTTTTTTTTTTTTTTTTTTTTTTTTAGCTCCTATTAATTTTCAATAGCTAAAGAAGGGATCAGTTAAGAACTTTGAAAAGAAAATGTTAAGGAGACTAGTGAGCCTTGTTAATTTAAATACGAACTAAAAGACACTTATTCTTACAATCAAAGAGAGACAAATTAAATTTTTGGGGTCTAGAAAATCTGACATATTGAAAGCAAAACAAACAGGAGGTAAAAAATGAGTAACTGACTTAACAAGTTTGTATGAATGAATGTTAGAATAATGACAAAGAGTGATGGTCAAGGGTCAAAGGTTACTTAGAGCAACAAAAGGCAGGAAGTTATTGACCATCTCCTGAAAGAACATGGTATATAAAAGCAGAGGGAATGAAAATGCTTCATTTTTGAATCTCAAAATGGCTTCAAGGACTGTGATGCAAATTTTATTATTTGCCCATGGAAGATAAAATAAAAAGAAAGAGTTTTTTTTCTTATGCATTGAGGAAGGTAATATTTCTTTTCCAAATTGTCTTCCCATTTAAGAGTCAAAAGTTCTAATCTGCAACTCACTTTGCTTCACTGAAGAAAATCATTGGGACTAATCCCTGTTAATCTTCATTTAGAAGGATTAGCAACATACAAAGCAGGTTAATTATTTAAATAGTAAAATGTGAAATTTTAAATTATGGTTTACAGTAAAATATACAGTGTATATGTAATTTATAATGGTGTATATTAGGTTTTAATAACAGTTTGCAATTTTGTTTGCATTTTTAACTGTTTTTATTACAATTTTTACCTTTTTACAAATTTGACATCTTCAGTATCTGATTTTTTTTTAAACCAAACAAAAAACAAAAAAATCAACAATCAATTTCTTGTCTGAATATTGTTAGATGAAATTTGTTGATTTTGGTTTGAACTAATTTCTTTGTTTTTCACCTCAGTGACCTCTTGCTTTCAAAACCAAAATCTTGCTATAAAAAAAAAAAAAATAGAGGGCAAGGAAATCAGTTCAAACCAAACATTCATTCTGGTCACTTTACAAAATAAAATTGGAAAATAGTTTATCTCAAGAAGGGAACATTCTTGTTTTCAGTATGGCTTTAATTAGGTGTGGGGGAGTATCACCTGATAAAACATGCTTTCTTATGCTGTATATAAAAATTCATTTGTTTTTAATAAGATATTTTACAATATGGTATGAAATATGGAATGTTTTTACATTTTTTTTTAAATTAATTTCTGGTCTTTTTATTAAAATTTATGTGCTTTAACACTAGTTTTTTTTTATCTTGTAAAGAATTATTTTTATTTTATTTTTTTTTTAATATTTTTACTGTATTTTATTTACAGGTAATACAAATTTTTTTTTTTTTTTGTCAGTTTAAAGTGGTTATGTTAAATGCATTCTATGAATGTTTTTTCCATGTAATCTGAAAAAATTCTAGATTTTATTCTGCTTGACGATAAAAACGATTCTTATTACAATTAGACAATTACAAAGATTTTGAATTCACTTTATTTCTATAAGCCTAAGATGATGAACTATAATCATAGGCAGGTGAGTAGGAGATCACCCAGCTCTTTATTGATCAACATACTCACCTGACCATTACTTTTTTTTTTTTTTTTTTTTTCTTAGCTCTGAACTTTTTAACTTTTTTGATTGATCAGTGATTTTTACATGTCCTGAATTATACATGAAGGATGACACTTGAACGAGAACCAAGTTTTTATTTCTTCCATTATGTTTTCAAACCGTACATTCTTCACAGGATATAATATATGAAAACATTAGATGACACTGAATGAGTAGAGCAATTTCACACTTCTATAAAGTCAACCTTCTTACTGAATCTACATAACCTCGTCTCATCAGTGTATAAGTAATTTATTGCAATTCATCATGAACCTATAGACTCAAAGGAAAAAAAGTCTGTTTATATTGCAATTATATTGCTTATTTTAATATTGATATATTATTGATGTATGCTATATATTACAAATATACAGTAGTCTGTAAAACTGTTTATTATTGCTATCATATACTGTTTTTATGTTGTATAATTTTATGAGTGAGTGTGTGAGATTTTATACACACACTTTAATATTAATACTTGTAATTTTAGGAATATATTTTCCTTCATTTTGTAACTATTTGCTGATCTCATAATTTACCTGTTGTTGTTTTGTTTTTAAAGAATCCTATTCTGCATTTAGGGGGATTTTTAAAAATTCCATTTTCTAACAGTCTTTCAGTTTGCCGAAACATTGCACCTCTCGTGCAGGATTTTTATTTGATACCATTGTTCTTCTGTTCTTGCCTTTCTGCAGTTGTTTTGCAAGAAAGGACTCCCCACTCTAACAGTTGCACACTCCACTCACTAAAGCACTCGGATCTGAACCTGTGTGGTTTTTCAGATTGTTACCTTTATCTTTGTTAACATCTTTCTTTTCATAATCTGAACTGGCATGGGCGATATTGTACGACATACCTGTACCAAAACAGAACAGGTAAAGATGAAGGTAATTGTCAGAAAGGAAAAAAAAAAAAAAAAAAAGACCTCACAGGATTTAATGACACTTCACCTCTTACAAGGTTATTGTTGTTTGCATTTAACAATAGAAACAACACAAAACAGGAAGTTGTGGAGGACCATGATCGCTTATGTCCTAAATTTCAGTTTTATATAAAACATTAAATACCAATCTTAACTCACAAAATTCAGTTTCTGTAGCAGAAAAATTTTTTTTTTTTTTTTTTTTTTAGTCCTTGCATACTCCACAATGTTCAAGCCCAGCTGAAAAGCTAAAATTATGGATCCTAATTTTCAAAGCTGGTAGCCATACCAGGACCTGTAGCAAAACACAGTCCTCCTACCTCTTAATTTGGACTTATGTTCTTGCTCCATTAAGTTAATCTCAACAAAGTTCCGTTTCTGCAGTTAGAGCACATTTTCTTCCAAAATGTTATTGCCTCAGAAAGTTAGTATCCAGAAAGCAATAGCCATTTAGGTCAGTTGTTAGGAGAGGATTACTTATTAAGAAATAGTAAAAGTAGAATCTATATCCCAACATCAATTGTCAAACCAGTTTACATATTCGAAATAGTTTTATCATGTCCGTGTTAGTTTGCTATTTTAAATCATGCCTATTAAAATTAACTTTGTGTTTTTATTCATAATATAAAAATTTTATGAACCAAAATTAAAGTAAAAGTACAATGTCACTTCTAATATGTTAACAATTTGATATAACTCCCCAAACAAGTAATGCTTTTCATTGCATCCCTTGACCTTATGATGACCAACAATTCTATGCTCTTAACTCATTAACTTGGCTTTACACATTTCAATCATTAATTTCTTTTAAGCTATGATAGTTATGTTATGATCTTAATTAAATTATGATAATAATGATTAAGCTAATATTCTGATAAAGTTATAATTAAAGACACTGTAATTGTTACAATAAAATTATAATCATGATTAAAGAGACTAATCATGAATGTTTTCTAATCATTTTATAAAAATGTTTTTATTTTATAAGTCATCAGTCACTTTATAGCATCAAATTGTTTTTAGTTAACCATCTGAATAATCTTTCTTTAAAGAAAACCCGACCTTGCTAAGCCAAGGATTAGTTATAAATTTATTTAAATAATGGCATTGCCTACCACTCTTGTTAGCAGTTTGCCTCTGACCTTCCTGCAGCTATGAGTTTAGCTATATTATTTATTTTATCAAATAATATTAGGTTGGTGCAAAAATAATGTCGTTTTTTGACGTTAAAAAATACGTCAAAAACGACATTATTTTTGCACCAACCTAATAGTAAGACTCTTCTTGGTTTCTTTTTGTACTGTTTAAATTGCATAGTATTTGTTTGTTCTCATGGTATCTCTTAAAAATGGAATCTTTTAGAATATCTTTCTCTCCTAATTGGAATTTCTTCAGCTAGTTAAACGTCCTTCACATATTTGTAAGCACCCACCACAACGTTTACTGATTATGGCTATTTATTTGCCACTCCACACGGACAAATATCTTTTTGTGGGGTGGGGTGGATTTAATGTTAATGTTGGGTACCTACATCTGACTACATCTGTCGTGTTGTGGGTCATCCAAATATTGTCATGTTTCCTTGGCTCTTGCTGCAGGCATGGCACTGAACCGATCCGTGTTAATACAATGGGGGAGATGCTGCCTGTAAAATAGATCCCTTGAAAACCAGGCTTCAGTTAATCATTGACTTCCAGTCTCATAGAACCTGAAACTTTTAGATTTGATATAGAAAGGTTTTTAGCTTGCTAATTGTTACTCAAGCAATGAAATCGTTCTCTTTGTACCGTTTCTTCTTTTTTTTTTCTTGTACCATTTCGCCTGGAAAAAACATATTGAAGCTCACTATTCCTCGAGAATGATTAAGGATGGTTCATAGTTTTACTGACCTCCAGTTCATTCTTATCCTAACCAAATCATCATTCTCTTGCTAAAGTAGAAATTTGGCAGAGTGCAAAATCTCAGAAAGCCAGAAAGAATTTTTGGACACATTTCGAAAATAGTTTTTAACAAATCGGTTTCTTTTTCCCTCGGAAACATACATATCTCACCCCCCACCCCTCTTCCCGGAGAATTCTTTTTAATACAAGCATTTATTTTATTTTATTTTTTTAAATAAATGTTTTTGGTTTACTTCTCTGTAAAGAGTTATTGGTAAAAAAAATTGTCATTTAAAATATACTCTAGAAGAATTATTTGCGTGGATCTAATGTTTAGAGATAGTTATCAACGCCAAACCCCGATTCCAGGAAATTAAACTTTTGTTTCACTTTTTTTTTTCTTTAAATTGACTTTCGGTTTTCTGTCACATGGTCGTCTGCTTTGTTTAACTTTGAAGTTTTCATTTGTGAAACAAGGCATTAAAACCAGAACAAATTAAGTAATTATTCTAAAATAATTGTTGACAATTTATTGACTTGAAAATGACCGATTGTGTCACATGTAGAAGATTTAAATATATTTAATACTGGATATTTCAGATCGCTCTATTTCAAGATAAACCTGTTATTGTATGTATTTGGAAAGTCACAGAAGAATAACGTTTTTCAAGGCAGAAGACAAAATCTAAAATTCTCGAAATAACAAAAAAATCAACTTGAATATGTTATCATTAAATTAACATCTGCATTAATTATTTAATTAGTAACTTTTGCCGATTACCTGAAGTGTAATGGATAGCACCTAGGAACGAGAGATCAGAGAACAAAGTTCGTTACATACGTACAAATACCTTTTGGCAAAGTTATGAAGCCATCGCTTCTCTTCCCCCCCAGCTATGGGTTAAACAGTAGGACTTGTATCTTGGAAAAATCATTCTTCCAAATATAGTTAATGCAATATTCACTCGCAAAAAATAATTTTTCTTCTAATCAAGAAAAAAAGTGTTGGCCTTAAAATAACCCAGAAAGGGTTGATAAGTCATTAAAAAAAACCTATATCAATCAAAATTGCCAATTATGAGCTGGCTCAATTTTGCTGATGGATTTCATTCATTAGTATTTCGACCGAAATTTTTTCTGAAACGACAACTGAGCCACAAACTTGCCCAGATTTTAAAAACCATTATCGCAACAACAAATGATTTGTTGATACATTAGGATGTTTGCAAAATCCGCCAATAAAAGGTGAAGCGATATTTTATTTCTTGAAGAGTGTGTGTGTGTGTGTGCGTGCGATCTAACACTTAGTTGGTTTGCACAGTGAGTGACCCTGGAGTGGATGAACAGAAGAACAAGCCGGCCCCCTTTGCTGACCACTGATTCTCAGTGAAGTTGTGATCTCAGGTCTACGTAACGAGAACTGAGTGAAAATTCCACGAACTGTGTTCTTGTTCGACACGAAACTGCTACATCCTTTCGCTTTTACTATTTTTTCGTTGTCAGATGTAATGTGTCAAAAAAAAAAAAAAAATAATAATAATTTAAAAAAAAAAAGTAGCAGAACTTGAACCAGATGACCTGGGAAAGAATGAATTGATTAATTAAATTAATCACTTAATGATTTCTTGTTTAATTTTTCTATTTCTTTCCCCTTCTTCCTGATAAGTGCCTCAGTCTTCCCCTTGTTCGATTTTCCAAAGTTAAGCAACAATACGCTCGGGTAGTACCAAATGGATGATACAGTTAAAATATACTTTGTCTGGCCGTTTTCTGGATATCCAAAAAAAAAAAATGATGCTACAACTGACTTCATATCCCTTGCTCGGACTCTACCCTCTTGTGATCGAATATCACTGTGCAAGCATAAGCATGCAACATTATATTTCAGAAATACCTATTACTTTGGGCGCCTGCCGTAGAGTGGTGGTTAGCAAAATTTCTCGCCGGCTATTGCTAGGGTAATGAGTTCGATCTTCACTCTATGCTTCATTGTTGTAATCCTGTGGCTGACTAAAATAAGAAAATATGTGAACATTAGCACATGGGATTTACCTTCTTTTTTTTTTTTTTTCTTTTCATTTCTTTTTTTGCGACATGAAAGAGGTGTGGCTTTTATTGGTAATGGCATCAACCAATCGCGTCAAACGTTTCAGTACAAGAAGTTTTGGCTTCTTGGACGATTTTTTTTTTAAATTTCAAACTCGTTGTTTTACGCCATTCATCAATAAAGTATGGACAACGCAACTTTTACCTAATGAGATTATCTATGAAAAAAAATAACTTTCAGCTTGAATTGGAAACTTGCGTCAAGATTTCACGCTTTTATCTGTTGAGGTCAGTATATTTGGTCCTTAAGAAGAAGAAAAACGATAATGTCCAACACAGATAGGTGGGTGCAGGCACATTGCACAGTAATGTCCGGGTCATAGGGAAACTTAGGATTTGATTTGTAAAACCTTTTTATTTTATATATTTCTTTATGAATCTTCAAATCGGAATCCAATAGGATGATAAAATAGAGAACAAATAGGAAACGTATATCAATCTAACATGATTCACTTTTATTAAAGCTTCTTTATTTTATCATATTTCTTTACCAGCTCGGTAAATAGTTATAAATGAACGATTATGTTATTGTTAGTTTTTTAAAAATACTTTGCTTCTTTCTTGTACATCTTAGCAACTCTTAGATTTTGATTTTTAACTCTACCTTTCCTCGTCCGGCTATTTTAATTTTGATGTGTTTAGCATTAGACGTGCGTAAAAAGAGAGTAGTTTAAAAAAGAAAAAAGGTTATTTATTCGCTTAGATTAAATTTAAAAGGAGACTTATTTTTTAAATTTTATTAATTTTTTTTTTTTTTCATCTTAGCGTATGATTTTTCTTTTGCAGGGAGGGGAGACAGTATTTTTATTTCCTTGCTTTCTTTCTCTCTCTCTCTCTCTAGAGAGAGAGAGAAAAAAAATGAATTCAATATGTAAAATAATTTTTCTCAAAGCTACCTCCTTAAAATATTGGGGCACTCTGCATGGCTATAAATTTATAATAAACTTACCACTATGCGTTCCAGAGAAAAAAAAAATTATAAAAGGTATTTTTTTGCGATCACTTTGTTACGTAAATTCATGGTAAATTAATCCCATTCCAAAAGCACAAAAAAAGCTCCTGTCCGCTGTTTCCAATAAGCCGTTAAATAGAATTTAATATTATTTTTCAATTTTTTTCTTTCATTACTATCGATTAACCACTTCAGATTACAATTTAAAAAAAAAAATTAAAAGATTTTAAGAAATTACGTGGTATGAGCACCTTTTTGGCTTCCATATGGAGGGGGAGGGGTCCATTTATAATAATTTTATATAAAGAGGGTACCCTCTATTAAATTTTAAAACATTTAATAAAATTTCTACTTTGATATTCATAATCTGGAGTGCTTATAGTAATCTGAAAAAAGAAAAAATTCTGGTTGTAGTGCCTATTCTAAAGCTCCACCCAATTTTAATATCCATCTTTGAAAATTTTAATAGTTATCATCACCACCTCCACAGAAAAATTGTACATATGAGACTAGTTAGATAAATTGTGATTTTTATTTATGCTACCTGCAGTAGGACAGACGTGTAAGTGTGGGGATTTGATGATCGGAAAAATATTTTTGTGAATTAGTCTTTGATTGGATCTGTTAAAAGATAAGACAAGAAAAACCAGCCCTCTTTAACCCTACTTTATGCCCTGAGCCATATTTTCTGTACATTGAAAAGAAATAAGTATCTACTATAGCAATTTTTATACTTACCTGGTGCATTCAAGCTAGAATAATATGCTCGCATCCCAGGCTGTACCTCTCTTTTGAATCTAGGATTAACCTCTAGTCTAACACCTGAGGCGTCCCCAAAAGGGGAAATGCTGAAGGTGGGGGGGAGGGGTGAACAGATTTTGTCTCTAGTCGCATGCATATGTGAGATTTCTATTCCTAACTCTGCCTTGTGCCACAATTCGTGTGGATAAATACGACCAAAAAAATTTGCCGAGTGTCGGTTGCTAAGTATTAAATTAACCAACGGTGAACATTTCAAATTGTCTGTCCGATCAATATCGCTTATGTAATAACATCAGCACACAAACTTGTCTCTAATGTAATTATGGAGTGAACAATACTGGGGCATCCAAATCCCTTTACAAATAATATTTTTGGATGATTTACTCCATCATCCCTCACCTTTCAACTTTAACTGCGTCTAAATTTATCATTATGAGTCAGTGTTGCGTGCACGTATTTAATGGCGCAGGTGACAAAATTAGATGAAACTCAGCCTATGACGTTGAACTATGTCCAATATGGCGGAATTTAAAGCTGCAAAATATGACCGGGAAAATTTCTATCTTGAAATAATTGTTATACAAGTAATAAATTTTAGGAGTAAAAATGAGATCTTGAATCTACGTCGGAAATACGACCTTGAAAAAGATCCTACATAAGGAGACGTCAGTGTGTCATAACCTTTTTTTTGTAACCCAGCGCTAGTCTGAAATAAAATATTTAATAAAAAATAAGGCATTAAAGTTTTCGAAAATGCAAGTGAAATCGAAGAGTTGGTCGCCATTTTTGAAAAAGCAGATATCGACAAATAAGTTTTCTACACAATTTATGATTTAAAAAATGAACAATAAAGAAAGAAAGAACTGACTTGATGGTGTCTCATCATTTTATATATATATATATATATATATATAAGGGGGAAAAAATATTCGTACACATACAAATTTTTAATTTATTGCATTTCCAACTAATGAATAAACACTTAATATAATTAATGAAATTACAGATGCGTAATAACTATGCATAGAAAACAGAAAAAAATTGATTTAACAGAAATAAATCCCATTTATTCATTTTAATGGGTGAAAAAGTATTTGTAAAATAAAAAATACATAATCTTCATTTAATACTTTGTAGAATTGCCATTATTCACTTCTACAGCAGCCAAACTCTTGCAGTTCTCAAGTAATAATTTGCAAATTTTAATTGGTATTTTGTTCCTTTCTTCGCATATAGTCTTCAGATCGGTGATGTTTGTTGGAGCTCTCGATTAGATTTGAATTTTCAAATAATGCCACAGATTCTTGATTGGGTTCAAATCTGGGGACGGACTTGGCCATTTCAGGATATTTACATTATTTTCAACAAGCCATTTCTTCGTAGATTTTGCAGTGTGTTTAAGATCATTATCTTGTCGAAAGATCCAATCAGGAGGAAGTTCAAGATTTTCAACCGAAATCATTAAATTTGCTTACAAAATATTTTGATAGTCTAGGGCATTCATTCAACCATTTATGACTGATTTGTTGCCAGTAGCTTTTGCAGAAAAACATCCCCAAACCATGATGCTGCTACCACCAATTTCCACTGTTGGAACTTTGTTCTTTTATTTGAAAGCATTTTTCCTCCATACATGATTTCTAGAATTACGCCCAAACAACTCTAATTTTGGTTCCGTCTCTCCATAATACTCTTTTTCCCAATATGATTTTCCTTATCCTTATGTTCACGAACGAATTTCAACCTGGCATCTCTGTGTCTGTTCAATAGCAGTGGAGTTTTCAGAGAGGAACGTGACTTTACATTGTTCGTATGAATTTCATTACTTATTGTCCGTTTAGTGACACAGATTCCTGATGAAAGCAAATAATCCTGCAACTCTTGATGTTGTTTAATTTGATGCATTAATTTCCTCGAAGATCTTGAAGAAATCTTCCGTGGAGCACCTGTTCTTCTCTGGTTTTTAACAGTTTTGAGTTTATACCTTGCAATGAATGAACTAATGCTAATAAATAGAATAGAGGTTGTCTGAGATTTTCCTGTAACTTTTGCTTTCTTTCCAGGGCTTAACAATCAGTTCATTTTGCGAATTTGATAATTCTTTAGCGCTTGCCATGATGATAACCTTCTTGCACGAATATCAATTACAGAAGGTTCTGTTTGTATTTTTAGGCTAAAAGTAACTACTGATAATATTATTGGAACATTCTAGAATATTCCACTTGAATAATCTTGAGTATTAAAACAATTTTAAAATCTGAAATTTCCAGTGTACGAATACTTTTTTCACCCATTAAAATGGATAAATGGGATTTATTTCTATCAAATCAAAATTTTTCTGTTTTCTATGCATATTTAGTTATTATGCATCTGTGTACAGTTACTTGTATAAAAAGTATGTTTATTCATTAGTCGGAAATACAATAAATAAAAAATTTGTATGTGTACAAATATGTTTACTCCCACTGTATATATAAATTTTACAATTCGTTTGATCCAGCGCGCAATAAAAGAACGCTGTTCTATTTTTTTATGATATATTTCACACCTAATATTGTCACAAATCATTTTGTGACATATATTGACGTCTTATGACTATTTTTCTATACGTATATCCAACGCTGAGGCAAGGTCTTATTTTATAATTAGAGATAAGATTTACCAAATTGTTTCCTAACGTTACTGTAATGTTTAAACTTGTCCGTTGCACTATTTAGATATATATAGATCTAAAAATGTTTTCCAGCTATAAATATCTTCTGTGTGTATGTCTATATTAAAACCACATTTAGTCAATTCAGTAATTTAAAAAATACTTCTATATTTATTTTAGCGACATTAAATTATTCACATTTTGCTTATGTGAGTGAAATAACTCCGAATAGTATCATTTTTGTTGTTCTGGTCACTATGTAAGGACCGGCCGGTTCTCAGGTCTTCCTAAGGTCCATAACGAATCCATTAATCTACATAAGAAAATTTAGTTCTCTTTTCGTTTTCTTTTTTTTTTTTTTTTTAAATTTGTTTATTGCTCCAACAAATGAGATTCGAATAAAAAAAATATAGGATCAAAAACCACTTCGACCATAACGTAGGGATAAAAACAACAAACACGAAGATACTAGAGTCTGTCTATATTTCTGAGATGAGGTATTATGTACAGTATTTACATTAGTTGGACTATTGTCCTCATCTTTGTCGCCATATTTGTCACAACGTTTCGGCTGTTGTACGCTCCGGCCTTCTTCGGGTGGTTGGAATTTCGAACTGAACCCTTTATTTCGATCACTGGGGTAGACTGTTCTAGTTCCACGTGCCATGTTTGATGGATGTCAGTTATCAGTTATCTCCTGCTAATTTTCCCTCTGAAAGTTCTCCACTGCCTTAACCGGGTATTGAACTCACTTTGGGTCTGTCACTGGATCTAACCAACGCCTTTATCCACTGTGCCATGTGTTCTTGAGGACCCAAAGTGAGTTCAATACCCGGTTAAGGCAGTGGAGAACTTTCAGAGGGAAAATTAGCAGGAGATAACTGATAACTGACATCCATCAAACATGGCACGTGGAACTAGAACAGTCTACCCCAGTGATCGAAATAAAGGGTTCAGTTCGAAATTCCAACCACCCGAAGAAGGCCGGAGCGTACAACAGCCGAAACGTTGTGACAAATATGGCGACAAAGATGAGGACAATAGTCCAACTAATGAAAATGAAGATACTAGAACGAATAAATAATGGATCTTAGGACGTCAGACAATTCATTTTGAAATACTGAATATTATAATATAGACGATACAAATCATTAATGCACGTAAACAACTGATTTTTTGGTAACTATAATGAACCTCTTAATCCGGACCAAATTAGAGGCCATTGAACATTACTCTGTCTCCTGAGAGGATTAACCAAAAATTGCAAGAACGCAATATGCCTGGTGGGGGGTGAACAAAAAGGATAGTCCAAGATGTGAGTTACACATTAGAGGCGTCAAAATTAAATAAGTGCAGAAAAACAACTACCGCAATTCCCCATGTATAATACACATTTCTTTTTCTAAAAAATAATAAGCAAAATTAGGGGTGCGTATTATGCACAGCTACAAAAAAAATCTTTAAAAAAATTGCCGTTTCATCGGTCGATTTCAGTTGCGAAATGACTACTCACTCCAAGTATACGACAATTTGACACTAACATTCAGCAACTGCGACCCCCATAAGGATGTCAAATACAATCATATGGATCTAACAATACTTACAAATGTAAAATATAATAAGAATTATCATAAAACTAAATTAGAAAAATATTATTCTATGTTTATAACGATTTTTTAATAAGAGTAGGAAACCGTTATGAAGTTGGAGAGGTGCAATTTATAAGGTTTGATTACCAAATAATGGGAGCGTATTATGCGTGAGTAGAAGCATTTTCCCACACTTTCAGCACAATTTTAGGTGTGCGTGTTAATGATGAAGGCGTATTATACATGAGGGAATCACGGTATTTGGAAGATTTTTTGACAGACAACGGAAAGTGAGACACATAAAAATTGCAAAGTGTATAGGAAATGGTGAAAACTATTAGGTTGGTGCAAAAAATAATGACGCAATAATGTCGTTTTTTGACGTATTTTTTAACGTCAAAAAACGACATTATTACGTCATTATTTTTTGCACCACCCTAATAGTTATCAGGAACTGTGTAAGGCACGGAAGAATCTGAAAATGACAGAAACGAAAAAAATAAAAAGTGCGTTTCCTCTCATCTAATGTCTACCTTCCTATGTGACAATGACGACTGGACAATTACAAATGACAGGATATGAGGGACGAAGAAATTCGGAGGCGAACAGGAGCGACAAAAGAAACTGTTGCCAACAGTTAGAAAGAGAATGTTGAAATGCTTGCGACACATAATGAAGAAATAAGAAAATTTCACACACACATAACGCAACAATGATGAGAGATGCAGAGAAGAAAAATAAGCCTATAACATAATTGACAAATTTAAATGTCGGCACAAATATTCCAAAGACGGAGATGATTTTAATGAACATGAATAATAAAAGTTTAAGTTTAAATGGATTTTTAACAGCATATCCCTTCTTTGGAGTCATTTTATGCCAAAACTAATCTATTTGGTTTTATATTTATGAAAAATGGACAATCTTTTTTTTTTGTGGGGGGGGGGGTTCAAATATTTTCAGATATAATCCAACTGATTGCAGGAATTTTATAATTCTATTTATTTTAATATTTTAATAATGTCAAAGAGAAACATCTTATTTCATCCAAGAGGATATATTCTCTTTACATGGCTGATTTCTTGGAAGTCATTTCAAGCCTTATGTGGGATAATGCGTGAATATACACCTGCTCAGTGGAAGGCAGATTGACATTCCATATGAAGAAATCTTGACTTTGACAGTTATAAGAATGAGTACAATATGCCAGAGTCGATCAGCAAAAGGTTCCTTTTGATATTTTCTAGAGGAAAGCACCAGGCATGTGAGATATAGGATTGAAAACATACCTCAGTGGGTCAAATAAATGGTTCCAGCTGACATTGTCAGAAAATTATTGAATGTGATAGACACCTAAGAAAAGTTTTAAGTTTAAATGGATTTTTAACGGCATATCAAATCTGAAGAGTCATTTTATGCCAAAACTTATAAATTACGGTTTATATTTAGTAAAAATGGATAATCTTTGTTTTTTTTTAATTTTTTTTTTTGTTTTTGTTTTAATATTTTCTGATATAATCTTATTGTATGCCTTCAACTATAGAAGATGTTTTCGAAATTCTACGATTCTATTTTTATACTTTCATAGAGTTTTGTTTTTATTTGGGGGTTCACTATTTGCCCATAGCTGGGACCCTAACAGATGCTACTACAACGGGATATGGTGGACCTGGGAACACCAGCAATTAAGAGGTGGTTCCACGCTCCTCAAATCTCCTATCTCGCAATCAGAGGCCTTGCTAACGGATGTGGTTTATAGTCCTACCCAGGATTACATTAGAGAGATAATTTTTTTTGAGAGCCATGATTACTCATTCACATCCTGAAGGGACATAGATCACCCTATGTTAAAGCTGACACGCTATGCCGGAATATTACCCCCAAACTGAACCTCCTTTCTCCAATGCAAGGAATACTTCAGTCTATAAAGGATAAATATCGATCACTTTTCTTGAAGCATATGTCAGATGTGCTAAATCCTGGTGAGTCCGTTGGAATGTTTACGAAAGAACTTTTAATATAAATAAGTTTCTAGTAGTCACTTTAAAGTTACGAGATGTGCTTAATTAGTTTGTCAGGTAGATTGTTGAATTATTATGACGTGATCTGAAGATTTATTGCGCAAAATAAACAATTGTGGCAAAAGTTCTAAAAAGTTGGGAATGGGGTTGAGGCTGGTCGTCACTTACTATCCTATACCTAGAAATCCGATTCACGACCCATTCATTCGCTACAATTGACACATTCACCACAAAATCTCATCCATCGCCAATCAATCCTCCATATACCATAATATCGCATACTCTCAGGGGGTACCTACAAAACACACACCATGACATAAAAATTTCATTTCATGATTATAAAATGCTATGCATAAAAAATTGTACATGATATAAAATGAGAGGGGAGAGGATGAACCCCCAAAAAACAAACTAAAATATCAAAACAAATAAATTAAAGATAACTGATGTTAGTTGGACCCATCCAGCCCTTAAAAAAGAGAGGCCGCTGTATTCTGCCCTACGACAGAATCAAGAGGCTCTCTCGTTAAGGGAGAGGGAAAGTAGGAAATATATGACATGATCTCCCTTGATCTGTTCGTTAACTTGCAAATCCAATTCTGTTCCTATCATGGCAGCCATCTTGAAGATGAGGTCACAACAAAATGGCGAAAACGATGTAGTCAGTGATCAGATTCACGGTAGAAAAATTAATCTTCATCACTCTGTGGTTGATGACGTTATTTATTATAAAATTTTGAACAAGAGCTGTTAAATTAATTTGTCTTCTTTCCATGGAACTCAAATTACGAACCACATTCTTTTCTTTACCGTTTCCGCTGTCGTAATTAAATCGAGGTTATTCAGATCCCGACATACTACGATCTGTTTGATTAACACTACATTTTTTTCCATTTTAATAATAATTGCATAAATTCTATGTCACAGATATGACGTAAACAGAGAATAAGATTTTTTTAATCGCTACTTTAAAAACAAAAGTCAATAACAATTTTTTTTTTACAGAGAAATGAATAAGTTACGACTTGAATCAACGAAACTGAGTATTTGTATTTCTTGTTGGGACACTCGATGGTGAATTTCTTCGTCTTTGTTACTTTTGTCATTTTAGCGATTAAAGCTCTGGTGTTGTGTAATGGTTAGTCGTATGGAAAAGGACTTTAGCGTGCAGAGTTCGAAGTTCGTCTGAGGCGGCTTATGTTCCCTTTGAATGTTTCTGGGAAAAGATAGGGTTCCACTTATCCATGCTCTTTTTCATCGTCAGATATCGTTAGAAAAGTCACGTCACTGCCACGGGGAAGAGTAAGCACTCGAGTAAACTATTTTTCTATGTTTACCTACCCACCAAGTAAAAGCAGTGAAGCTTTTACCCTTATAATCAATCTCGACTCTGACCCGATCTGGATTACCTTTTTTTATTTCAGTAGGTATAATTATTTGTAAAAGATGAATGAGTAACATTACCTGGACTTTTTGCTCGTTTAAGCTAAAATACTCACTTTTTCTTCGTGATTATATATATATATATATATATATATATATATATATATATATATATATATATAAGGTAAAAATCCATGGGTAAGTAATCTAAGTGGATCCTAATAATATATAGTATTAAAGCTGATCCACAAAGAGAGCTCAAATGTATTTATTACAAAGCAATATAAATAAATTACATATAAAGGAAATTTAATACCCCATCTGTATGGCCATTTCACTCCACAAGAAAATTGATCTTCAGTGGTTTATCAACACCAAAAGTTTTGAAGATAAAGTAAAATAAAAAGGAAGCTTAAAGATTTTTAAAACTTTAAAGAAACAGGAAGGAAGATGAAGGCAAAGACGACAAAGAGAAATATAAAATATTTTTAATACTGCACTATAATAAATACATTGAGCTCTCTTTTCGAATCAGTTTTAATATTTTATATTATTAGGAATCACTTGGATTACTTACACACGGATTTTTACCTGTATGTACACACACACACACACACACACACACACATATATATATATATATATATATATATATATAATACCCTACATTGATTGCACAACTCGGAGTTTTATGCTGTCTGCAATCCTCAGGTGCCAGTTTTGGGTTTACACCGTTTGTTTAATATTTCTAGTTATCGCGATATATTTTATTGTTAGGGTGGATTATTATTGTTGCTAAATATTTAAATGAATTATAGTTTATAATCAATAACACCTATGAAAATACGTAAAATGAATAGAATTTAACAGCAGGCGGAATTGTTGTCAAGAAAGTGCTCAATAGAAAACTAGAGCGGCAATAGTTAATAAATTAATAAAAGATCAATCGACTTATCTTTCGACCGATTATATGCATTATATACTGTGTGTGTGTGTGTTTGACCTTGATGAGCGGTGTGTCTGCGATACTTTGAAAACGGCGGAAAGTTAAGTCGATTGAACTTTTATATTATTTTCACTCTAGTTCTCTAGTGAGCATTTTTCTTGACAAAAATTCCGTTCGCCTTGATATACGTTTTAATTCTAGTAATTCTATATATTTTCATGGGTGATTATATATATATATATATATATATATATATATATATATATATATATAATGTATGTATATCTGAACAAATATAGTTTTATGTATGCTATATCTATGAAATAAAGTGGTCAATATCATAGAGTGTATGTAAATATAAAAGTGAACATTGAAGTCATCACTGAGAAGCGACAGGCTGTTTCATGATAAACGTAATCATGAGGCCACCTGATGATTGCGTTTAGCATGAAACAGTCTGTCGTCTCTGAGTATTGAATTTAATGCTCGCTTATATATATATATATATATATATATATATATATATTGATGCATGTTTCATTAAATAATACAGACAAGTTTTGTCTATGTATTTTAAGTAAATTTCTTTCATATTGTCTAATAAGCTTAATAACATTATCATTGAATGACGAAAGGAAATCACCATATTGATATATGTTTAAATCCTATCTAAGCTTTCGGCTTACATAAGCCATTATCAACAAAAGCAGACTATCATTATTGTTTCGTCCGTGTATTGGTTGATATATTGCCAAGTAATTGTCATCTTTGATAATGGCTTATGTAAGCCGAAATCTTAGATTGGATTTAAACATGTATCAATATGGTGATTTCCGTTCGTCTTTCAATGATAATGTTATTATGCTTATCAGACAATATGAAATGAAATTACTTAAAATACATCGACACAACTTGTCTATATTATTTAATGAAACATGCATCAATGAAAAATTTCTGCCTAAATATATATATATATATATATATATATATATATATATATATATATATATATATATATGACACATTTTTGTAGTTTATCACAATAGAAGGTAAATCGTCATTAAGCAAAATAACGTCGCGTCGGATATTAACAAAAATTAATAAAAACACTATCCACGAAAGTTACAAGTTTCAGCCATTGCCATTAAAGAGGAGTTTTTTTTTTTTTTTTCATAACTATCTAGTCTAATTCAAGATTAAATTTATCTTGTAGCAACGCGCATGCGTAGCAAAAATATGCGACCAGGTTGAATTGATTTTGTCTAGCACAATTGAACATTTCCATGCATTATTTTCGGCAAATAATATATCTCGCCTACACCTCGAGACATCTAAACAGTTTCCTGACACACATTGTGACGGTCTCTCTATGTTTGTGATTTCTCCAACTTCTCTGAGCAGTTATTTTACCAAAATGGAAAACAGTGTCTCATTTTATCATTCATTTATTTTACTCTGTTATTTTGAGTAATCGCTCGCGGCACACTTCGCTCTACGTGTCTTGCACACACGCACACGCACACGCACACACACACACACATGTATATGTGCGTGTGTGTATTTGGGCAGCAAACATTCTTTTCACTGAAAGTGACGGAGCATTGAACATTTTATAAATTTTATGAATAAAAGACGTTTAAAAGATAATAGAATTAGATATAATTTTTTATAAATCTATTTAAAAAAAAACCTCACTATTACACGATTTGAAACAAGTCGGTCGGAACGTATTCAGTTAAGTGCCATACGTGATATACCCTTGGACTATCATGTCTCTCTTGATTCCTGACTGACTAGGCAGAAGGTATTCCCGCAGCAGGTTGCCGTTTCTTTCTATGATAGG
>OZ010587.1:99142464-99172974 GCA_963932145.1 Acanthosepion lycidas | reverse complement strand
CATTAGAATTACTACTACACATAGCTTAGAACATAAACACATTTTGGTTGGCCAAAATGTTTGTTCGGTTATTAAATAGAAATTTCTATATATAATAGCACACATAGGAGAGAATATCTGAAATGACTTGTGTAATCCAAAGCATAAATGTACAACATTGTTAGAATTACTTCTCATCACGACTAAAGGCTTACGGCCGCATCACGCTGAAACAACGGTTCCCATATGATCCCCGAAGTTAAGCACCATCAAGCCTGCTCAGTATTTAGATGGGTAACCGCTTGGGAATAATAGGTACTGCAAACTTGGGCGTTTAGCTGGTGTAATGAATAATGGCTCGAAATTATTAATCGGAGAGCCAAGTTCTAATTCCCATTGGGTTCGTTATATTCACTTACTCGCAAATATACCTTAGGGAAGGTTTGAATTCACCTCTTCTCCCCCAGCTATGGGTTAATTAGTAAGACTTTTACCACTAAACCATTATTATCCAAACTAAAAATCTACAATCTAAAATATTTTCTTGCTTAAATAACCTGCAACGGGTTGATAATCCATAAAAAACGAATCAATAAATCATTACCACTACTTTATATACTCTTTGTATCCAGGACATATACGTGTTCTTATAAACCAAATATAACTTTAATATCTTATGAAATAAAACCCGCTGGATTTATTGGGAAGATAATTTTTCACTATTTTTCATTTGTAGCGTTTCTTTTTTTTTTTTTTTAACTCTAAAAAGCGGACTGAAAAACGAAAGCTCGTATTCGTTATCTCGTTATAAGTACTTTAAAATTTTCTCTCACTTGTTTCTGGTGGTTTAACTGGACAGGTATTCAAAGTCAACGCATTGAACTTTCTCCTTCTCCCCCTTCTCCTCTTTATTTATTTATTTATTTTGTCTTCTATTTCCCAATAGGTCCGGGCCCGAAATTTATCGGCCATATCTTTCGTTTAAAGGCGCCGACCCCGTGTTTCAAGAAGAGCATTTAACTACCTGAGACCCTCTTTCCGGTTAATCATTCGGGTCAGGTAGGAGATCTGTTATTTGTATATCGTAAAACCTTAAACTGCATCTTTCTTGTTTTTCTCTGTCATCTGTTCGCTCTATCCGTTGCCATTACAAATGTTTTGTCAAGAAAGGATGCCATTGACTAATAAACAACTAACTAAATGTCGCTAAATTTTTTATTTAGTGATTTAAAAAAAAAAAAAAAAAAAAACTTCAGTCTCCTTTTTTTTTCTTTTTTTTTTTTTTCTCTCTCTGTATTCGATCTCGGTATGCTAACTTTACCGCTTAACGGGACCAACTTGAATCTTTTGTGTGAATTCTCAAAATAAAATGCTCAAAAAACTACCGATATATTTTATAAAATAACAAAAAAACCCTGCTTGTAGCCCAATTGGTCTTACTCAATAAAAATTCGAAAGTTCTTCGTAAAAACAGGGATTAAACAAGATTAAGAGTTTTGATTATAGTTCTTCCTTTTTCTACTATCCTTCATCCAATGCAAGGCCCAAGAGCCACTGAAGGTAGAAGCTTGCTAAATGAGGTTGTTGTAAAGGCGTACAATTGTCGGGAGTACATGGTGCATATTATAAGTTAGATAGTGGTTGACTCTAGAAGAGGTTAAGGTTGTAGTGATCGGGGAAGCATCCCCTTGGGAGTCCGTTCCACATTGTTGAACTTCCTCAGCACCAATGGAATACGAAAGGAATGAGGACGAGTCAACTTCATGAATATAAGATGACGGATCCATAGATTTATAGGTCTAGACTGGTGGAATAAAGGACTGTAGTTCGACCAAACATCTTCTTTTAAAATAGTGACAGACTAATGAGAAAGTGGTGGTATAGTGGGAAACAATCACACAGTAGGCCGTGCAAACGCTTTTGAACTTTGTCGATGTTGAAAAGTGGAGATTGGGCAGCTCCAGCCTAGATGTAGCAGTAATATTCCATTTTTTGAAATTCTGTTTTATTTTTGTTGCCTTTTATCACAACACTTTTAACCATTAGAGAAAACAGCGAGAGATCGGGGAAAAATAGACATTGTTGAGACTCGAATTCACATCCAGTAGCAGGGGAGCCCATCTTACATGGAGGTTGCCTAACCGCTTCGACCGCAGAAGTTTGAATTGATGCAATATTGAGCTTTGTTTTTATTATTTTAAGCCATGTCCCTTCAGAACGTACGTGATCATGGCTCTCCACTGATTCCTTTCTTTTGTTATCTGTGAATTTCCATGCATTCTTGGGAAAGACTGTGGAGTGGTTTTCTGTTAACATCTCGCCAGTTTTGAAATTCAAAGTTTTACTTCTTTTAGATTGGTTGCCACCCAAGGCTGAAAAGTTCAGTCTACCCTGCTATATAACCGCTTCGCTTTCACTTTATTAAGCGACGCGTAAATCTGTCGTCTTCCTGCCATCGAAGTGTATATCGAATATTTTTTTAAGAGCCATATGCCTTCAGAATGTACGTGATCGTGGCTCTCCAGAGATTCATTTCCTTTTACTATCTACTATTTTTTAAAGATTTAACTAAGTAAGGCACAAGGCTTCTTTGAGGGAGAATTTAATGAAGAATGATTCACTGGGAATGGCTTGTAAAATGATGTTAATCATAAATCTGAAGTGGTTCCCTATGTTCGGTTACATTTAATATAATCATATTTTATCAGTGGACCGGAAAATATATTAATTTCATTTAATAGATATTTCCCGAAATTATTCAATCTTGAAAAAAGATACTTCAGCGGGAGAACCAAAAAAAAAAAAAAAGTTCTGATGATAATTTAATTTACATTTAATTGCATCGGAGCCCATCTTACATGGAGGCTGCCTAACTACTTCGGCAACATAAGTTTTAATCGATGACGTATCGAGTTATTTTTTAAGCCATGTCTTTTCAGAACGTACGCGATCATGGCTCTCCACCTTTTCTTTATTTCTGTGGATTTCCACATATTCTTGGGAAAGACAGTAGAATGGATTTCTGTTGATATTTCCCCAGTTTTGAAGTTTTCCTATTTTTAGATGGGTTGACACCTAAATGCTGAAGAGTCTGCTATTTAACCCATAGCGGATGGTGGAGGTTGGGAAAAGAGATGTATCTATATCTTTCCCAAGGATATAATTTTTTTTGCGAAAATGAACATAGCAGTACCGTCCGGAATTCGAACTCTCTTCGCCAATTTCACTTTCTACGCCGATGACCGTTATGCGACAGACACATCCTCTATCGATCAGAGTGTTGGGATAAAAAAAAAAGCAACCATACTCAAATGGGGTAAAGCTAATAACAATGAATCGACTACAATGGTGATTTTCTAAGCGTAGTTTAGATGTGGCACAAGGCCGAAAGTATGAGTTCTAGCGAGACAAGCTTGCCAACCGTTAAACCACGTCAAAGTTCATCGACTACAGTATTATGATAAAATAACTAAGATGGAATTAAACGAATAATCAAACAGAATACAATATATATCGGTAACGCATCCTTACTTCTCCGATTTGGGATAATAAGATATTCCTTCATTAATAACAGTAGGCATTAATCACCGCCCGTAAACTAGTACACCACGTGTCAATGCAATTTACATGTAAAACGGAACGATAGCCTGGTGAATTAAAGCGTTCGTGAATTTGGTGACATAGTAATTTTAAGTTCAATCCCCGTGCCGGGCAGTGTATACTTGTTCGAAATTCCTTTAAGGTTACCCGGATTGACGATGATCACAACGGTCGAAACGTTGTGATAATAACAACAAAGATGAGGACAAAAGTTCACGTGTAAATAATATAAATAAGATGGAATATCTTAGTAAGTAAAGGGATGCGTTGCTTTTCATCATTTTTGTTTCATGGTAACTTTCTTAGGTGATTTTTACTTTAAAGAGAAAACGCATTGTTCTTTATTATTTCACCACCAAGCAAGTCGATAATACCACCCAGGAGGCAAGCGAGTGAAAGACTAATAAGGTGAAAGGACAATAAAAGAGCAGATATGAGGAAGCGATAAGATGGCGGTTGATGATGTATTTTTTTTTTTTTTTTTTTTTTAAGATTGTAGTTGGCAGGGAAACAAGAATCCGGAAGAGAGTTCCACAGGCAGGAAATCGTGATAAGAAATTATAAGAATAGAAATTATGGTTTCATCTAGTTGTTTCAACAGTAAAAGGATTAGACCTATTTGCCAATCTAGTAGTATGTTTTATTACGTTGGTGCAAAAATAATGTCGTTTTCTCACATAGCAATATATGTGAGAAAACGACATTATTTTTGCACCAACCTAATATATCATACGGTCGAAGTATCAAAGAGGAAAGCTTATTAGGACAATTGACATTCAAATATTTATAGAAAAGACATAGAGGAGGCAGGTCACGGCGGTGGAAAAGTGACTGAAGTCGAGATACCAAGCCAAGACCAATGCACGACCGAATGGTAGATTTATATATGTGCAAGATGGATTGAGACGATAGAAATTGTCTTGCACGACACAGTGAACCAACTTTCCAAGCAGCTGACCTAGCAACTGATCCAATGTAATCACTCATCTCAGTGGCAATGGTGAAACCAAGAAGGCACAAAGGGTTGCTTTTCTGGAGGGAGGTTAGCATCAACCATGCTGATAGAAGACAAAAAAAAGGTTCGTTCTGGAGGCGTTGAAATTTACAAGTCATCAAGCCTAATTAACAACTGATTGGAAATCATTTTCGAGAACAGTTGCCAGTTTTACCGGACTTACTATTAAGACAGGAGTGTTATCAGCATAAATACATATTTGGGTACTGATGACATCGGGTACGCCGTTGATAAAAACAGAAAATAACGTAAGTCCAAGGATATAGCCCTGGCGACGGTAATCCATGCATTAATGTGTAATATTCTTAAAGTGTGTCCTTTCAACATGACCTTTATTACACGATTTATTAAGAATGTTTAGATATTCGTCCGGAGACACTATAACGAGCTTCTGAAAAAGGACATCATGCCATACTGTTGTAACCTAGGGAAGGTAACGGAATAGAATAATCACACGAAGGTTGGTAATGAACGATAATACTTAGGACAAGAACAGCACATATAAGATTCGCCAGCGGTGCGTAGAAGAAGTAGTCAACTGCCAGAAATGAGTGAAGTCACTGAATCTCCAAATGCAGGATATCTACCAACCGCCCATCGCGGTCAGATGTGGCACAAAGCCGAATTTAATTTGGGGTATTCGAGCCCGTAGGCTCGGCTAAAAATTCCCCGTAGAACCCGTATAGCCTCTTCTTGAGATCCTCACTGCCCGGAGGCACAGAGTTTGACCAGCACAGACGAATCTCCAACTGCAGGATATCTACCAACCGAACCAACGTGGTCAGATGTGGCACCAAGGCCGAATTTAACGTGGGGTATCCGAGGCCGTAGGCTCGGCCAAAAACTCCTCGTAGACCCCGTATAAAACGGGACCGGGTAGCTATATCCTGAGGTGAGACTCTGCCCTTCGATACAGCCTCGTCTAGGGATCCTCTCTGCCCAGAGGTCGAGAGTTTGACCAGCACAGCTTTAGACGAATCTCTAACTGCAGAACAACAGTTTACTACTGTATTGATGTGAATGGGGCCATTATTTATGTGACCCATTATCGTCCGTAGGTATGCTACAACACATACACTGTCAAACGCCTTCGAGATATGTAAAGCCAAAGCTCTAGCTTAGCCAATTTTATGTAAAATCTGATAGACTGATGAAGTGAAATGTTGATTAGAGCCTCTTTTAGGTAAAAGACTAATAGGGCGATAATTTGAGGGATGAGAAGTTTTACGAAATTTCTTAAAGACAAGAAATACAACGGAGGATTTCCAACAAGTTAGAAATCAAGAAGCAACATGGCATTTATTGTAGAGTTTGGAGAGAATAGGAGTCAGTTCAGGAGCACATTTCCTGAGGACAATTGTAGGGATGCCATAAAGTCGACGAAACTTGTGGGTATCTAGTTTGGAGACGACAGCAGAGACCATGGACGGAGTTATATGCATATAACTCAGTAAAGATCCCGTTCTTGGACGAAAATCAAACATAGATACTGCTGAAAAGTCGAGAGTGAAGATGGAAGAGAATTTACGAGCCAAGTATTCTACTTTATTCGATGACAAAACTTCAAACTAACTCAAGAGAGGGGGGATTGAGGATTTACACTTGTTAAACACACTTTTAGAGAGTCAACATACTATCACGGAATAGCGACTTTGATATAGCCGGAAGAAGTAAGTCCTGTGAGCTATAGCGACTGAACAGGCAGGAGTGAACCAAGAAGATTACGGTTTTGTTTGGTATTTCCGTGCTGGCACGAAAGCTTCGACGCCGGCTTTCACACGGGAAAAACATCTCAGTGACACAATTTTCAATGGGTGGATTACAAATTTTATTCTATGGGGCGTCGTGAAGAAAATCACGAAATAAGTCCCAATCAGTTTGTTGGTAACAAAAAAGATTTCTTGTTAATAGGGGGTTCTTACCTAATAGACGAACGGAAATAAATACCTACAGATATGTGGGGTCAGATTTGCCAATAGGACAGATCTGCAAGGCACGACATAAGTCCGGGGAGGAGGTAAAAACAGATCAAGTTAGAAAGAGTGTCCATCAGAATTACTATGGAAACGAGTCGAGAAATCTATTTGAGTGAGAGATTGAGCAATTGAGACATTCAAAATTTGGATGTCGGCGAGATCAGTGGCATCAGAGTGATTTAGCCACTTGATGTGATAAGCATTGAAGTCGGCAAACACAAAGAGATATTCGTAGTTGAATGTAGAGAAAGATATTAATTATTCTGTCAGATATTCTATCTAGCAAGCAACAATCCCGAGAAGCAGGGAAACGATAAAAGAAGAGACAACTAATCGTGTTTAATAGTGAAATTTGGAAGCACATATACCTAAGAAAAATCCGGAGACCCAAGTTACAATTTCCTTGCCACTGGGAGATTTTCACGAACATAGGCATCGAGGACATGCTCGTGGACACTAGAGTCCTTTCGATAGAGGGGAAGATATCCAGGAACAAAGAATTCACTGACAGAGATGGAAGATGTAGTGATACTAGCAAATTAGTATGAATAATTTGCATAAGCACAAGTGAACACTCATATAAGTGGTCACTGAGAATAACGAAGCAGTAAAACGAGCTTAGCAGCTCAAAATACGTACCTGACACAGGGCTCGTCCCTGGCAGGGGGTATTATGGCTAGGACTAGCTTGGACCGGCTTTGGCCTGGACCAGCAAGGACAAGCCAAGACCAGCTCTGACCAGCTTGGACAAGCTACGACCAGCAAAGACCAGTTTGAACCAGCGGCCAGAGTGAAAACATTCGGGTCCCTACGTTAAAAACTGACCTTGTGTCACAACCTGACTCAGTGGGGGGGAGTCAAGTAAATATCAAAACGAGCTTAGCGGCTGATTAGTGCTAACCTCTACATCACAACAGAAGAGTTTAGGTTAGTTTCACAGAGAACGAGGATATCTGGAAAACATTCCAAGAAAAACGATTCTGCACTAAAGAAATTGGTACGAATAACATGAATGGTCGAGAAAGGAAGCTTGGGGGGGGGTTAGGGTGTTTTTTTTGTTTTTTTTTGCAAACTATTTTAGCTTTATTTTGTTTAATGGTTTTAGTCATGAGACAAGCTTTTAAGCTGTATGAAGTTAAAAATAATAGTCACTGCCGATCGCCTGCCGGCGTGAAGGTGGCGCAAACTCCAGCATAGTGTGTGGCTTCAAGGCTGTCCACCGGAAGTGCTTGCAGGTACACTGCAAGATCCTCGATATTATACGACTGTTGACCAGGGCAGCATCTCTAAGCGCTAGCAGCCGGGATGCAGCAACCAGAAATGCTGTCAACCCGGTACCCACAATATTTAGAGTCGTAGCTTCCAGTCTGTCACATCGCCAAAAAAGTCATGACATCCGCTCTTATTAAGGCCACAGAAAAGGGAACCGGAAATCTCCATCCTAAACAGGAAACAATGAATAAACCTGTACTCCTGTTCAGAAGACAGGGAAAAGCATGAACCGCGCGAAAGGCAAATGCTACAGAACAGTTAATTGTATAGATAAACATAATCCATTATTTATCATTTTTATATGCTTTGCTATTAATACCCGCATGATTCTCTTAATTGTTATATTCACAATATTTCGGCCGTTGCATTCTCCGGGCTTCTTCAGGTGTCTGCCTTCGTACTGGGTAACCTTGGAATTTCGAACTGAACGCTTTTTTTTAATTAACATGGCTCATACTGCTTTCCATGCTTATGAGGATATTTTATAGCAGTTAATAGATGACATGGCCTAGTAGGTTAAGGCGTTGGTTAAAAGATATCTGGTTCCTTGGCAATTCAATTCAATCACTGGGTTTGGTGGTTATGAAGACAATACATATTCTGATTCAATGGAAGAAACGGACAAGCGACACAAATATTTCTGCTGAGTAGTGACTTATACTAGTTATCTCCTCTAACTGACATGAGTTATCTCCCCTAAGCATGGGAAGCGAAACGAGAACTATCTATCCCCTTGAATTGAATAAAGGGTGCTGTTCGAAATTTCAAAAAAAATTACCTCGTACGACGAAAGATACTTGAAGAAGGCTGGTAAGGACGACAGTCGAAACGTTGAAACCATGATGAGCGCAGTGTTCCGAATAACAAAGTATATAATAATGATAATTTCTCACATGAAAGAAAACCAGAAACCTATTACTTGCACAAAAATATAACTAAGAAGACAGCAGAAGTGCTTTAACGCATCCGTTATTTTTTACAGTCCGGGGCGGACTCGTAAAATAATGTTAAAATACGCCAGGTAAAAGAATTTAAAAAATAACTTTAGGTTAAACATTGTTTTATTTGACAGCATTTTTTTTTTCAAAAAGGATTCTTGGTATTTTCTCCTACAGTATGATTGGTCAACTTTAACCCTCATCCAGAGAGCAGCATCAATGATGCTTCATTGGATATCATCAGATGATTTTAAAATTTCACTGACAATACAGTCATCATTCATTAAATGATTCAAGTTGAAATGATTCATTGGCAACTCTAGGATTGACGAGGTTACTATTTACTAGGATTCGTTCATTTCCTGGAGTATTTGCTTGCAAATAAAGCTGGAAGGACAAGCCGAAGACAGTGCTATGTTTGCATGCAGATTTCTTGAGAAGAAAAAGGCGACGACTTGGTGCAAAGAATGAACAGCGTTATTATCATGGAATACTTCAAGGAGTAGGCAGGCAGGTAGGCATCTGTTCATTGCGCAAGATAATGGTCGCACCCTGTTTGGTTGAAATTCAGTCCTTTTGTGACCAGCATTTGTAGTAGGTTAATCGTCCAATCTTTGCATAGCAGTCTCTTCTGCAGGTGCGGCAGATGAAGCTGAAATATGGCATGAAGATCTGAGATTGCTCTCTCTACTTCCGGCATTGTAAAATGCCATCTCCCAATTTGAACTCTCTCTTGCTGGTGAGACTGGAATGACCTTTCCAGAGCAGAGGCTTGGGCAATGGCGTATGGATACTGTGAACTAGGCAGGCAATATGGACCACGTCTCGGCCATAATTTGAATTTAACTCTTAAATGGTGGGTATCATCAGTTGATCTCTCGTCAGGAATAAATGGACACCATTAATTGATGATTAAAAGTTTTTCCCACAATACGAGCATCAGTTGTTTTTGATTTGAGTTTAAATGACTAATTGATAATTCTATGATTCATAAGGTTACTATTTATTAGAATTCATTCATTTCCTGGGGTATTTGCCTGTAAATTAAGCTGGAAGAAAAATCCAAAGACAGTGCTATGTTTGCATGCAAATTTCTTGAGATGAAAAGGCAAAAATGGCGACAACTTGGGGCAAAGAATTTAAGTTGTACCTGAAATGCTTCATTGTGTATGTATAGCATCCATCGGTTTCGAAAAACCATAGATCTGGCCCCCCACTCCAAAAAGAAATATGGCTCAGCTACTGATGGCATCGCAGCATCTGTTATGGTTGTACAGGTACACAAGGGAGTAACGGTCTTGATTGCAACGAATGCATGTGAAGACGCTCTCTCTCTCGATGTTGCTGTATTGTTTTCTTTCCTTAGAGGGTGCTTTCTCCCCAGCGGCAAACTTCCGTTTATTCTCTCTTCGCTCCAGTCTTCGGTGTAAACAGCGCTTCCAGCATAAGCAACCGTTGGCAACGTCTTCCCACCCCTCTCGATGTCCATGTCCATCGCCCACTTTGGCAGACAACCTTGAAGCAAAGATATGGTCGCCCTCTTGTCGGTGGCCAGTTCTCCGTATAGAACGATCTCCTCCAGAATTCTCTCATCAGTAGACTGTTGTTTCCCGTGTTTTGTCGTCATGGCGTTGCGACGGTGGAGTGTTCTCTCCAGGGCGCAAATCTAGGCAGACTTTTATGAAAGTATTATATTGTTAAAATATATTAAATTTATGAATTTAACATTCGTTTTCTTTTCTTTTTTTCTTCATTTAATAGAGGTTGAGGTACTGGGATCATGTTATGGAATCTACTGGCTCCCTTTTCATGTCACGAATGATGTTTTAGCTAATTTAATTGCTTTTTGAATACTTTCATTATTCAGACTGTTATCCTCATCTTCATTGCTATATTCACAATGTTTCGGTCGTTGTAAGCTCCGGCCTTTATGTCATATTTCTCTGTCTATTCTTCTGTCTATACCCCTGTCTATATCTCTAAGATGAGGTATTATGATTACTTACATTATTTACATTATTCGGACTTGTATCCTCATCTTCATTACCATACTCACAACGTTTCGGCCGTTGTACGCTCCAGCCTTTGTGTCATATTTCTCTGTCTATACCTCTGCCTATATCTCTGAGATGAGGTATTATGATTACTTGCATTATTTACGTTATTCGGAATGTTATTCTCATCTTCATTGCCATATTCACAACGTTTCGGCCCTTGTACGCTCCGACCTTCTTCAGATGATTGAAATTTCTAATCGAACCCTTTATTCCATCCAACGAGGTAGATTGTTTTAGTAAAGAAGGCCAGAGCGTACAACGGACGAATCGTTGTGAATATGGCAATGAAGGTGATGATGACAGTTTGAATAATATCAATAATGCTTTTTGAATACCTGCTGGGTGGAACAGAGGTTTTACGCATTTTATATGAAAAGTGCAATTGTTCATGTTTAAAGGCTTTTTAACCATATACTATTGTTAAGGTCATTGTGATGATATATTCCTTTTGTTGACTGCTGTAAATAATGGGCATAGTCCATTCACCCCTGCTTCTTCAGTCTGGAAGACTATTCATATACTTAGTTTTATTTATATATAGCAGTTTTTTTTTTAATTTTCTTATTTTGTCGAGTACGTAACTGATAGATTTTGTTAATATAAAGCTTTTCGTTAAGGCCTTCTTTATTTTCACTACAGTCATAATGCTGAAAATGACTTTCTGAAAGGCTGTCATCCTTTATTTATTAACACAGTTAATGAATATCTATTCACACTGTCTGCTTTTCCTGTATTTATGATGTTTTGCGATGGTGACTGATGCCCATTCAATGTTTTTATTAGGCATTTTTGCTGGAAAATTATCTAAAGAAAATTAAAATATATATAGAATATTTTAGTTGGTGTCATTGATGATCATTAAGCTGGCCATTTTATAGGGATGTATCTCAATTTTTTTAAGGGACTTTTAATTTTCTCTTTCAATAAGATTTTATTATCCACACTCCATAGATGAATAAAATCAGATCTAAACATGACTAATTGCAATGATTTTTGTTATGACTAACAACTTATGACTAATCTTATGTTTACTACTATCCTTTGAACAATCTTAAAATACATGCTCATATTCTTTTTCTTTTAAATATTTTTTATCAAAACATTTTGTGTGAGTTGTTGGTGTAGTGGATATCGGTTCGGATTGAGAAATCGGGAAGCCGAGTTCGAATTCCAGTCGAGTTCATTACATTCACTTATGCACAAATACCCTTGGGAAAGATATGAATCCATTTCTTCCCCGCTCCATGAATTGTATAGCAGGACAGACTGGGTTCTATGGCCTTGATTGGCAACCAGTCTACCACAGATTGAAACGACAACCTACTGTGGGAAAATCTTCTGCACTGTCAGTCATGAATCGAAAAAGATATGATCGTCCAAGTATGTATCACGTGATGGCACTTAACTGATTGACTGTGGGTCTAACCCTGTTTTTGAGCTAATATATTTGACGGAACTGAAATGCAATGGCATTTAAATTTTTTTTTCACAGTTAGAAATGTTGTGCATTTCCTTGTTTTGAGTAACATTTGACCCAGATTCATGTTTGTAATCATTGCAACAAAAGTGATATTATAACAGATTAAAAAAAAACTTTCTTCAAAACTGACCTCTTTCTTGGCTCTTAATCAGATTTTCGCACGGCAGATCATCAAAAATACATAAATTAGAAAAAAAATGCCGGAAAATATATTTAAGGGACTAATATTTAAAAAGCAAAATGGTAGTCACTATATACTGAAGATGACTCCGAAACACTTGTTCGTATCTCCACCTTCCTTTAAAGGTTCATTTATGTGATATCAGTTATTTTTATCTAACCCCAACGAAAATAAGCATAAAATTTCTTCTTTTTTTTAAAAAAAAATAAATTCTTGTTTGTTACCGGCTTTAGCGTGCACGTTCGTGCAATATTTTCTCGTCGTTTAAGTGTTAATGCTTTATTTATTTGCATAATGGTACTTTTGCAAAAAGGTTAAGATAATTTAAAAAAATTCTCATCTGTTTTCATATAAGACAAATCAATTGAAGACGGTAAAATCAAATTCTTGTTGTTTAATGCTTTTTCTTGTGAACTGGAGTGATACTCTATGGCAATTAATACAAAGCAGAAGTTTTAATAATCGGGGGGATTGGAATTTTTCACAATATGCAATAAAAATGGAGTCTTAATAAAAATGGGAGTCGGAAAATCATTTAAAAGGCCACAAAGTGAAAAATTGACAAATAGAGTGGTCCTATATTATAACCACCCCTTTCAGTTGGAAGCGGAAAATTTATTTAAAACATCTAGCCCTCCCGACTATTAAACAACTAAGAATACTTTCTACTTGTCGAACGTATGTAATACAATGGCTCCCCACTTAAATTTCTGCTTGCCAAAACGTACAGGAAACAATTAGATAATCTACGTAGTCAAGTGGATTGTAAATGATTTTATCTGGGCCGAGAACGACTGATTGTTTTATGATCATGTGGGAATTTCAAAAGAATCATCCACTGTCCATAAACAAGGTAAAAGAAATAAAATCTATAACTACATAAAAATTTTCGGTATCAAGTAACACTCGATCGGAAGTTAAAAACATCCGGTCTTGGGGTTATACTTTCAGGACGCAGTCTAGGCGAAAGCAGTCGCAGATAAACGCAGTCACAGTTAGTAGGAAGACAGGGAAGCTGTCCATCTAAGGTGAGTGTGTCAGTCAGTATCACGGTTACATTAAGAGATGTAGAAAGAGACGGGTCGAGATGGAGTTCTCTCAGGGAAGATTTGGTTCGTTAATCTGTCGAGAGAGAAGACCAGTATTGGCGGTGATATCTATTCCCAAATACTGCCAGGTGAACTGATCCATGAATAAAGACCCCTGACTATCGGACGCAACAGACATTTTGTCTTTCTCACGAAGCTAATATCTCAAGTGGGTTGTATTCAAGACTTTTTTCCTTCGGTTTATTAGTTGAACGTGCACCAGACCTTTCCCAGTCGTGTGCAAACCCACACAAACGGGAATCAAACCACGGCGTTGGATAAAAAGAGACCAATCGATGAAAAACTGTCGGAAATACGGGGGTTTATGGTCACACGTGTACGTTTTCAGAAAAGTCTAAATTTATCAACAGTAAAATAATCAATCAGAGCAAAACGTGATTCGAGATACTAGACTTACTCTGACACAAGGCCACAACTTTGGGACACCCAGAATCTAACTCAATAGAGTAATGGTAGTGTACTAATCTAGTTGGCTATCCATTGCTCTACGGTGAGGCAGCCTACTTATATGCACTTAAACTTGGCAGAAGTCAGGGATGACAAATAGCAGCAGCAGCACTCGACAACAGGTGTGTTAGGTTTACGGCACCAAGTTCTTCACACAGAATTTTACAATTGCTAAACTGTCTCTTACAAGACGTCATTGCACTAGCTATGGATGGGCGCAGCTGAAGTCAATTTAAGAAATTTCATCCTCATCATTTATTCAGTGAACACATATTGCACCGCTGTTGAGGTCACCACTCCCCTCCATTTCACAATTGTGGGTCATGGTGACATTCAAGGAAGAATAGTGCAATGGCTTGTCGGCTCCTTTTGCTGAAGTCAATTTAAGAAATTGCATCCTCATCATTTATTCAGTGAACACATATTGCACCGCTGTTGAGGTCACCACTCCCCTCAATTTCACAATTGTGGTTCATGGTGACATTCATGACAGAATAGTGCAATGGCTTGTCGGCTCCTTTTCCTGAAGTCAATTTAAGAAATTGCATCCTCATCATTTATTCAGTGAACACATATTGCACCGCTGTTAAGGTCACCACACCCCTCAATATCACAATTGTGGTTCATGGTGATATTCAAGACAGAATAGCGCTATGGCTTGTCGGCTCCTTTTCCTGAAGTCAATTTAAGAAATTGCATCCTCATCATTTATTCAGTGAACACATATTGCACCGCTGTTAAGGTCACCACACCCCTCAATATCACAATTGTGGTTCATGGTGATATTCAAGACAGAATAGTGCAATGGCTTGTCGGCTCCTTTTCCTGAAGTCAATTTAAGAAATTGCATCCTCATCATTTATTCAGTGAACACATATTGCACCGCTGTTAAGGTCACCACACCCCTCAATATCACAATTGTGGTTCATGGTGATATTCAAGACAGAATAGCGCTATGGCTTGTCGGCTCCTTTTGCTGAAGTCAATTTAAGAAATTGCATCCTCATCATTTATTCAGTGAACACATATTGCACCGCTGTTGAGGTCACCACACCCCTCAATTTCACAATTGTGGTTCATGGTGACATTCAAGGCAGAATAGTGCAATACCTTGTTGGCTCCTTTTACTGAAGTCAATTTAAGAATTTGCATCCTCATCATTTATTCAGCGAACACATTTTGCACCGCTGTTGAGGTCACAACTCCCCTCCAATTCACAATTGTTGTTCATGATGAAATTCAAGGCAGAATAGTGCAATGGCTTGTCGGCTCCTTTTGCTGAAGTCAATTTAAGAAATTGCATCCTCATCATTTATTCAGTGAACACATTTTGCACCGCTGTTGAGGTCACCACTCTCCTCCATTTCACAATTGTGGTTCATGGTGACATTCAAGGCAGAATAGTGCAATGGCTTTCCGGTTCTTTTTGCACCGGGGGATTTTAAAGTTAACCCCGTCCGTCCTCTCAGAAGTTAAATTAGCAGGACTTACATGGCAGCAGGTGGTTTGAATTCAGAGTTTTCCTTTTCCTAGACTGACTGTCAACCAAGTCTATAGAGCAAAGTTTGTCCTGCTACTTAGGCATAGCTAGTGTTGAGAAAAGATTGATTCATTCCTTTACCAATGGTATTAGTATTAGCAATGAACTCGACTGGAATTTGAACTCTGCTCCCCTTAAGAAATTACATATGCAATAATTTATTTTGAATTACAGTAGTAGTAGTATCTATTCCATAATAAAACAAAAAGAACACACAAGACAATATATAAGAAAATTAAGAACTAAATGATATAGCTATATTATATTAAATGGGCTGTTTGAAGACCTCACGATACTAGGATCCGACTGTAGTCTAGACCATCGAGCGTACAGTCATTAGCTGCATAGTATATCCTTCGCCAGGGGTGCATACAGTTTTAAATTCAGAGTTTGCGTTCTCCTAAACCGGTTGCCACCCAAGGCTATAGAACCCAGTCTGTCCTTCTAATTACCCATAGCTGGGGGAGAAAAGTTGGATTTATATCTTTCCAAATGCTGTTGTCACATAAATGAATGCAATGAACTCGACTGGAATTCGAACTCGGCTCTCTGATTACTCAATCCGTGCCGAAATTATTCTACCGTGCCTCTCCATACCCTATTTCTACGGTACTAATGCTGTGCTAACGTCCTGCGTTACAAACGGAGGATGAATGTCGAATACCGTACAGGAAAGAAATCGCAATAAACAGATAGGTAGACATAAGTCTGGTTTGAACTCCAGTCTAAAAAGTAGGCATATAGGTCCGGCTGACATTCCAGTTAACAAGATACACATTGATCTGATTTATACGAGAGTCAACAAGAATCCACCCAGAAGGTGTTCCATTCAAAAGGAGATCTTAACTTTCTGCAGGAGTGCAATCGTTGTATTCTTAGCCCTGACAACAGGGCAACCTAAATGTGATTGTAACACATTTTTTTAACATCCTTCTTCTCTTCTTCAATGTGCCGTTTCCCTCCAGGACGTTGACGATCATGTCTCTCCACAGTTTCCTGTCCTTTCTAACTTTTAAGTTTTGTTTTGATATCTCTCCTAATCCCTGTTTACACAAGGGATTTTGATATCTCTCGTAATCCTATTTATACATACTCGTTAGGCAGGTGTTATTTGCTGCTTTCATCTTTCCATCTTGCCTTCAATATGTCCTGCGGGTGTCAAATTTTCTTAGCCGTCTTTTCTCATTAGAGAATGTTACATCGGTCGCTTTCTGATGTTAAGTATAAGTCTTCTTTTTGTTTCTATTTTCTGTAAAACCTCGCCGTTGCTCACATGTTCAGTTCATGGTATTCTCAGCATCCTTCTGTAGAACGACATTTCTGTTGCCTCAATTTTCTTGTCCAGCATTCACTGCTATATAGGAGGGTTGATGTTACATAACAGTTCAGTACTCTTTTCTTTGTTTCTAACGAAATTTTGCTATTTCTTAATACTTTATTTAGTTTTTGGAAGGTATCTTTTGCTATCCCCGGTGTGCCTTCGAATTTCGGCGTCACATTTTCTGTCCTCTGTTAAAAAAACTTCGTATGTCAACTAAAATTAATTTAACCATTTTTCTCCTGCGTATGACAGATATTGATCTCGACTGATTGCACACTCACAAGAAAAGAAAGTCAAATTCATATTTCAGTAAAAGATTTCTCGAGCCTTCTCTCAGTGCTGCAGCCATCGGTCATCATCTTGACCGATCTTAATGCAAAGGTTTTGTGCTATCTAGAGATTGAGAGAATGCCTATTCCTGGTTGTCAGATTAAAACCATTTCTGTAGATTTTCTACGCTCAAAAACACCAGTAATCTTCTTTTATCGATTTTTTCAATGATGAAAAACCCAATGACTCCAAACTTATAACATGAAGTCAACAGATATATTCGCAGCTTTATTTGTAATTAAACATTAATTAAGGATAAATTAATGGATCATTATTTCAAAATCGCGTTTAAAAATAAACTTCTACCAACACTAGTTTCAATATCTGTCTCTATCTATTTATGGTTACTTGCAGTATTCGGACATCAGCATTATGGCGAATAGAGGCCAGCATTTGGAGGATGTCATTTTTAAAACCAAATAAATAAAAAGTTGCTAGTCCTTTTTCCACTGAGTCTGAATCTGTACTACCCGCCCCGGGTATTGAACTCACAATTACTGCTTTAGTACTGTTCAGTTATTGCTAGTCCTGTTTCCATTAACTTTGTGTCTGTATCACTCTTTCCATTGATCATTTGCAGATGTTTAAATAAATGAAAATATTAAAAGAAAGAGGGAAAAAAAAAAACAGAAAAATACTCCTCTTATACAAAACAATGATCATTTATTAAAAATAAGATTTTCTTTAATGCAAAATACAATTTTCCTTCCAGCAAAAAATTATTCCCTTAAATATTACAGTAATTTCCGTCTTTCGCAGTTGAGCCATAAAACTGCAATAACGGATAATCTCATTTACAGTTACTGGGTTAATTGCCAGTAAATCTGACTCACTCAGAACCTGGCTGAGAACTCTTGATTGTCGGCCATTTTCCCATGATGACGCCATCTTTATTTACATCGTAATGTTAGTTTTAACAGTATTCGGATTCCCTAAATAAAAATAAACATGGTTCGTGCTTCATGTAAAGAATTACAACTAAATTATTTGTAAGCAGACATACTTTTGAACATTCAATTTCGCACTAATGCTTTCGGATAGGCATGGATCCGTCTCTTGTCACCACTTCCCAGCTATTGGTTAAATAGAATAGACTGACCTCTCTAGCCTTGGGTATTAACCATTTTTATTGAAAGGAAACTTTGAATTTGAATCCATGGAGAAGGCAACGGGAAACTAGTCGATTATATTTCCAAAAAACGCATGGAAATTCGCCGATAATAAAGAAAAGTCTATGGAAAGTCATGAACCTTTACGCCCTGAAGGGACATGGCATTAAAAGAAAAAAAATCTATATTCAAACCCCATGATCACTTTCAGTGGTGCAGTGATTAGCGAACCTGCCTCACTCACTATTTCGTTCAATCCCCCCCTGGTCATTCTTCATTTGTAGTCTTCTCAGACTAAGTTTAATAGATACGCGCAACCCAATCTCGAATTCTATTACTATAAGCTAAGCTGGGAAATACCTTGAAGCAGCGGTTAACAAACTAATCTTCAAGCTTGTAGTTAATTTGATCTTCAATGTCATAACCTTGTGCCAGACAAAACAAAGATTAGTCAATACGGAGGGTGCCTCGTCATAGTTTAATAGTTAGCAAGCTAGTCTCAAAGACCTTTATAGCTGTATTGAATATGATCCACACTAGGTTAATCTGCTATTTTATCCTTGTGTCAAACTAAGCTAGACTTAGTAAACACCTATACATTTTGGGCCTGAGAATATCAAACTGAAGAACAGAGGACGCTGTGAGCTCCACTTTAAAATCTACACACTCATAAGTCTGGAAACCATTTAGAATAGAAAGATCGATAAAACAACGCTAGCTTAACGTACATTGGAACTGGACAGGGAAAGAATTTACCAAATAGTCATTCATTTTTTTCTTCATGGCAGTTAATCGTCAATAAATCAAAAAGTTCAATACTATAAGCAATAACACGGTAGATGTCTGTGATGTCTGTGTCCCAGTATTATGCACTTAAGATAAAAGCATATCATAAAGTACCTTTATAATAGATACGGTCAGTTTTACGATAATCAACACTTTTCTAATACAGGGTGCGGCAGAAATACCTGACATATTTTAAACTGTTACTTTTTTGGTACTAATGAACGTCGGCAAGTGGTAATGGTGTCTTCATCTAGCTAATGTCTTACCATTTGTTATTCAGATACTATCAGTTACCGTCATACCTTGGACCGGTGCACACCGTGCGTTTGCTCTTGAAACGTTTGTTAAGACTGGTGAATCTGTAAATTGCAACACAGAGAGCTTTTCTTGGTCATTTCATATTATGACGGAATGATGCTGTTTCGGATAAAAAATCAATAATGTTATAGACTGAAAATTAATAATGTTAATGATTGAAAATTTCAGGGCCACAAGTCCAACGCTTAAAAGAAATCCACCTGGAAGACAACGAACTCCAGAAAATGTCCAGACTCTAGAAATTGTCTACATTAATTTATGGCGAGTACAGGCCAGCATTTGAAGGATGTCATTTTTAAAACCAAATGAATAAAAACTGCCACCCTTTGTTTAAACAACAGTGAAATATTGTTTTTAATAATAGTTACCATGGTGTTTTTGCTAACCTTTAAAATATGGGAGGTATTACTGCCGCACCCTGTATATACAAACGCCAGGGACAGCTGCTAGTTTGTTCCTTGTTTTTAATTATCTAGATCTTTTCGAATACATCAATTTTGGCAGAAGGCATGTTAATGGAGTACAAACTGAGAAGCTAAATCATTGTAAATACTTTACAATTTTAACTCGTTAATCATATCATAGTGACAAAAATTAAAAGGACGTTGCATTTTTTTCATCTCGTACCTCAAAATTATGGGTTGTTAGTCTAACAGCGTGGAAAATAAACTCGGTGAGCCGTGTTCAAATTTCACCTGGGACAGTTTGCATTCACCTGGGACAGTTTGTTGTTATTGGGTGTGAAGCATAGCGGCTCGGAATGAGAGATCGAATTTCAGTCAGGTTCGAGCATTCACTTACCCATGGGAAAGGTATGAATCAATCCTCCCCCAACTATAATTTGAAAAGCAAAATAGACTGGGTCCTATAGCCTTGGTTGGCAACCAGTCTAACGCAGAAAGAAACGGCAGCTTACTGCGGGAAATCTTCTGCCTAGTCAGTCATGAATCGAAAGAGTCATGACACCCCCTCAATGGCTCTTGACTTGACTTTGACTGTTATTCTTTGAAAAAACAGTCTCTTCTCATCCAACCCAGCTAGGAGTTAAATAGCAGGGAAAACTAGGTTCTCTAGCCTTTGTTGGTAACCAGTCTAGAAAATGAAATATACTGAATTCGATACTATATAGAAGGGAAACTTAATCTTAAAATATCATAGCAGTGCACAGTTTAGAGATATTAAAGAAAAGGAAGCTGTGGTGAGACATGATCACCTACAGGTTATTCCACTTAAAAAGATCAAATTCTTTGGTTGAAGTGTGGATGAGAGAGAAATCGGAAGAAAAAAGAAATCGATTCCATGATTTCGCTTTAAATTGAAAACTAATTTCCTTAACCTCACATTTCATGCTTTCTCTCCTGTTGCCAGTCATCCAAAGTATTTTTATTTAAAAAAAAAATTTAAAAAAATGGCAACGAGAAGCACTTTAATTTTAATACAAAACTCAGGGAAATGCGAGCGGCTTCTGAATTGCGATTCTCCTAACCTCTTTAGAGAATATCAACTTTTGCTAATACAACGGAAGATCATCACCAGAGCTGTTTCGACGTGGAAATCAGTGTCATTTCTCATCTTCAGTATGGCTGCTGCGTTTCCGCCCTCGACCAGGCCGAGAGTGGGGGCGTTCTCCTGTAGTCCAGATACTTGTGTTTGGGGGGGGTTCTGTTGTATGTTGCGTTATGGTGATCAGGCGTCCGCAATAAGCGTGGCATTATTATGGCTAGCTGGAGGGAGCTTCAGCTGATCAGGTTGACTAACAAGGGCCGGTCCGTTCGAGTGCGGTAATGCAGCAGACAAAATTCCCCGTGTCAAGCAGTAGTGGGATCACGCCCGTGAATAATGCATTTGTGTGCTTCTGTCTATAAATTGGGTAGTGGTAAGTGTTTTGCAGTCATTCTTAGTAGGGTTGACACCAACACAACACTTTTCCAAACATACTTATCTACTCAAGCACATTTATGTTCCCTTTTGATTTATACTGCAATTATGCTGAGTCTACCCTATCAGATTTTGAATTCAGAATTGTCTTTCTCCTGCACTGGTTCCGACTACAACGGCTAAAGTGTCCAATTTGCTCTTTTATTTAACCCATAACTGGGAGAAGAAAAGATGCATTCATACTGTTGTAACCTAGGGAAGGTTACTGAATAGAATAATCACACGAAGGTTGGTAATGAACGATAATACTTAGGACAAGAACAACACATAAGATTCACCAGCGGCGCGTAGAAGTAGTCAACTGCTAGAAGTGAGTCAAGTGAATTTGACAATGAATCCCTAACTGCAGGATATCTACTAACCACCCCACACGGTCAGATGTCGCACAAGGCCGAATTTAATGTGGGGTATTCGAGCCCGTAGAATCGGCCAAAAATTCCCCGTAGACCCCGTATAAAACGGGGTCGGGTAGCTGTTTCCCGAGACGAGATTCTGTCCCTCGGCAGAGCCTCGTCTGGGAATCCTCTCTGCCCATGGGCAGAGAGTTTGACCAGCACAGTTGGAGACGAATCTCCAACTGCAGACCAACATACAGTATTTACTACTGTATTTATGTGAATGGGGACATACCTATTATCGTCTGTAGGTATGCTACACAAGGGTATCGCCTATTTCTCGTTCTGAGCCTGTAACTATTAGACAACCTGCCCATCCTACAGCAGGACACACAATACAAAAATGTGCAATCAGCAATCACAAAAAGACTTCACACACGCACACACACTCACTCACACACACACACACAATGAAATCTGCCTGAATTCGAACCTGAACCAGTCACTTCAACAATCCATGCAGTAGAAATACCCCTTCTCACCTGCTTCAAAGAACACCACGTGCCACGTTTTCGGATACCTGATCAAAAGTGCACCAGACTAATCACATCATGGGAAAATCTGACATTGTTTGAAGCCAATCCAGCTGGTTTTCCTTGAACATTTCCTAACTCAGGATGGGTGTTGGGTTCATCACTTTGAGCCAGAGACAATCCATGTAGTGGAAACCACCTGCTCCAAAGAAGACTAAGGTCGTTTCATCTGCAGGGAAGGTGATGGCCTAAGTTTTTGTGTGTGTGTGTGTTGGTGATGCAAAAAGCATTCTGTTTATAAACTATCTTCAGAAGGGCTACATCATCAATGGAGAGTACTGTGCCGATTTGCTGAGGTAGTTACGAAACGCTATAAATTACTTACATTGTTCGGACTGTTGTCCTCGTCGTTATTGCCATATTCACGACATTTCGGACGTTGTACGCTCTGCCCTTCTTCAGGTGATTGGAATTTCGAACTGAACCCGAAACGTCGTGCATATGGCAATAAAGATGAGGACAACAGTCTGAACAATGTAAATAATGTAAATAATTGCAATACTGCTGTGACCAAGTAAATAGTTAAGTAATAACACAAACCAGGTTTGCAGATATATCGTATATTAAACAGTAAATACACCAGAAGAGTAGTTAGAGTGTATCGGATGAACTAGCGCTCAATCTATTAAGTGTTCACTGTTCCCCGAACCTTCTCTCCTACTAATCTTATAGTAGGTGGAAGAGTCTAACACAGACTCTTAGATGGAGGACACCACAACAGATAGCTCATCTCAGAAATATAGACAGATATTGAAAGGCTATCAAGACAAAAAAAAAAAAAACTGACGAAAGCGATCTTGTTTGATTACGACAATGCCCCAGCATACAAGTCCTTGGTTTCAATGGCTGTTGGGGGTGATTGTGACTTTGAACTGGTTGATCACCCTCCCTATTCTTTGAACAGTCAGATGTCAGTTTTTCTAGAAATAAACAGTTATTAATAAGAGTTGAAATTAATTAATGCAAGATTTCGTAGCTCTAGTATCACCTAGTATCATAGTCAGCCTTTGAACTTTTTATCCCACCCTCGTAGTTTGGTTGAAATTAAGAAGTCGGTTTGGATGAGGAAGTTGTCCCCCGTACATGAAACATTCACACACACACACACACACACACACACACACACACACACACACACACACATATATATATATATATATATATATATATATATATGTATATATAAACACATACCATAGCACATGGATATGATTTTTTTCTTTTGTTTGTTAGCTATGTTGTTCTATGTATAAGAATATATTTCCCCGTGTGTTGAATTCATTTTCTTTTGAAAGTGTTCCCCTTAGTCGTCAGAATAGGTAAGCTTTCGGCTAGAGGCTCATTTAAAATTTTATTATTAATTAGTGAGCGTATTATAACAAATTTCACTGGCACTCTACGAGGGATGTTAGTTATCTACCTCACCACGAGAGTAGGATGTAATATAAGGTCGTTTTTAATGTACGGTGCCCGTCGCCCTATCCAAAAATTTCCCTGTCTTCACGACCACTGTCAAGCTGGCAACAGTACCCCACCAATTCTCTTTTTTAGTGCAGTGAGGAAATGCGTTATGGTGTAATGGATATCGGCTCGGAATGAGAATTCGGAGAGCCGCGTTCGAATTCCAGTCGAGTTCATTAGATTTACTTACGCGCAAATACCCTTGGGAAAGGTATGGATCCATGTCTTCTCCCCCAGCTATGGGTTGAATAGCAGGAACAACTGGGTTCTTTAACCTTGGTTGGCAAGCAGTCTCCCTCAGAAAGAAATGGCATAAAATGCGGGAAAAAAATCTGCCTCGTCAGTCATGTATACATGATCGCCCAAGCGTGAATCTTGTTTGACGCTTAACTGACTGAGGAAGGTGCTACCACAAGATTAGAATCCCCAAGACCAATCTTCTTTATTGGTTAAAAAATGAGAACAGATACCATGCATTGATCCTGGCTTGAAGGGTAAATCTTACTTTTGGCACAATTCCACAAGTCTGGGAGAGTGAAGTGAAAATCGAACTCACTATGCAGTAGTAATGGTTTATTAGACAGAATCTCGCTTACCATTACCCTACAGTGAGGTGACTAAAATCAAGTGGAAGCTGCTCGTGAATACGAACCTTCAAATTGGAAACAAACAAGTATGCTTTGCTACTACTAAAAGATTTTGACACCTCAGTTCTATATTGAAAAGATAAATTTGGTTCTCTTATAACAGTTTTGCATATTTTTCTTTCGATTATTGGCAACAATTTTAAAATTTTTATGTACCCCCCCCCAACAATTGTTTCTTATTACGTTTAAAACTAACAATCGTAATGCCTTTAAATATCATGAAGTCGCTTAAAAAGGACTGTTCAAAGGTAAGTGAAAATTAAGATTTTCAAAGTTGTTTCTGTTATGTTTATAATATTTTAGTAGATAATATCCACGACGCGTGGAAATTTAATACTTCCGCCGCTGTGAACGCACCTCTACACCTCTATGGATCTGACGTTGCCTGCTGTCAATTATATTGGGTTGTCAGATAAATTCGTTCGTTTGTTTCATTCATTTTTCACCCTTTTATTCAACAACATTTTTAACAAATCAGTGTCTGTTAAGGTTCAGATAAGAATGGCGAAGTTCGGACTGTGACTCTAGATATCTCGAAGGTGATCGACTGGATTGGGAATGCTGGTCTTCTCCGCAAGTTAACGGCTAAGGTGTCACAGGACAAATATTTGGCTTAATCCAATCGCACCTAATGTCATGTTGAACGGACAAGCTTCCAGATCATTTTATACTGACGTGAGGGTTCCCCAGACGTCTATCCTTGGATCAACGCTATTTCTCATCTTCATCAATGATCGCTGCGATGCCATTCAGTTCCCAACTAGGTACTTATGCGGATGAGACAACTATTTACTTCTGTTTTTTTCCGGAATGACCCGACACAGTAAACCTGGCAACTGCTCTTGAAAAGGACCCCCAATCAGTGGTTGTAAATTTTGACGCCTTTAAAACAAAACTGCTAACATTTAATCACGACAGAACCTTTTCTGTCCGCATTCAACACGGCTGATGCTAAACTCCAGGAGAGCAACACTCTACATCTTCTTGCACTCAAGTTTTCCCCTGACACGAAGTGGGGCGACTATATCAAATCAATTGTGCATCTACTTGCAAGGAAAGTTTATTCAGTGTCATGCTATAAAGATTTTCTTGTCAGAATCCATGTTACACATTTATAAATTTACCATTCATCCGCGCATTGAATACTGTTATCATAGCTGTACTTCTTGACAAAATCCAAAGAGTCTGTAATATAATCGATCCTGACCATACGTTTCGACTTCAGTCATTTTTTTCACCGACATGATGTAGCTCCCCACACTCTTCTACAAATATTTTCATGACAACCCTTCTGATGTGCTTTTCTTTCCCATGGTACCCCAATTATATGAATTTAACCGTGCTACTAAACCTAGCCGTTTTATTGCTGAACTAGAACCTAGACGAAACTACCATTTCTACTCTAACGGTTTCTTTTCTCGCAATTCCCTGCTGTGGAACTCCCTCCCGATTTCTACAATCTTCAAAAATTTATACAGAACATCAATCGTCATCATCTGTCCGTTCTTCAATCCTTCTCATTATCAGTCTTCTCATTCTCTTTCACTCTCTGTACACTTCACCCTCCTGCAGTCTAGCAGCATTGTCGCCTTGTTTGGAAGTGAAACGATTTAAAAAAAGTTAAAAACTACGTCGAGTATTAACTGAAATAACCCAAAACAAACGAACTTATTTGATAACCCAATATATTAGGTTGGTGCAAAAATAATGACGTAATAATGTCGTTTTTTGACGTTAAAAAATACGTCAAAAAACGACATTATTACGTCATTATTTTGGCACCAACCTAATAGATGTTTTCAAGACGGTAAATTTTGGTTTTGTTTCCCGAGCGGTAATATCCCTTAAAATTTTTAGAGATATTAGCGCTCGGGAAAGAAAACCAAATTTTACCTTCAAGACTCCATAAAATGTTGGTCCCTATCATTTGTTATAAGATAACTAAAACTTAGTGTTATTTCCAAACCAGTGTAGGCATATTGTAGCGTACATTACGACCTGTTTTGTGACGTTTTTTTTTTTTTTTTTTTTTTTAAATTTTGTATTAGGAGAGCTATTTAGCTTAGATTGTACTGCAGAGGGTCCTCTTGAAACTAAGATGGCGGCACCCATGAGAAAATGCTGTCGCCGCCTTTATAGTCATTTATTTTCAGTAAATTATAAATTTATATATTTCTCCCAAAACGGGCCAGCACAGCTCGGCAGCAGTGAATATATTAATAAAGACGTTAAAACATGCAAAATTAAACACATGAATATAAATTCTACGTAAAAATCTGTCACCAGAACATAATTCTGACGTAAGTTAATGCTAAAAAACGTTTAAATATAAATTAAATTTCTCGATAAGTGGTTGCAAGAAACGAATTAAAGTTTTATTAAATAAAGTCTTAATTGAGTTCTTGATTTCTTCTACTGATTTTTATCTTTTCATATATATTTAACAATTTCCAGGCAAATTTTATACATGAAATCTAACCGTTATTATAGTACAGGTGTACTAAGAGAGGGTGGTAAAGAGTCTATAGTCCAACGCGTTTCCACAAATCTAACCAGGTGACAAAACAAGATTATTATTATTTTATTTTTTGTGGAAAGAGGACGGGTTTTTGGTCAGACGAGAACTTTTCAACATTGCCTCGTATTTACATGAATGAGAATTTTCTTTTCTTTATTTGTGTAAAAACTTCGTCCCTGATTTTCTGTGTTCGTTAATGGCAGCAAATTTTACTCGGTTTGACCTTTGAATTTTTTTTTTTTTTTTTTTTTTTTTTTTTACAAAAGATGCACGAATGTAAACAAACTCTGTGTGACCTCAGCTGCGCATGCGCCAAGAACGAGAATGTTTGCTTCAGATATCACTTACGAAAAGAAAATTTACAAAGTAAACAATTATAAAACTGTAAGCCTCGACATTTTTTTTTTTTTTTTTTTTTTTGCATTTTGTAAGCTTAACTTAGTCTGGCATAAGGTCATGTGAGATTAAATTCACTATATTAGTTCTCGTCCCCTAAAAGAAAAAAAAAAGATATAGGATTTGTAATAAATGGATTTCTCCTGATAGGGAAAGAAAGAGGAGAAAACGTGTTGCGGCCGCCGTTGGTCACTCCTAAACAGTAATGAATAGGACGCTTCGACCTTGACCATTTCATAGTGTTCCCTTTGCCACTATGTAATTTCATTTCATTTAGTTTTAGAATTAATATAATAATGACTTTTTAGTTCCTTTTGTGTTGCAAACCTAGTTGTAATACACTTCCTGACAATTTTTACACCTACATTATTCGTAGCAAGTCTCAGCTTATTTTTCCTTGATTTTCTATTTTTTTTTTTTTTTTTTTTTTTTAAACATATCCTCGTTGTGATGTCCATTTTTCTTCTTTTGTTTCACCTGTCAGGTTTCACGTTTTTAATTTAAAAATGTTAGTGGGCCTCCTGTGACCTCTTATTGACTTGGGGCACTCAGGCCATTTTACACCCCCCCCCATTCACAGGTGTCAGTTCCTTTTTTTTCCCGGTTTCTTCTCTGTGACAAACACCCCAGCTCATTCACAGGTGTTAGCCAAAAATTGTTTTTACTTCTGGGTCCTTTAGGACGAAATTTTCGTGACACTCCGTCTTATGACTTGGTCGAAAAATCTGGTTACAAATTCCTCAACAATTACTGTGCCTTCTAGTCGAAAAGTTTTTCATTCTTTGAAAATTTGATTACCTTCTGGTCGAAGTTCACGTGTTTTTTTGTTTTTTTTTGTGGGTGGGGGTGAAATAACTTTTCCATTTTTGCGCATACATACATTATTTTTCTTTTTTCATGAGCATTTAAAGACTTTGGTGCTATAGTTGATTTTAACTCTCTTTATATAAAGGCTTCAAGGATATTTAGTTTTTGCTTATTATTGTTTTATGTAATATAGATGTATTCTCAACTAATATCCATCTAATCTGTGAATGTGGGCATGAGTGTTGCTTTAAATGGTGAGATATTGAACTATGCTCAGCCAAATAAAATGTAAGCCTTTTTGTTAGCATCGTCGTGGTAAAGCCAACGTACGTATTGACATTTTTATCAGCGATACAATCTCTTAAAGGACATTTAAATTGATATACAATGTTGGCATTTTGCAAGATGCTACTTAGCGGAGAAAGTTTGTTTTTGACATCTATGTTGGTTGTATTAAATTTAGTATATGATTAATTTTATTTTATTTTTTTACTTGGATCACTGGGAGATATATTAGTTTTTACTGTAAATATGTGATCGATAGACTAAAAATATTTAAGCACTTTCTTAGTGTTGCAGAAGAAATGGAAACAAAACACTTAAATTATTAACGAAAAAAAGAAAGAAAGAAATTAAAATCCTCTTAAACTGTCATTCCCTCGATCAACCCATAACAAAGCTATTCTTTGCCGTCATTGTTAAAAATTTTCCTTAAATAATATTTGAAAATAAAATAAAATAAATGGGAGCTGGTAATGTACATACTTATATTTGATATGTAACTATATTAAATAATTTAAGTCATTCTATTACATTTACTTGTTTTAAATAAAAATATAGTCTATTAGTAATTAAGACTAAAAATATTTTAAAATTGTAGTTAAATAAAATGTATTCTAACCCAAACAACCCATGATAGAATCTTTATACAAGTATGAAAAAAATGCTGAAAAACATTTTGCCAATAATAAAGAAAAAAAATAACACCCCCACTCCCACCCCCCCAAAAAACAGACGACATGCATTTAATGGATGTCAGAATTCTTTGAAAAATACACCCCCTACCCTCCCTAAACTTAACCTCTTTTTCGAACATAACTCATAATTGATACAACAATAGTTAATATTAAAAATGAACACGCTACCGCCACTTGTCTGAATGATTGGATTTCTCTGTATCCTTGGAAACAGGAAATGATGAATTTATATGTGCATTTAAAACTCAGTAAATTTAAAAATAAGTTATTCCAAAATTCACTTGAATATGAAACAGAACTAATGCTTTCAATTTAATTATGCAATTAAATTTGAAGTTTTTAGCTTCAGTTTTTGAAACATGGTTATTACTGTGTAGCGAAAAACCATATTTATATCAGTTATATATATATGTTTGGAAAACAGATTACCAGCAATACCTTTTTTTCTTAAAGAAATTACTAATGCTCCCAAGAAAATTAAATTTCGGCATTAAATGACCCATGAGGAGTTGATATGCCGCTAAAAAAATAAACTTCGATTTATCCCGATTGTAGATTTTACGTAATATTATTTATCTAATCTTATCTTATCTTATTTAATGTGATTCAGTGTAGATCGAACTCACTTCTCACTACTAATGATCAAGCGGCGTAGCAATTTAATACCGCACCTCGCTGAGAAGTGCCCTGGTTTGTTTTAATAAATGAATAGTGACAAGTACGAGAACACCTTAAATAATAACAAAGAATGAAACGCAGTGACGGAGAGCCGTGACTCGTTTCTTCCGCAAAGAAACTACGTCATGACACAAAGGAATTAGGTGTGACGCATACAGAAAAAGTGGAAATGGGAAATGTATACCATTTGTTGCCGAGGTTTAATGAATCACATTTTTTAACCCACCTTTTCACACCTATGAATTAAATAATCCGGTCACTGTTGGGCGCGGAAGAATAGAATTCTCGGCAATTGGTCGTTTGCTTCTCTTGTCATTTATTTTAAACTCATAGTATTTTACTGATGTTCAAGCCAAGTACCGACTGTCTTTGACGACGGCTTCTATGTGATGTGTATCCTTTTAGGACTTTGGCGATCAGTGTTCTCGCCATTTCCTGTCCTTTGTAGCTCTTCTTAGTACATTTTATCCTTTTGTCCTATCGGAGTTATAACTCCAAGTAAAAAATTATAACCATCCCTCTAACATTTATAGATTAAAAAAAAAATACTAATAAAAATAAAAAAACACCCAAACGTGGAAACAATATAATGAGTATTATTTATTTTCTGGATGTTATGTGGTGTCGGAGAAACGAGAGACAGTAATACTGAATAAAATTGTGAATTTATTAGGGTCAAATGTAGATCAAATATGGATTGGA
>OZ010587.1:98974964-99139964 GCA_963932145.1 Acanthosepion lycidas | reverse complement strand
CCAGCTTTCCTCAAGTGTCTGTCGATCAGAGCAACCTTCAAGGAATTTCATACGGAACTATTTAATCTACATCGCTAGAATTGTTCTCGTTTCCACGTGTGTAGGGACATCTCGCCTTGTTCTTTATAATATTGCTATGCTATTGTTTGTACTATCTCCCTATTTTCACTGGGTCTGAGTTTGTTCTATCTACCCAGGGATTGAACTCCCACTTACCATGCCACCAAATTCGCGAATCGGTGCTTTAAACCACGATTCTGAACCTCGAATTTGGAGTGTTAAATCTAATCTTCAGTTGCTGATGTTATGCTTGACCGCCTTCGACGCCATATACTGTTGCTGAAGTCTCGTGTCTCTTCTTTAATGGTTCTCATATTGTCTTTATTTCTATGCGAGACTTACCGAGAAGGCTGAGTTATGTGCCACCCTGAATGTGTTTTCATTCATTCAATATTAAACGTACAGGAAATTTCGCTGGATGGCAATAAACGATCAAATATAAAAACCAATATGTGCACAGGCTCCAAATCGATGTACTCGGACAGCCTATGAATACACTCTATATCTTTCTTGGAATACGCTCGTAACATAATTTTGGTCAGTGCAGAAAGTGGAATCGGCGAACCGACTTAAAATTCCAGCCAAGTCTGTTGCGTTCACTTTCACACCAATGCATTCGGGAAAGATATGAATCCACTTTTTCTTCCCCTACCAGATTAAACAGCAGGGCCGAATTTCCCAGTTTCTCACCTCCTCTCTCTCCATCTCTCTCTATCTTTCTATCTGTGTGTGAATGTTCATCTTTCTCTGTGTGTGTGTGTGTTTGAATTTTCACTTTTTTCTGTGTGTGAACACAGAGAAAAATGAAAATTTTCATTTTTCTGTGTGTGTGTGTGTGTGTGTGAATTTTCATCTTTCTGTGTGTGTGAATTTTCATCTTTCTGTGTGTGTGAATTTTCATCTTTCTGTGTGTGTGAATTTTCATCTTTCTCTGTGTGTGAATTTTCATTTTTTTCTGTGTGTGAACACAGAAAAATGAAAATTTTCATCTTTCTCTGTGTGTGTGTGAATTGTCATCTTTTTTGTCCGTCAATTTCTCACTCTCTCTTTTTTTCTCTCGCTCTCTCTCGTTTTTTCTCTCGTTCTCCCTCTTTTTCTCTCTGTAATCTAAAACTGAAAACAATAAAAGCAAAAATCAAAAACTTGGTCTAAGTCGCCAGAGAGAAAGGAAATGCCCCCAAATAAAATCATAAAGAAAGCAACCCCCCCACACCCCAATTAATAAGATACAATCGAGAAACTTCTAGTGAAAAAAAAACTGATTTAGAATCGAGCTGGAATCCGATTCTAAAACGTCAGAGATACAAAATCAAGCTACCAAGCTATCTGCGAATTCTTGGCACCGTCCGCAGATCGTCTCACAGCGTGAACCTGATTTCAGTACACATTTCAACTCGCCATGAAGTTTTTCGTTCTCTGATATTTGGATTGAATTATTTATTTCTGAATGTAATGTCAAGTAAGTATCTACGTACATGTCTTATATCTTTCGTCTTAAATGGCTCATTTCTTATTTCGACAGAATGGTCATATAACTAAAGATCTAGTCCAACTTTAGCTTTTTTTGAATGTTGATTTTTTTTTTTTTTTCCATTTCTCACAGCTTTTCTGCTGCTGAATTATGCCTATTTTGGAGTGTGAGTACCCACTAAATACAGGGTGTGGTAGAAATATCTCCCACATAATGGTAAGGCATTAGTAGCAATAGTGTCTTCATCTTGCTAATGTCTTACCATTATCTGGCAGGTATATGTGGGAGGTATTTCACCCTTTATAATTTCTTTCTTTTTATGTGCCATGTCCTTTCAGGACGTAGGCGATCATGGCTCTCCACCTCCCTTCTATCCCTTGCAGCTCTTAACAAGTTCCTCCCCTCTGCCACCTCCCCCAGACCACGTTCTGTCATCCACTTGTGTTATGGGGTCCACCCCTTTTTCATATAAGTGGACTCTACCAAGTGTACCTGGACTGCTGCTGTTAAATACCCAGAGTTACAGTCAGTGAGGGCAGTAGTCGTATGGCAGTCGGTGAGTGAGAGAATATACGAACGGAGATCGTGTGAGATAACCTCTTGTAGAAGTCAGTTACAAGCACTTAGACTCTAAGGAAGTCCTACTTCGAGACTGTATATATCTATCTGTATTTTGCTACTAACCACATTCCTGGACTTACTAACAGTATTACTCTTTGTATGATTGTGTAAATGCATTTTATTTCTTATATTTAATTATTGCGTTTGTCATTCCTTGGAGACCGGATTCATCTCGGAATCCACAACAACTTGCATAAGGCTGCTAGGTGCGTCATGCGTTGTTTTCGTAATAAGCTTCGATAACTTTAACACCTTGCTTCATTTGTTAATCTTTCCGTGGTCGGAATTGCCAAAGTCTTAGGTTGTTAAATCTGAAAGAAAAAGAAAAAAATCATTAGACGCTTAAACTTAATTCACATTTAAAATCGGTGCAAGTTATTGGAAAACCCTTTATTTATTCTATAAATGACACCGACATGTATATTCATCATTGTTGGTTTTTATCACAAAACTTTTTCCTATACCTCTGTTTCATTCTGCCTGATTTTCAATTTCATGAACGTAGGCGATCATGCCCCCCCCATTTCCCCCTATCCCTTGTAGCTCTCAATAAGTTTCGTCCCTCTGACACCTCCCCCAGGCCACGTTCTGTCATCCACTTGGTTAAGCCCGCCAGGTATGTCATGCGTTGCTTTCCTTTGTCTCTCTTTCCCTCTATTCCACTCGTGAGTATCAGATTCTCCAGGCCCTCTTTCCTCATTATGTGTCCCAGGAACTTCAACTGCCTCTTCCTGATGTTAAGTATGAACCTCCTCCTTGTTTGCAACCTCTCTAAGACCGCATCGTTGCTCACACGCTCGGTTCATGATATCCTTAGCATCCTTCTGTAGAACCACATCTCTGTCACCTCGAGTCTCTTCATTTTTGAATAGACCGTCCAATATTCGCTGCCATAGAGGATAGTTGTCATGTAACAAATCAGTATTCTTTTCTTTGTTACCAAAGAAAATCTGTCTCGCAATACTCTGCCCAGCTTTTGGAATGCGTCCTTGACCATCCCAATACGTCTATGAATCTGAGTCGCATTTACCGTCTTCTGTCAAGACGCTTCCCAAATATTTAAACTTCTGCGTCTGCTTGATTCTAGTGTTTCTGACCTGCAAATCACATTTCAGGCTCATCCTTCATACTGACGACCATGCATTCTGTCTTCTTGTAGTTTCTGCTTAGTCCCTTCTTCTCACACTCCGTCTCTATCTTCTGTAGGAGATTTTGTAATTTCTTTTCCGTAGCGAACTGAATACAAATCATAACAGTCAGTTTAACCGTTTCTTTATAAGGAAACATTCAGCATTCATTTGCCCTTTTATGTGTCGTGACTATGACAATAAACTACTGGGTTGTCCCAAAGTCTTGTCATCAAAAAAGTAATGAGAACTATAGAAGAACAAGTAATACAAAGCACATAGAAAATTATATTATGTAGGGGTGTCAAAATTTTCGGACCACCTTGTACATCTGGCAGCAAGGCTTTCGATCGAGAAGTTTTGAGGAGCGTGGAGCCACTTCGTAATTGTTGTTGTTCCAGGTGCATCCTGACGGAGGGTGGTAGCACCTGTTAGGGTCACAGCTGTGGTAAATAGTGGACCTCCAAACTGGGCTCAAAACCTGAAAATATAAAAATGCATAAGAAAAAATTACCAGCAGTACAGTTTTTTGGGTTGGGGGGTGGGGGGATAGCATAGCTCACAATAGGAATAAAATTTTGGCGTTAAATGACCCATAAGGAGTTGATATGCCGTTAAACAACCAAACTGAACCGAACACTTAGCGTTACTGTCGGCTGAAAATTTGAAATCTTTCTCTTTAAAAAAAAAAAAAAAAAAAAGAAAGAAGCTTTCTTAAGTCCACTGCTATCATTCTTTCTGATACTGATGGGAGTTCCCTCCCTAAAAGGGATATCTTTATCTATCATATATATATTCATAGACAATACAGTTTCGCTGTATCACAGCTCCTCAGTGCGACTAGAGATCGGAATGCTTCAAGCCAGTACTGAAACCCAAATTAGAATTTCTACCACTAAGCTATCTTCATTCGGCAGAATGAAACAGCTAAATCTAGCGTATTGTTTTTACGAATTTAAACAAATGCCAATCAGTCGCATATATATATTATCTTTTTAGGAAGGGATCTCCCATCAATACTAGAAAGAGCGATAATATATGAGTTTCCCTCCTAGCCTAAAGTTTAATGTATTGCGGAAAGACAACGTCTTCATTAAATCATTATTTTGCCCTCTAATTACGTGTGCTATCCATTTTAGTTGTTGCTTTCTTAGAAGTTTCAAAGTAATATGGTTTTTGTTATTAGGTAAAATGTCTTTGGGATTCTATAGAGACAGCCCACTATGTGAACCACGCATGAGAAATGTCAAAACCAACCAGATATTTTTTTTTTTTAAAATTACCAGGAAAATACGCTTCTCAAGTTCACCAACTGTTATCGCTCTTTCTAGTATTGATGGGAGGTCACTTCCTAAAAAGGATATCTTGCTATACTAATATATATATATATATATTGTGTGTGTGCGCCCGCGTTTATATTTTTTTAGAGAGCTAATTTCATATTTTCCGACTGACTATTTTTATGTGGTTTATTGAATATTTTTTATTAAATTGCTATAAAAATGAGCGTATCCAAACTGCGAGGGGGTGTTGAAAAGTTCTCGCCCCAACTATGTAACTCTTATCCCCCCCCCATCTGATGTTTGATTTGGGAAGTACCTCAACGCAAAAATATTGCTAGCATCGTACGGTATTTAGTGGAATTGTACAATAGGCTCTGTGACCGGAAATAATTTTTTTTTTCTTTTTTTTTTTTTTTATATTATAGATTAAGCACACCAGATCACGAATATAAATATAAATTCTATTAAATTTTATTAAAGTTAATAGTATGTCCAGATTTCTAAGAAAATTCATTGTAAAATACCCTTCCATCCACGGAACCCAAAACAAAATATGCTCATCTCATAGCATTTGATTTCATATACACACACACACACACACATATATAGTTGGATTGATATAAGTTTGTGACCTTGGGTTTCACGCTTTTGCGATCGTCAGACAAACAGATTAATTTTTTTAAATTTTGGATTTATGTAGGGTTGCGTATATATATATATATATATATATATATATATATATATATATATATATATATATATATATATATATATATATATATATATATATTGAAATTCGTAATCTGGAGTTCTTTTTTATATTACTACCTATGGGGGCACCACGAGGTGGTGTAGTGGTTAGCAAGCTTGTCTCACTAGAACTTTTACGACTGAGTAGTGAGTTCGATCCTCACTGTGTACTCCTTACTTTTGGTCTTGCGCCACATCTAAGCTACGCTTGGAAAATCACCACTGGGAACTTTGACGTGGTGTAATGGTTAGCAAGTATGTCTTACTAGATCAGTTATGACTAAGTAATAAGTTCGATCCTCACTGGGTGCCTCATACTTTCGGCTTTTTGCCACATCTAAGCTACCCTTGGAAAATCGCTTGGGCACCTCGACGACCAAAAATCTGAAAAATATTTCTGCTCTCACTGCCTATTGTACAACTCATCCTGGCATTTTTTATAAAGATCACCCAAAGCAAAACCGAAGAGACAATTATCGTAAAAAAAACAGTAATTGTAAAGTGGTGTTGAAAAGTTCTCGTCCCGACTCGCTTTCTAATATCAATATTCTGATGTTTCCTCATTAAATTTTGGCCTTTTTTTTTTTTTTTTTTTTTTTTTTTTTTAGAGTGTCGGGCTGAGGACTTTTCAGCCCCAACTCCCCACCCACCCCTCAGGTGTCATGCTGTCAGCGAGTGAACTCCTGTTTACAATCATTATTACGAAGGTAGTGAAAACCCCGACTAAGAGTGAAAATCAATTCTGATGTTTGGTCAGATTTATTTTAGGAAGTGGGTGTGGCTAAGAACTTTTCCACACCCCTTCGAGGTTCCTTATCGTAGAATTTACAAGCCCGTGAAGGGATAGTTCATTGGACGAATAGAACATATTGCTTCGGCAATCATAACTTCTAAGTGGCTCCCGTACAGGCTTGTTCTGCTCCACTTTAAAGAACCACCCTCTTCAGCTGGAGACACCCTATTGCTTACGTGGAACTAAGTCTTTATTATTTTACTTGTTTTTGTTCTTTTTACTATGCGTTTCGAGCGGTTAATTTTCCAGCCGTTATCAGGCGATTTTTTTCTTATCTCTGGCATTTCAAAATTAACGCGGAATTGCCACAAATTCAACACAATAAGATGCTTTACTATGGAACCATTGTGAACAAACTCGTTTCTCGTGCAGCAAGTTAGTTGCTCACCAGATAGTAATACACCTTCAAAGGTTAAACAGTTGATTTAAGTGCTTCATGATGCTAGTGCTCCAAACTTCAGACCTTGTACTAGACTAAGTTTAACCGTTACTAATATAATGTATTAGTTCCTCACTGTGTTTTCTCTTTCCACTTGTGACCCTGTATTGGATTAAGCTACGATACTGTAGTGGTCAAAATCCTCGTTGGTTTGTTTTTGTTTTATGCTATATCAACCTCAATGGGTTATTTAATGCCGACAACATTTTTATTGTTTTTTTTTTATTTTTTTTCCAAAATGTATTGCTGGTAATATTTTTCTTTTTTAAAAAAAATATACTGCTAGTAATAATATATTGCAGGGAATAATTTTTTCTTCAAAAATGTATTACTGGTAATTTTTCCAAAAATGTATTGCTGGTATTAAAACTATTTTTATATTTTCATAGTGTTTTGACCGCTCTTTTTGGGGGAGAGGGGGTTAACTATTTGCCCATAGCTGGGACCCTGACAGATGCTACTACCCCGGGTCCGGGTGGATCTGGGAACATTAGCAAATGAGAGGTGCTCCTCAAAACCTTCTGATCAAAGGCCTTACTGTCCGATATAGTTTATCGACTTACCCAGGACGGGTCCTCATTGGGTGCCCCACAATTCTACAATACTGCGGTTGGCTTGATATCTGTTATCATAGATTAAGCTACGATACTATAGCAGGTTTGATCCTCACTTGGCGTTCCTTACTTGTGGCCTTGTGCCAGCTGAAATTATCTGCGCAGTTTAAACATGTGATTAAGAATTTCCGTATAATACCAATCCTTGACTTTGCTGATTAATTGTCACATTGAAAACAAAAGCGCGCGGATGGGGCACGGGCTGAGAATGAGGTCATTGCCGGGTGGGCGGGAATAAATGAAAGCTTAAAAAAAAAAGAAATGACGGTGAAAATCGAAAATGTCTTCCTTTGTTTCCTCGTCGCGGCTTGGTGTCATTATTTCTCTCACCGCCTTTTAAATGTCGCTTTGTAGGTGTTCTGACATAATAGACTCACCCGATAAGACATCAATGACGTTCACTGAAATCAATAATTGATTATTTATCGATTGTTCTCTCTCCGTGCAGGATTCGCGTCACTGAAGTCAGATCGGTGATCTTAGATAGTTGGTGGGTATCTGGAACTGGGTAGGGGTGGATGAGGTCGAATTACACTTCAGGCTAACATAAAATCAAACCAAATCTGAAATAATGTCTTCTAATTTCAAAGCCATGAATAAAGAAATGCTTTCTCCTGAAATGTATATACAGTCTACAATAATCCTCCATCTTTTCACAAGGCTGCAGAATAATGGTTAGAACATCGGCTTGAGAGGAGAGAGGCATGACTTTTGAACTATTACCATAAAGCACACTTCTCTCTACCCTTTTTATATGTGTCGTATCCCTTCAGGACGTAGATGATCATGGCTCTTCACAACTTCCTGTCTATTATAACTCATAACTTGTCTTGTTATTTCTTCCAAACCCTGTTTCGCCATCCATTTACGCAAGCTCACTAAGTAGGTTATACGTTGTTTTCCTCTGTCCTTGTCTTGAAACTGTCCTGTGAGTATCAAATTTTCCAAACCCTCTTTCCTCATGTGCCGTAGAAATTTTAACTGTCTCTTCTTGATGTTAATTATAATTTGCTTTTTTCCCTCTAAAACTTCGTCGTTGCTCACAAAACCAGTCCATGGTATCCTCAGCATCCTTCTGTAGAACCACATTTCTGTTGCTTCATGTCTCTTCAACTTAGAGAAGATTATTCAGCACGCACTGCTACACATAAGGGAAGATATCACGTAATAGTTTAGTATCTTTTCCTTGTTTCTAGCGAGGTTTTTCTATTTCTTAACACTCTGTTTAGCTTTTGAAAGGCATCTTTGGATCTCCCAATGCGCCTTCAGATTTTAGTATCGCTTTTTCAGTCCTCTGTTAAAACACTTACTAGATATTAAAGTTTTTGTACTTGTCAGACTTTGGTATCTTCGATTTGCAATTCGCACTTTGGGCTCGTCATTTAGCTGACAACCATTCATTCTGTCTTCTTGCGGTTGGTGTTTAGTCCTTTCTTCTCGCTTTCCTTCACCAAAATTCTGTAGGAGTTTTTTGTAGTTTTCTTTCCGTGCCTGATATCAACAATGTCATTTGTATATCAGTGTATTCACTGCAACCAATTCCTTACAGTCAAACATACCTTGGTAGAATGTAAGAAGTACAAAAAATACCTAGCAACTATTACCAAGCAGAAAATCATAACATGCTCTTCAAAAATGTACCTACTACCCAAATAATAGGATATCTGAAGAAAATTAAATACTTCCAACTTTTATAGAAAATAGAGCTTGGATTTTGAACCATACAACTTATGAACTATATAACTTGCGATATTTTGAAAACAATTTTAAAAACTCACAACCACTTGAATATAAATCTAGTGTCAGCATTAAATAACCCCCAGAGGTTGATATGCTGGTAAAATAAATCAACAATCCAATCCAAGGCTGCTGAGCAGTGCCAACAGATTTTTGCGGCGTAATTCGAATCTATAAAACACAGACACACATCCTTCTGCACTTGTATTGCTCTTTCAGATAACATTCTGAGCATAAATATCGCCTTCCTCGTTCCAGTGACGAATCCGTACTGTCTCTGTCCTATTTCCGGTTTGATTCTGCTGCGCGCTCTGTCCGTTCCTACTTATTTTCTGCAGTTAAACTTTGTACAAACGTTTTCGTCGCTAATGTTTCTGAAAAATTAACAGAAAATGAAATAAAACATATTAGGATTTATTTTTGTTATAATCTTCCTAAAACCAGATCTTCTTCTCATTCATGTTACACGAGTGAACGCTCCGAAACCCAAGACTGAACTAAATATTCCGACAACTGCACATCGGTTCCGCACATAGCTTCCGTTTTACTTACACACTCGAAGAATACAATCCAGAATTTCCATCCAAGAGCGCTCACTCCCTCTTAAAGAAACAAAATAAAAATTGGAGCCGATCTGAGCCTAAAAAAAAAGGACATAAAAGCCCATCAAAGGGGCCATCTTCGGCCATCGGACGGCACAATAGTCAGGATTCATAATGTTCGTCGGAACGCGACCTCCCATCTCCAAAGACAACTCCTCAAAAGCCGTCGCTGCAGTAAGTCACGACTCACCCTCCCTACTTTTCCAATACTTTTCTATTAGGTTTATGCCCATGTGGACTGCTTCATTTATTCAAAGGAAAAAATAAGCAATAAAATCCAGAATTTCCATCCAATAGCGTCCACTCCTGCCTAAAGAAACAAAATAAAAACCTGAGCTGATTTGAGCCTAAGAAAGGACATAAAAACCCTTCGAAGGGACATTTTCGGCAGTTGGACGGCATTTTGGTTGGGTTCACAGACTTTGTCGAACAGCGACCTCCCATCTCCAAAGACAACTTTCCAAATGCCGTTGTCGAAGTAAATCACATGTCACCTTCCCTCTCTTACCATACGCCTCTGCGGGCGACTTTTACAATTCTACTTATCTCCTTCTTTCAACGAGAGACATTTTTACACCAATTTACCATTTGTACGTAAATATAATTGTTTATTACTTAAACCTCTGCCGTTTCTTCTTTGTTCTGCCACCAGACGCTTAATATAACATTTTGGAAATCATTAGTAGTAATGATTTTAGAGACAAAGGATACAGCTCAGCTCAATAGATGGACGTAAAAATTTTGTCTCCTTTTTAGTTCTGTTTTAGTAAAAGCTTGGAATCTGAATCGACCCAGTCACGCCTTAGGATGTGACTAAGAGAGTCCAGACTCCAAGTTCTTACTGCAGTGAATGCTGGACAAGTTCTTCCCAGATAAAGAGATTTGAAGCGACAGAAACGTGTCTCTACGGACAAATGCGGAGAAGATAATAGACTGAACACTCGAACAACACGGAGAAGATTTTAAAGAAAATGGGAACTAATAAGACTTGCCGATTGTCAGAAAAGTGACAGTTTTGAATTTTCTCTGTTACATTATCAGGAAAAAGTTCTTGAGAAATTCAACCCTCACTAGAAATATCGAAGGAATGATGGCGGTGCAAAAAGAAACAGCGGATAATCTGCTAAACAGAGGCAAAGCTGGTGGGGGGAGGGGGCGGATAATAAATAGTCAAACGCTGCTTGAAGCTGCAAGGGACAAGAAATTGTCATGTTCTCACAGATCCTGAACGAACCCGACACCTAAAACAATGGTGTTTGGAGAAGGTTCTTAGAAGGTTCGGATACTGTTTTATGATTTATAAACGACATAAAACTCATATAATGCCTAAATGACGTGGATTTATTTTTTATTTCGTAGACTGGAAATATTCCTTTTAAATATCTAATATGGAATTATGTACTATCTATTGTCTAAAATTTAAGATGGAATATATCTGCAAAAGGACAATATGTTGATAGATTTTATGTAAATCCTTCAATTGAAGTTCGATATTAGATGGTTGGCAGGTTGGTTGGGTTTTATGACATATCAACCACTGTGGGTCATTTAATGCCAAATTAAGGTATATATATATATATATATATATATATATATATATATATATATATATATATATATATATATATATATACATACACACACACATATACCTATACATATATTAAATATACAGTACTATTAAACATATAGCTGGCAACATTATTTTTCCGAAAACATTATCTGAATCCTTGTTGTTGGACGTAGTTTATCGTCATACCCAGGACGCGGATGTAGTTTATCGTCATACCCAGGACGTTCGATATTAGATCTATGCATCATGATATCAATGAAGAGTAAAGTTTGAAAAACTAACACTTTTGCTCTTGCCTATAAATACCTGTTACAAAATAAAACCCTTGCATTTGCCTTGATAGAGTATGAATACTACTTATTATGCAAGGTTATCTATCTATCTATCTATCTATCTATCTATCTATCTATCTCACCCTATTCTTTTCTATCTATCTATCTATCTATCTCACCCTATTCTTTTCTATCTATCTATCTATCTATCTATCTATCTATCTATCTCACCCTATTCTTTTCTATCTATCTATCTATCTATCTATCTCACCCTATTCTTTTCTATCTATCTATCTATCTATCTATCTATCTATCTCACCCTATTCTTTTCTATCTATCTATCTATCTATCTATCTATCTATCTATCTATCTCACCCTATTCTTTTCTATCTATCTATCTATCTATCTCACCCTATTCTTTTCTATCTATCTATCTATCTATCTCACCCTATTCTTTTCTATCTATCTATCTATCTATCTATCTATCTCACCCTATTCTTTTCTATCTATCTATCTATCTATCTCACCCTATTCTTTTCTATCTATCTATCTATCTATCTATCTCACCCTATTCTTTTCTATCTATCTATCTATCTATCTATCTCACCCTATTCTTTTCTATCTATCTATCTATCTATCTATCTATCTATCTATCTCACCCTATTCTTTTCTATCTATCTATCTATCTATCTCACCCTATTCTTTTCTATCTATCTATCTATCTATCTCACCCTATTCTTTTCTATCTATCTATCTATCTATCTATCTCACCCTATTCTTTTCTATCTATCTATCTATCTATCTCACCCTATTCTTTTCTATCTATCTATCTATCTATCTCACCCTATTCTTTTCTATCTATCTATCTATCTATCTCACCCTATTCTTTTCTATCTATCTATCTATCTATCTCACCCTATTCTTTTCTATCTATCTATCTATCTATCTCACCCTATTCTTTTCTATCTATCTATCTATCTCACCCTATTCTTTTCTATCTATCTATCTATCTATCTCACCCTATTCTTTTCTATCTATCTATCTATCTATCTATCTCACCCTATTCTTTTCTATCTATCTATCTATCTATCTCACCCTATTCTTTTCTTTCTATCTATCTATCTATCTATCTCACCCTATTCTTTTCTATCTATCTATCTATCTATCTCACCCTATTCTTTTCTATCTATCTATCTATCTATCTCACCCTATTCTTTTCTTTCTATCTATCTATCTATCTATCTCACCCTATTCTTTTCTATCTATCTATCTATCTATCAATAAAATCTCAAACGAAAATTTAATGTATCATCGAAAATCGATTATAATTTATTTTGATAAGTAATATTTTATATTAAAAAGACCGACTTGGATTATCCTTTCCATGTACTGATTTGATATTATCTATCTCTGAGTAACCTGAAAATCAAACAAAACAAAAAAACAAATTTGTTTATTCGACAACCGACGTTTGTATGACTCACTTATTTACTTTGGTGTCCACCAGGTGGGTAAAGGGAGATAATCGATTTGCGCCTTACGCGCAACAATTATTAATAAAACACAAATAATTGTTAAAAAAAAAGAAGGAAGTATTATCATTGGATGTCTATTCTAATATCAGTCTTTATAGTTCATTTATTTCTAACGAGTAAAGAACAAAATGATTTTAACGAAACAATCTGCTTTCTCCTTAAGATCTCCAGCACGAAGTGTTCCAAAATTGACATCAGAATTTGTCAGTCTCTGGATACTATAGGCTAGAGCAGGAATGGATAAACTTTTTTCTTTTGTGGGCCTCATCAACACTAGTTAGACAACGACAAAATAAATAACATTTTTCTTTAGTAAGACTTGGTTGTTATTAAAATAGCATCTGAAACACGTTAATTAATTCGCTTATTACACACATTTTATTTCTTTAGCGGCATATCAACTCTTCATGGGTCATTTAATGGCGAAAATTAATCTTTTTGGAAGCATTAATTTTCTGGTGCTACTATAGTATGATATCTACCATCCATTTTCTACTATGGCATGATATTTACCAACTTTTGGAAGTATGAAATATGTTAGGGTTAAAGGTTAGGAGTTAGGGTTAAAGGCAGTGAACAGCAAACTTGTTATAATATTGTATTATTATTATTCTATTATTTGATGATATGCAATTTATATATTAGGTTGGTGCAAAAATAATGACGTAATAATGTCGTTTTTTTGACGTATTTTTTAACGTCAAAAAACGACATTATTACGTCATTATTTTTGCACCAACCTTATATATATATATATAAATAAAAAGAAAGAGCAGTAAGATATGTAATCCGGTGATCTTATTTTTTTTTATTTTTACAAAACAGTGCTCAATGATTTGTTGTTTTTTTTTCTTAAAGTTAACTCAATGCAAGGCCTAAAAGCCACTCAAACTTGAGAGGGATGTGATATAAATGTAAGAGAAGGAAGTCTGTAATGAAAATTACAAGGATATGGTGGTTAGATAACGATTGATACTAGAAGAGGTTATCATTGTAGTGATTGCAGAAGCATACATGTAGGAGTCCATTTCATAAGGTAATAGTTCTTAAAAAGAAGCTTTGGTCCTACTATAGTATGATATCTACCATCCATTTTCTATTATGGCATGATATTTACCAACTGTTGGAAGTATGAAATATGTTAGGGTTAAAGGTTAGGAGTTAGGGTTAAAGGCTTTAAGGGCAATGAATACTGAACTGGTTATGCATTAAAAATCATTAACAATTTTTTATACAAAAAAAAAAAAGATTTTTTTAAGTCCTCAAATAGTGATTTTAATATTTGTAAACTGATTTGATGTCATTTAAAAAACAGTCAACAAGTCATCGTTTTTCCTGAGCATTTTCCAGCAATAATGATTGCATCGTCATTTACAGTAGGTCGCAAATGCCTCGGTAGATACCATACTAGTTTAGCACCAATTCCCTTTACAAAAACTTATTGCTGGTAATTTATTTTTTACTATGAAAATATATTGCTGGTATTTTCACTTTAAAAATGTATTTTTATACTTTCATAGTGTTTGACCCCATAGCTGGGGCCCTAACAGGAATTACCAACCCAGGTCAGGGTGGACCTAGGAACTCCAGCAATTAAGGGGCGGTTCCACGCTCTCAAAACCTCCCGATCAGAGGCCTTGCTGTTGGATGTAGTTTATCGTGATACCCAGAACGGACACATTTTGTGAAGAGACTGTACAAATGGATGAGAAATTAGTTTAATATTTAATACATATTTTACTATTAACGAGAAAAATTCATCCGAGAAAAAACTTTTCCATAAGAAAATTCTGTATAAATATCATGAGGTATTATAGCAATGTGCAGAAGTGACGTCATATATTCATCGCCATTTGGAATACACATGTACTTACATCCCTACATTGTTGATTGGCCACAGCATGTGACGTAGCAATCTAGGCGTCTGTGGTAATACATATAGCGGATTTTTTCTGTTAATTCACCCCAAATAGTGTAAAGTTACTTATCGCAAATATTAATTCACTCCAAGAAATTATAAATTTTAAATCAAAGTTTGTTTTTTTGTTTTGTTTTTTTATTAAATTTTATGGCGGTATTTTGAAATTATAAATTTTAAATCAAAATTTGTTTAACTAGTCTCGCATCAGTTCTAATCCTCAGAATGAAAAATTACCAAAAATCAGGGAGTTCTTCACATTTCGTAAGTGCCGATGATATTGGAGGTACTTACACGGAATTTTTTACAATTAAAAAAATTGTTTATGGCTTGTTTATCGGGATGAGTGCAAACGTGGACCTCATACTTAGAAATAGCGCAATCGAGTCGTCTAAATTTAAGTGCAATGAAAATTTGGGGTGAATTAGCAGAAAAGATCCCAAAACGTGCTATGTCGATTTGTGGGAGTGAGTTTCCTGGGGACTTGGATTCTGTAACGAAGCTTTTCATCAAACTCAACTGGACGTCCGGTTGGATCTTCATCTTCAAGGGTGAAATCTTCACCTCTGAATTTTGCAAACCATCTTCTGCGAGTTATTTCATTCACACATTCCTCTCCATAAACTGAGTGAATGTTTCTAGCCGCTTCGGCTGCTGAGTTTCCTTTCTTGAACTCATAAAGCATTATGTGCCTCAAATGATTCTTGGGTACTTCCATGTTAGCAGGGTTTTAATCAAACAAAATTTAATTTTATTGTTCTCTGAAATAAAATTTGATCAGTTTAAATGCATCTAAACATAAAAATGATGTTCAGCTCCATCAGATATTATAAAATACTCTTTAAATTTTGTTCATTTTAACAAAAAGTTAAAATTCGGACAGAACTTATGGGATGATCTGAGATATATATATATTGCTTGTTCTGTTTATAATAAACAGTATTAACAACATTTACCGGCATGATAGTCCGAGAAATTTTATCAAAAATTTGCGTCCCCGACAGGAATCGAACATGTATCCTACACGGAACCGTCATATAGCCTGACGTGCTATACCAGTTTATCTACATAATAACATCTGCTTAGTTGTAGTTTAAAAGCAGTAAACTCGACTTTAGCAAGGTCGATTTTTACTGCTTTTAAATGTAAATGTTGTTAATGCTGTTTATTATAAACAGAGCAATTACTTAAATATTTGTGTGTGTGTATATATATATATATATATATATATATATATATATATATATATATATATATATATATATATATATATATATATATACGTATAACAGTAAAATATATTAAAATAATTGTCGGACTTAGTCCATTTTGTAGTGTATAATTTTCTTTCTATATATTCCTATACACAACCGAACAATTTTAAATTAGATTTCATTATACAAGAATGACTTTACTTTTTAAAGTTAAAATAAGATGATGTCAACATTTTATTTTTAGAGAAAATTAAGTGTTGTGATGTCGGATCTGGCAACCCAACTCTTAACTCGACATAGTTGTGATAGTAGTATTCAGTACTCAGATCGACAAATATTGCAATAGTATTTACCCGAAGCCTCCCCACAAGGGGGGGATGTGGCAAAAGCCCGGTTTTTAACGTGGGACGTTCCGAGCCCATGGGCTCAGGCAAAAATTCTACGTAGACCTTGTATACACAGGATCGTGTTTGTCAATCTCCCCAGATGAGACTATTACTCAGGACGATTTATCATGAATGGATCAGTCTATTTCTGATAATAAGGAGGGGGGACTGGCTCTTACCACAACATGATGTAACATCTTTGAAACAATAAATGATTCCTGCTAATAAATTAAATTTAACTATCTAAGCTCCTGATATTCGGAATAAAACAACTAAGAGCTGAGTTCAAATTCCAGTTGTGTTCTTTATATTTTTACATTGACTTATTAACTGATTTGATTTTACGGTTTATCACCCTCTTGCAGGTTATTTAAAGACGAAACCTATTTTTGGGTGATAAGATTTTTCTGATATATTTCTTACTATTTAACCTATAGCTGGAAGGAGAAGAGGTAGATTCATACCTTTCCCAAGGCTATTTACACCTAAGTGAATGTAACGAATCCGTCCGGAATTCGAACGCGGTTCTTCGATTTCGCATCCCGAGCCGTTATCTATTACACCACTCGCACATCCAAATTTATAGCACCTGATATTCCCGAGTGGTCATTCATCTAGGTACTGAACTGGTTCAACGTTACACAATTTCGCTGATCATACGGGAACCGATGTTTCAACGTGATATGGCCGTAAACACGTACATTATATTATCACGCTCTTTCAAGAACAACTTTTGAACGCACTCTATACTAAAAGGTTCCGATAGAATAGAAAAATTCTATCCTATTTTTTTGTTCATCCTTTTGTTTGTCTGCTTCAACCTATTAAACTCGTGTAATTTCTGTTCGTCGACTGGCGACACTTTCTCAACGTTAAAGGTTACATCAAAACGACATAGTAAAAAAATAGTCAAGAAACATTCAGTGTAGCGCTTAGTCCAAAGTTTGAAATGAACGTGGATTCACATGCTGTTGTTGCAGTGGGTGCAGGTTGAAGTCGCGTCGTGGTCACCATATGTTTCGGGTAACTGCTCTAAGTTTGACTAAAAGTAGTGGCAACAGGCAACAATAATTTGCACAAGTAAATGAATGAACATCAACAGGGCGATATTTTATATATATATATATATATATATATAAGTTCCCAGAAGGATAGAATCCAGGTAGAACTCAATGTCCAGGACAGAGTAAGAATATTATATAAAAGGCTCAAACACTAATATTCCATGGTTATAATTTATTACATTGGAATCGTAATCAGGAACCAATTCATCAGACCTAAAATTTAAAAAGGAAATTGGAAAATTGGAATTTGAATTTGTAGGTCTGATGAATTGGATCGTGATTACGATTCCAATGTAATAAATTATAACCATGGAATATTAGTGTTTGAGCCTTTTATATTATATATATATATATATATATATATATATATATATATATATATATATATATATATATATATATACTGTACAAAGATAGACAATACAATAAAATCCACAACACATACTAGTGTATTTGGATAAAAACAAGTCGGTGCTACTAGTGATTTTCCAAGCATAGCTGTGGCACAAGGCCGAAATTGGTGGGGGGCCCCCAGTGAGAATTGAACTCACTACTCAGTCGTAATTGTTCTAGCGAGACAAGCTTGGTAACCATTTCAGTACCTCGAGGTGCCAAAGTCGTAGTGTGGGGTCTGCCTCAATATGGACATCAGGTAAGGTCTAAAATGGATATTTATGTCTCAAATTTCTAAACACACAAAACGGGAGTTTGAGCTCACACTAAATTAGCATCAACAAGTCACCATTATGTTGTAGGTATGAACACTTTAGTTGTGATGTGTATAGACATTTTATATTAAATATCTATGGTTTCCGATAACATTTATCCGGCAAACAATATTGACGGACTCATGCAAGTCAGGTGTCTAAAAAAAAATTAAAATTAAAAAAAAAAACACAAAACAATGAATTTAAAAAGAAGTCACAGCATGTTATTAAGAAGGAATTACATGTGTACACAATTGTAATGAAAGGAAAAGACACTGAAACTATCTGTGAGAATCTGTTTGTATGTGATAGACACGTGTGTATGTGCGTACGTGCGAGAGTTTAGTTAAGAGAGGACCATGAAGATGGACATGCCCCAGTGTGGGACACTTTACTCACACGCGACTACATCTGAAAGCAAGAGTTAAAGAGAGAGAGAATATGATTGCCTTTTTATCAATTTCAAGAGCGCCCTCTAACGCATTTTCGTCAAAGCCAAGTGGGACAACCCATATATGCATACAAACGAGATATTGAAAGTTAGGAATTGTCTGGCTGATACATTGTGTGCGCGCAGGGGGGGTGGATAAAGTTCAGTCACTGAGGGCGGAACGAAAATATCCCCATGCCCGGAAGAAGTCGGTGTTGTCACTCTAATATGCTTGAATGAAAAGACAAGAGTGAGAATGACGACGTGTCTCGTTTTGATAGATATTTGACAGCGCCCTCTAACGACTTCTTGGCAAAACTTTGTCAGGGTAAAGCAAACTATTGACGGGAAATAGATTTTAGAATCATGCGACTAAAATAATCTTAAAGGCCTTCTAATATGTGCGTACCGAAGTTGAAACAAATTTTATTGATGGTGGATTGCCACTTCTTGATGTGGAGGTTTTTCACACTTATAGTCATTACAAATTATCTTGACAGATCGTTTTGTTTTTTTTAATTCAGTCAATGTTTAAGCAAAAAGGTTTTATTTTCATTTGCCTGTGTCCTTGTCAAATTCATGGTATTTTAAAAGCAAACATTATAGCTATTTATTAAACGACAGAAAATATTATCGTTTTTACTGCGTAGTCTCACGCTGTGACTACCGTGGCCTGTAACCTTATCTGGTTTTGAAACCCTGCAGTCCGACCATCCGAAGCTGCACATCTTTGACCATACAATTCATTCATTTATTCAATTAGCTCTATTTAGCTCTTACACCCAGGCTGGCTGATAGCTGTTTGGCACAGGTGTCTTGGGGATTTGCCTTGCTCCTGAAATTGGGGTGCGTCTTATACAGCCGTGCGACTTATATGACGTCAAATACGGTACTTCATTCATTAATTTATTTATTTAGTGCATTTTGCGTCGTTGTGGCCACCACTCCCCCACTTCTGTTGTAATTGTGGTTCACGATGTTATTCAAGGCAAAATAGTGCTGGTTCTTTTAGCGTCGACGATGTTGAGGTTTCCCCATTCTTCTTCTCAGAAGTTCCTCCACCCACTAGTAAAGCCATTAACCTCTGAGACGCAGCTGGCGACTGGATAATAGCTGCTTGGCACAAGTGGGTTAGGAAGAGGCGTTTCCCTTCATCCGTCGGGATTGGTAAAATTCCGACTATTCTAAACACTGTTTAGCCGACAGGTCAATGTCGTTGACAGGGGTGTGGCCGTCGCAGTGCCCATGTGACTTCTTGGAGTCATGTATGAGAGCTGGATATAAGCCGTGGACCAGTGCGATTCCACATCCCAATTCACCTGAGTAAATCAGGGTCGACCGCTTCGCTGCAAAGGTACTACCACTGACGATACACCCTTACAATTATTCTATGAAAACAAATCTGGTGTGCTCCATTAATCTGCCCCAAATAACAACTACCCGGTACCAGCTATCACTATAAAAAGTACCCGAATTAAAAATGTCGATAGTTTCAACTGTTCAGGATGAAGTACCGTTCACTACGACGGATACTTCGAATCAATAAAACCTAACACTGGAGAGACTGCATAGTAGAGACTAGCTGAAATCTTTTCAGCTATACAGTCGAACTCTCTGCTTCGGACAGAGAGGAACCCGGACGAGGCTATGCCGAAGGGCAGTCTCGTTCGGGGAGGTAGACAGACCTGATCCCGTTAATGGGGGTTGTACGGGGAATTTTTGGCTGAGCCTACGGGCTCGGATGACCCACGTTAAACACGGCCTTGTACCACATCTACCCCCGTAGTGGTAGAGATGGGGACTAGTAAGTACTGACTGCATAGTAGCGCGCTCAAACAGCACCACTTATGCCTGTCCACGAATCTGAAAGTAGATATCTTATGATCTTTCTTTCACTTTTCTGTGGACGAAAATCAGGTATTGCATGCACATCAAGAAATTGGAAAATCTCCGAACGCGGAAACATCGTTCTATGATGGGAAAACCAGGTGATCACATTGCCAATTTTGAAATCCTGGATCATTGTAGATCCATCAGTATCAAATCTCTTGTGATGAAGACCCAACTCTGGTCTGTAGTGTATGTATAGTACGTCTCTCACCCCAGATGATACTAGAATATATATTTATGTTCAGTGTGATATCAGAGAAGCCAGATGCAGCGACAGTTTCGCCAGAAAGTTTACCACCTGGCCACCAAATACAAATCCGCGCCTCACAAGATATCAGGAGCTGCTCTGGAGAAAAAAAACTGTATGATATAGATACACAGCTATCTCAGAGCGAAAAGTATTTCATTGGCACGAGATGTAGAATCCATACTCGGAGAAGGTTCCAAGACCGTCCACACACGTACAAGCGAAGTTGAATCTAGTCCACTTCAAATGTCTCATCTGTTGCAATTAACACAAACTGTATATTGGCATCGGAAAAATATACATTAGGGGAAAGGTTACCTGATGAAATCTGGGAATAAAACAAAATTAGGTAATCTTTACCGGCATTTAATGTATCATGTTCATGTTTTTTATATTTGAAAGATTTTTTTCTTTTTTGGATTTTAATAGATTCAAAATAGGCTTTGAAAGGAATAAATTACGACTGATTTCTTTGAAGTCGAGTTGACACACTTGGTCAAGCACAAATGATTTTCTGGTATTTGTCATTCATTGATTTGTGACCGAATATAACTACATGTATTTACATGGTTAGTTTCTATATTTCAAGCCACTCAAGGTTCTTACCTGGTCACCTGTCTTATTCATTAATACGTGATCCACCAACGCAAAGTTAAAAACATTGACGACTTTTGTCTAAAACTAAATTCATGACAATTGCAATACTTTGGCCTTACCTCTTAAACCTCAAATAATCGTCTGATTAAAATCAGACATTTAAAGAATTGCCTCGTAGCGAACGAATAAGAAAACAATTCTTTCTATTTCAGATATTTCTCAAGAAATTGCATCCATTTTGGCGGTATCGATAAAATCATTTTTTTTAAAGCGACGTTCATTTTTTTTTTTTTCTTTCGAAAACATACGTACGTTACTTGCATTATTTACATTATTCGGACTGTTATCCTCATTTTCATTGCCATATTCACAACGTTTCGGCCGTTGTACGCTCCTGCCTTCGTCAGGTGATTGGAATTTCGAACTGAACCCTTTATTTCGTCCATCGGGGTAGATTGTTCTAGTTCCACGTACCATGCATCTTCCGGATGTCTCGGTTATTTCTCTCCAAGTTTTTTTGGTTCACCTCTGCTGTATCCTGGTATTGAACACGCAACTCTTTGGGTCTAGTCACTGGACCTAACCAACGTCTAAATAAAGGATTCGATTCGAAATTCCAATCGCCTGAAGAAGGCCGGACCGTATAACGGCCGAAACGCTGTGTCCCATAAAGATGAGGATAACAGTCCGGATAATGTAAATAATGCAAGTAAACATAATACCTCATATCAGAGATATAGACAAACGTACGTACCTATTTTCATATTGCTAAAGATTGTTGTTGAACTGATTCGACTGCCCCGTTTATATATATATATATTTGTTTTGTTATTTTCCCCCAAGCAAAGCGAGAAAGTCACCAAGACACAAGCGTTTACTGAGAGTGAGAGGACCATTCTTCTAGATCCTTTTGTACTAATGCAAGTGTGTCTCAGAGCTCTATCCTTGGTCCTACTTTTTAAAAATATTTCCTTAACGACCTTCACAATGTCATCAGCTCTCCACTTGCTATCTATGCTGATGACAACCATTTACTCCTGTCTCGATAGTAAGTCTAATCAATTCTACAAGGTCAAAAAGGCGGCTGTTGTTAACTGGAGCAAAGAATGGCTTGTTAATTTTAACGCCTCTAAAACTGAACTGCTCTCTAGAGACTTCTTTCTGCTTTCCATCAGCATGGCTGATGCTAACCTCCCGGAGAGTAATTTCGTTACGCCTTCTCGGGCCGACATGAAGTAGAAAGACTATATTGAATTCATTGCTAGGTCAGCTGCTAAAAATAAGTTGGTTCCCTATGCCGAGCTAGAGAATTTTTCTCTCCAGAATCTATCTTGCATATCTACGTCTACCATTTATTCGTGCTTAGAATATTGCTTCCATATATGGTCCGATGCTCCTGCTATACATCTAGAGCTCCTTGATAAAATCTAAAGAATCGGCAATATTACTGGTCCTGATCTGGCGTCTCGGCTTCAGTCATTTTTCCACCGCCATAAAGTTATCTCCCTGTAGCTTTTCTATGAATAAATTCATGGTAATTGTTTCGATGACCTCTTCGCTATGGTATCTAGACTTTATGAATTTAAGCATAATACTAGACTGGCGACAAGGTTTCATCAATTTACAGTTGAGTTGGCTTGATGTAACCGTAAGTTCTATGCTAACAGTTTCTTTTTTCGCTTGTGGAACTCGCTTTTGGGTTTCCAGACAATTTTATACTTAAAAAATTTAAATATAATGTTAATCGTTAATTACTGTCCTCCTCATTACTCTTTTGTTTCCGCTCCTTAGTAATGTTTGTTTTCCAATTCTTCCATACCCAGGACCCCTTAGTAGCTTTAGTGCCTTGCGTGGGGGCGAACTAGCTTATATATATATATATATATATATATATATATATATATATATAATGAAGAGGATTCAGGAAATTCATTGACGATTGATGTTGCATTTAAATATTTGAAGATTGTAGGAGGCAGAGAACGGAGAAAGAGTTCAGCAGGTGATATATACGAGAAAAGAAATATATTAAAATAGAATTTACGATCATATCTAGCTATTTCAACAGTAAAACGATGAGACCTAATTGCCAATCTAGTCGTACGTTTAAATCCATGCGGTCGATGTACTGAAGAGGAAAACTCATTTGAACAATTGCCATGAAAATATTTATAGTAATGGTACACGGATTCCATTTCACGACAGTATTTCTGTTTTTTTGTCTATTATGTACCGAGTGCCCTTTAGGCCATGGGCTATCATTGCTCTCCAAAACGTTAATTAAATTTTGTACCGCTAATAAGATAATTAGAAAGATCCTTTGAGTCTGAGTTTTTCGAAGCTTAATTAATATCCTTGGTTAAGCTGAAATAATTTTCTGGTGTAAGTTATTAATTGGTTTCAGAAAAAATTATGACTTTATGTAGTGATCTGTCTATATTTTTGAGATGAGGTATTGTAACTATTTACACTATTATATTGTTTGGACTGTTGTCCTCATCTTTATTGTCATATTCATGACGATTCGACCGTTGTACGCTCCGGCCTCTTCAGGATCTGTCTATATATTTGGGATGAGGTATTGTAACTATTTACGCTATTTACATTGTTTGAACTGTTGCCTTCATCATTATTGTCATATTCAAAACATGGCCCGGGGATAAAAGTCTTGGTTGAGGTAATCCAGAAGTAACTTGACTCAAAGAGTTGTGAGTTCAGTACCTGGCCACAGAAGAGGTGAACAAAACTTGGAGAGTTCAGTTACCAAAGGTAATTAACTGAAACTGAGATATCCAGAAAGGCATGGCATGTGGAATTAGAACAATCTACTCTCCCCCGGGGATTAAATAAAGGGCTCGAATCGAAATTCCAACGTTGATCCCCCTTAAGAAGGTCGTAGCTTACAACGACCGAGACGTTGTGAATGACAATAAAAATGAAGAAAATAGTCCAAACAATTTAAATGTGTAAAAATGGATGTATTTAATGGATAGTTTTTATATTTCGAGCATTTCATGTCCTTCAATTTGCCCACGCAGGTAAAAAAAAAATATTGCCGACTTTTTCTTTAATCGAATGCAACCTGAGCAAGGCAATAAAGTCACTAAGCCACAAAAGGTTACTTGGTGTGGAAGAACTAGAAAACAGAAACAATGGCACAGAAGCGACCTTACGGCGATGGGTAAGTGACTTTATCCGAGATGCTAGATCAGGACCAGTAACATTGCTGATGCTTCTTTGGATTTTATCAAGAATCTCTAGATCCTCGGACCATAAGTGACAGCAATATTCAAAGCATGGACGAATGGCAGACTTATAAGATAGATTCTCAAAGTTACTTCGCGAGAATTGCAATACTCTGCTCTTATTTCTGATAATACCCAAAATAAAATTAGGCATTTGAAGAATTATTTCGTAGCGAATGAATAGCGAAACAGTTCTACTTTCTTGTTCAGTTCTTTCTCAAGATATTGCCGCCATGTTTGTTTTGTCGATAAAAGGATAATCTGACCGAATTTCTTTTTTAAGAGACTTTTATTTCTTTTTCTTTTCAAACAGACTTTTGGAATACAGATATTTATATCGAGCGGACAGCATTGTTCTGTTACGTACGCCAAAGATAATTCTTTATTTGTTAATAAACGGGCACTTTGGAACTCCAAGAAACTGTTGTTATAAACAATAAGAACGAGATAAGTGGAATTTTGGGGAAACCTGAAGAGGAAGAACAGGTTGGATGACTAAGAAAAAAAAAAGCAGATGAAAGCAGAATGTATCCTATTGGATAATTATGAGCGAACGGGTGGAGGAGCGAGTACCAGAGATAAAAAAAAAAGGGAGTGTAAATGAGCTAACTGAAAACAAGGAAGAAAGCTGTAGAGAGCCATGATCATCAGCGCCCCGAAGGGACATAAGAGATCATTTCATCGTGATTTGACGCGTCCCTGGAAGAATGTGTATTGTGGGAGAAATTTAGTTTGTTTTTCTGTGTACCTTGTACCTTGGGCGTGGCACTCCACGACCTCCTATACTTGTAGCTCTTAGGAATATTTGTCTCTTTACGAACTCTCTCACTCTTCTGCACCCCCTTTTCCTTCGATATGTCCTGTAAGTGTCAAATTCTCTAAACCGTCCTTAATTGGGTCCCACAAATTTCAGCTGTCTCTTTCAAATTCTCAGTATAAGTGTTCTTTTTCTTTCCATCTCCCTTAAGGCTTCTTCGTTACATACGTGCTCCGTCCATAGAATTCTCAGCATCCTTCTGCAGAACATCATTTCTATCACTTCCAGTTTTCTCTGAGGACATGGTTCAGTATTTCCTGACATACAAGAGTATTTATGTTACAGAACGATTCGGTACTCTTTTCTTTGTTGCTAACGACATTTTCTTGTTTCTTAATACTTTGCTTAGCTTTTGGAAGGTAACTTTTGCTATTAAGCAATATAAATTTACAAGTTGATTTTTTATATATATATATATTTTTTAAATGCCACTAAGACGGAGATATTGGGAGTGAAAGAGAATGAGAAGACTTCAAAAGAAGGAGCCGGAAACCCAATCCTAAACAGGAAACATGGGATAAACCTCTACTCCTGTTCAAAAGACGGGGAAGGAGTATGAAGTTAGACAACATAAATTCATTAAAACATTCACTAAATTTAGCTTTGTGTTGCATAGGGCTATAATAGTGGGTAGCCCAGTGAGTACCAAACTCCTTATATTAGCAATAGTTTGTGGTTAACTACACTCTCCAATAGGAATGTCTTTTCAAGTCTTTTTTTTTTAATTTATTGACTTCACAGATTCTAATGACCATTCTCACTATATTTATGCGTCTGAAGCTTATACCGATAATTCTCATCCACGTCACACGTGTCACATTTAAACTATTGGCTATAAATTCTCGCATCTCTATTGTGCGTATATTTTAAACGATAAACCGAAAATATCCATCCACATAAAGTATTTGAGGGAAATTTTTCTTTCGTTTTGATTTGGTTTGTTTTCTTTTACGGTATATCAACATCAGTGGGTTATTTAACGCCGACAAGATTTTTATTTCTGGTAATATATATTTTTAAAAAATATAATATGCTGGTAATATTTTTTCTTCAAAGATTTAATGCTGGCATTAAAACTTATTTTTACACTTTCATAGTGTTTTGACCCCAGTTTCGAGGGTTAACTATTTGCACATAGTTGGGACCTTAACAGGTGCTACCACCCCGAGTCAGGGTGAACCTGGGAACACCAGCAATTAAGAGCATCAGAGGTTTTGCTGCTGGATGTAGTTTATTGTCTTACCCAGGACGCTTCATTTTAGCGGGGGGGGGGTCTTTCTCCTCTGTAGAGGTGCATTCGGCGTATTCTGAAGCCCCAGCCGACAAGGCGTTTTTTCTTTCGTTTTTGCTCTAATACAGTCAATTTTTTAATTTTTTTTTTTTTTTTACGAACTGTCTGTCCAATACAAGACCCAAGAGACACCCAAGGTAGTAGGTTAATGAATGAAGTTGTTGTATGGACACAGGATGAAGTAAGAAGTGCAAATGATGAGGATATGGAGGAAAGATAACGGTTGACCCTAAACATGAAAAGGTTAAAATTGTAGCGATCTAGAACAGAATTCTCCCTGACTTCTTTTCCACAACGTAACGATTCTCGAGAAGCTCTTCGAGTGGAACTTCCTCCTTACAAATGGAATACGATAAGAATGGGGAGAATTCGAGCCTAAGTATGTGGCATGGCGGGTCTTAGCTGTCAAGATTTGAACTGGTGAAACTACGGAATCTAGCTTGACATAACATTTTCCACGGAAATAGCAAAAGAATATCGAGAGGTTTGCAATCTTTCATCTGTAGGAAAGGGTTGAAGAGTGGGAAATAAATTCATCACTCACAAGGCCGCGCAAATCCAACTCTATCAAAGCTTGAATGGGGGGATTAGGCAGCTACAGTACAGATATGGCAGCGGTACTCGATTTTTGTGTCTAATCTGGCCCTGGTAAGAGTTAAGCTTAGCAAGAGTAAAATACTTACAGGGTCGGTATAAGGGACCGGCCATTTTCTCAGCATCTTTAGCAAAGGGTCATGTATATGATTTCTAGTCAAGGCCTGGGGTAAACTTTAGCCCCAGTAGACATTCAATGCAAGCAGCCTGCTTAGGAGTAAAATGGTTCATCGTGATAGTCGAACATTCAGGGTCTCTCCTCGGTGATAACGAAACGATACTAGTTTGGTTTTGGAAGTATTGAACGTTACAAGCCAGTACTTTCCCCTATTTAATATGTTAGAGACACAGTGGAGTAGCGGATTGCGGCTCTGACTGAGGAATCAGAGAGTCGAGTTAGAATTACAGTCGCGTTCATTACATTCACTGACGTGCTAATACCCTTGGAAAAGGTATGAATCCATCTATTTCCCACCTCCAGCTCTGAGTAAATATCAGGACATCCTTGGGTGTCAACCGGTCTAGGAGAAGGAAAACTCTGAATTCAAAACTGTATGTAGCCCTTGCGAAAGGAAAGGATCGTTCGCATTGACTCGATGATCCCGACTACGGTCGACTCCTTAACAGACTGGGTTCTATAGCCTTGGGTGGCAATCGATCTAGAAGGAAAATTATGAATTGAAAACTCTGAATTCAAAACTTTGGGTAGCCCTGGCGAAGCACATACTATGCAGCTAAGCAAAGGATCGGTTGAATTAACTAGATGTCTACAATTGAACATGTCCAAGATTTATTTGACTCCCCACGGGTTTTAACTTGAGGACTCGAGTGTTTCCATTCGAGCCGCTGGTCTTAGCTTGTCTCAGCTGGTCATAGCTTGTCTAAGCTAGTCATAGCCAGTCATACCACCGCTACGTGACAGATGTCATGCAAGGGTGGAGGGATGCAAGGGAGGAGAGAAGGCCTCTGGCACAGAACAGATACTACATCTGCAGCATCCAACCCTACGGTGAAAAAAACACTTCTATTCCTGCCAATATCTCCAAAAGAACCTTTGCTTTTTATGTCCATCCGTCTATCGCCTACAGTCGAACATGTCCTGGCTACATTATTTATATTATTCGGACTATTGTCCGCATCTTTGTCGCCATATTTATTACAACGTTTCGGCCGTTGTACGCTCCGGCTTTCTTCAGGTGTTTGGAATGTCGCTTACTGGGGTGGACTGTTCTAGTTCCAAGTGCCATGTTTGATGGATGTCAGTTATCAGTTATCTCCTGTTAATTTCCCTCTGAAAGTTCTCCACTGCCTTAACCGGGTATTGAACTCACACTCTTTGGGTCCTGTCACTGGATCTAACCAACGCCTTTATCCACTGTGCCACTTGAGGACATCTGTGTATGAATTTCTGGGTAATATAAACCTAATGTCTTCAGCAACCTTTTTACCAATGCTCATATTGCAATTTTTGCTGTTATCATTGTATGTTTTTACCAGAGCTCATATTGCATCTTTTGTTGTTGTTATCACTTTTCTCTGGCACTCCTGATTACTGGTTCCCATATTGTATTCATTTCTATGCTTGGTCAAAGATGACAAAGATGAGGACAATAATCCGAATAATGTATATAATGTACATAATACCTCATCTTAGAAATATAGACATGTCCTGTCTAGATCAGAAGATATGCTCTGGTCATCGAGATTCTTGGAGTTGCACCCATTTATATACTATTGTATTATTTGCATACACCGTTTGGTAATTTAGTGCATCTGATGTCGTTTTTTACGGCAGATAATTACTTTTCCGTTCGTTAAAGATAGTTACCAATTTCTTTTTGTCCATTGAAATGTATTCTTAGTGAAACAATAGTAATTTTAATGGCTGAAGATAATAAAAATCACTTGAACGATATGTTAACAAGAAATCCCAAGATTCGTTTCGTACAGAAAAGATCTATCACTCTCGAGCAGATTGGGATTCAATCGGCCAAAGTGATAATTCTTCTTTCAGAGTATAAAGGTGATTCCATTTTCGGTGTTCAGCAACTTGTGGCTCCATTAATTTCGAATTCGTCTTGCCACGTTTGCCTTGCAGAGGTGCTCTCGGTGGGAAAATCGATATATATGATGAAATAGTGCCTGTAGAGCTTTTCAAACTCTATTTGAAGAATTGTTAGATTATAAAAGAATAAATGATGTTACCAATTGAAAGGATTATCACGCGTGTCTTTGCATTAAAAATTCATCATGAAATCATAGGCGAGATTATCTGGGTATAATCCCACACGTGTTATTTTCAACATGATTTCTCGTCATTAAATTCACAAAAGGACAAAACATTTCTACACAGACGTACTAAATACTTGAAATAAAAAAGGCCAAAACTGAAACAAAAAATTCCTTTCAGAGATTAATTCACTTTTTGGATCTAATGACATTACAAGAAATGTGTCTCTGATCTTTTCAATTAAAGTACAGTTTTTATTAAAAGATAATTACATAATTTTCTCAACAATAAAATATTGTCAAATTTTCACCGTCTAAAGAAAAATGGTATCAATGTATAAAATGTCAGAGGGTATTTATTTTGGGATAGACAAGAAGGAGGCTGTCAACCAGGAATCTGAATGCATCTGTTAAAAGTTCCAGAATACCGCTCCCTCTAATTCTTTAAGGGGATCATCATACTTTATACTTGATAACTTGGAAATTCGATTCTATCCTTAACTCATTTTTTTAATCATCCCCGCCAAGACCCAAGGGGTTACTGACTGTTAGACAATGAAAAAAAAAACTTATCGAGAGAGAACAAGAATTAAGAAACGGAAGATAACGATTGATATTGCATTTAAATATTTGAAGATCAAAGTTTACTTGGGAAGCAAGAAGTCTGAAGAGTAACACGAGTAAGAAGTACAATAGATCAGGTTATAGTTACATTTAACTATTTCAGTTGGAAAATGATTAGACCCTTGCCGCCAAATTAGCACTGAGCTTACCTTTTATAAAATATTCATCAGAAACAGTTAAAATAAAAGTATGTGGACTGACTATATCAGTAGCTATATATAGTGAGCACGGGATATACCTGGTGACTTGCTTCGGCAATTGGTTGGAGATTCGTCTCCAGCTGGGCTGGTCGAACTCTCTGCCTTCGGGCGGAGAGGAACCCAGACAAGGCTATGCCGAAGGGCAGTCTCGTCTGGGGTGGTAGACAACTACCCGACCGCGTTTTTTTATGGGGCCTACGAGGAATTTTCGTCCGGGCTACAGGCTCGGATACCCCACGTTAAATTCGGCCGTGTGCCATATCTGACCGCGTGGGTCGGTTGACAAATATCCTTGCTTCGGCAATTAGTTGGAGATTCGTCTCCAGCTAAGCTAGTCGAACTCTTTGACTTCGGTCGGAGAGGAACCCAGATGAGGCTATGCCAAAGGGCAGCATCTCGTCTGGGATAGTAGACAGCTACCCGACCCTGTGCATACGGGGTCTACGGTGAATTTTGCCTGAGCCTACGGCCTCGGTTTCACCCCGCATTAAAAAAAAGGCCTTGTGCCACATCCTGCCTCACGGGGTGGTGAGGTAAATAACCATGCTTCGGCAATTAGTTGGTGATTCGTCTCCAACTGTGCTGGTCGAACTATCTGCCTTCGGGTAAGGAGGATCCCCAGATGGGTCTGGGTCGAGTGGCGGAGTCTCTTCACGGGTGACGGCTGTCCGACCCCGTTTTATACTAGGAATTTTTGTCCGAGTCTATAGGCTCGGATAGCCCACATTAAATTCGGCCTTGTGCTTCATCTGACCGCGTGGGCGCGGTTGGTAGATATTCTTGCTTCGGAAATTACTAGCTTGCCATCCGATTCCCTGTTTTTCAATAGTGTATTCTCTTTTACAATAAACATATCTTCTTTCATCTGCGCGCGTGTTGCTGTTACTTCACTGTAAGAGCACCAGATCAACTGAAAAAAATCTAAGGGAAAAAAATCAGCGTTTCTAAGTAGTAAGGTTGTCATGATAATGATTTTGTTATTAGATATTTTTTGCAATTGTTATGAGTACGCTCTCACAGAGCGAAACGTTAACAGAATAAAAAACATTTTAACCTTCCCTCTGGTTTTCACAAACTACATCATGCATACTTCTGATTTTTCGCATCAACCAGTCATATATATATATATATATATATATATATATATATATATATATATATATATATATGGATTCATACCTTTCTCAAGATCAATAGTGCGAAGTAAACGCGAACAGCCTTAGCTGGAATAACTCGTCTTAATTTATTTTGTTAAAACAAACCGCTCCTCAAATATGAAATATTTATTAGGTTTTTGTTTTGCGGTATATCAACGTCAATGGGTTATTAATGCCGACAAAATTGTTATTGTTGATAATATTTTGTTTTGTCAAAAATCTATTTCTGGTAATATTTTTCCTTATTGCTACTAATTTTTTTTTTCCTCAAAAATCTATAGCTGGTAATATTTTTATTACAAAGTATTTCTGGTATTAAAACCTATTTTTACACTTTCATAGTGTTTTCCCCCAATTTCGGGTTTAACTATTTACCCATAGCTGGGACCCTAACAGGTGCTACCACCCCGGGTCAGGATGGATCTGGGAACACCATCAATTAAGAAGTGGTTCAATGCTCCTCGAAACCTCCTGATCAGAGGCCTTGCTGTTGGGTGTAGTTTATCGTCTTACCCAGGTCGGTGAGGTTAATAATTATTTATCTTGAATAATAATGCATACATTTATTAATTTATGCAGATTTTGTTTTTTAATGAGAAATGTATATATTCATTTGTTCTTTATTTAAACGAAATCTTTTTGTACCACCACCCAGAAACGTCAAACCGCTCAGTTCAGTAACTATCTAAAAGTCGGGGTACAATTTGACATTATATCGCTATTATAAACAGGTCCCCCTTCTAAATCAATTAAAACAAATCTATATTTTTAGATTCTGACAAGTGTCGTGAACTAATGAATGCTAATGCATAAGAATTATTTCTCCAGCAAAAAAAAAATTCCGTGTTTTTGTTTTTGTTTTTGTTTTTTGCTTTGCTTTTCCTTTTTTTTTTTTTTTGCTTTGCTTTGCTTTTCCTTTTTTTTTGCTTTGCTTTCCTTTTTTTTTTTTTTTTGCTTTGCTTTCCTTTTTTTTTTTTTTTTGCTTTGCTTTCCTTTTTTTTTTTTTTTTGCTTTGCTTTCCTTTTTTTTTTTTTTTGCTTTGCTTTGCTTTCCATTTTTTTTTTTTTTTTTGCTTTGCTTTCCTTTTTTTTTTGCTTTTCTTTTTCTTTTTTTTTTTTTTTTTTTTTTTTTTTTGCTTTGCTTTTGTTTTTTGTCTGTATGTGGACCAGTCTATGTAGTGGCGATTTTTTTTCTCATTAATTACTGGAATTTTAAAATCTATTTTTTGATGCTGGACATTTTTTGTCTGTCAGAGGATACTGACGAGAACTAAGCCGACGCCAACAAATAATAAGCGTTACACTAAAAAGCGGGAAAGAGCGTCATGGAATATAAATACATTTTCGATTAATTAGAAATAAGGTGAGAAAGTAGAGTAGAAATCAGAAGTGACATTTTATGGTCAGCTTCCAGGAAGAGAACAGTCATAGTTTCAAAGCCATTGCCAAAATATTGGTTGGCAATAAATGATCTTTGCTCTCAACTTTCATCAAATATCTATTGATTTGTGATCAAAGCCAAACCAAAGCTAAATGTACCCCCACCCAACTCTACCCGTTCAAATTCGGAACATTTCATTCTCTATACAAACCCACTTTCTCTTATGTTCAAAAACGCGAAATAGAGGCTGCTTTAACAGTAATAACTGTACACTATTTACATTATTCGGACTATTGTCCTCATCTTTGTCGCCATATTTATTACAACGTTTCGGCCGTTGTACGCTCCGGCCTTCTTCAGGTAGTTGGAATGTCGAACTGAACCATTTATTTCGCTCACTGGGGTAGACTGTTCTAGTTTCCTTTTGGCCCTCAGTATGACATAGGAGTGTCATATTCTCCAATCCCTATCTTCCCATACGACTACAAAATTTCAACTGTCTCTTTCTGATTCTAAGTACAAGTGTCTTTTTTCCATTTCCTTGAAACTTTCTCGTTGCTCACATATTCTGACAATTATATTCTCAGCATCCTTCTGTAGAACCAAATTTCTGTTGCTTCAGGTTGTCCAGCATTCACTGTCATAGAGGAGGGTTGCTATTACATAGTAGTTCAGCACACTTTTGTTTCTAATGAAATTTTCTTGTTTCTTATTAATTTGTTTAATTTTTGGAGAAGCATTTTTCGTTATTCCAATGCACCTTCATAGTTCCGTCGTCTGTTCAAACGCTTCTCAGATAATTTTTTTTTTACTAATAATGTAACACCAACATCTGTCTATATTTATGCGATGAGATAACTATTTACATTGTTCTGACTGTTGTCTTCATCTTTATAGCCATATTCACGTCGTTTCGGCCGTTGTATGCCCCGGTCTTCTTCAGGTGATATTTCTTGAAATTTCAAGCCGAACCCTTTCTTTAGTCCACGGTGTACATTGTTCTAATTCCACGTGCCATACCTTTATTTATATATATATATATATATATATATATATATATGTGTGTGTGTGTGTGTGTGTATCAGTTAATTCCCTTTCTAACTCAACTCTCCGAGCTTTTGTTGCTTCTTTCTGTGGCCAGTTAATGAACTCACAACGCTTTGGATCAAGTCACTTTTTTGGCCCCCACGGACACATGGCCCAGTGGATAAAAGCGTTGGTCGATGTCAGTGTGTTTAACAAGGACTGCAAAGGATAGTAAAAGAATACACGACGCTCAGAACCTCAAAGGAGAGGAAATTGTGGAGAGTCATGTTCAACCCACTTGAGCTAGTGTAAATGAATGGCAGAACACGGACGGGAAGGAAGAGTAAGGGATTACATGTTGCTTAATGCTACAAACGAGGTGGAAATTGTGGCGAGCTATGATCAACCTACAGGCCTCTGTGTGATTTTGTTTCAAATTTATTAATTTAAAAATACAAATAATTTTTAAAAGAAAAATATATTTCTTCGACACAAAAAGAAATATTATCGACGTTTCCTGATTCCGAAGCAAAAAGATTTTACATGTATGATCTACCTTAGTGAAAATTATCAATCGTTTAAAATGATGAAGACGTTCTACTTCTTTATGTGCCGTGTCCCTTCAGAACGTAGACGATCATAGCTCTCCACAACTTCCTATCCCTTGTGGCTCTTAATATATTTTGTCTCTGTTATTTCTCCTAAACCCACAAGGTCATTAAGTATGCCATGCGCTGTTTTCCTCTGTCTCTCGTGCCCTCAATCCGTTTTGTGAGTATCAAATTTTCCAAGGCCTCTTTCCTCATTATATGCACTAGAAATCTCAACTCTCTCTTCCTGATGTTAAGTAGTAGTTTCCTTTTTGTTTCCATTTTCTCTAAAACTTCGTCGTTGTTCACATGTTCGATCCATGATATCCTCATCATCCTTCTGAAGAACCACATTTCTGTTGCTACAACCTCTTCATTTTTGAGGAAATTGTTCAGCAGTCACTGCCTTGCAGAGGAACTGATATCACGTAACAGTTTAGTACTCTTTTCCTTGTTTCTAGCGAAATTTTTCTTCAACAAAACATTAGAAAATTCAAGAAACATCGGACTTAATTACGGGTGAGTGAAAATGTGTGAAGGAAAACGAAACAAACAAAATTTTAATAAAAATTATTTTACGCATGAAATTAGGGCTGCTATTTGGAGACCCAGCGGGTAACATGCAACCTGTAGATCGCAGTTTGCAGTTGACTTCTCTGCATTCAAACTGCTTTCAATTCGTTTCGGTTTCTTTAATCCTGTTGTGTGGTAAACAACAGTTTCAGCCGACACCTGTTACTAGAATCCATAGATTTGTCAGTTAAATTTTGCTGGCTGTATTTTCTTTGATGTAACTGTCTAATGGAAGTCGTTTGCCACAAGAAAAATACTTTTGGCGGTTTGCCTCAAAGAACTCGAAGGCATTGCAGACGAAGAATTTCCGCATTCATGTCTTATTAGTAATGCATCTCATTCACTCTCTCTCTTTTCTTTTTTCTTTCTTCTTTTTTTCCTTTTTTCTTTTTTCTTTTGTCTTGTACTTTTCTTTCTTTTTTTTTCGTTTTTTGTCTCTATTTTTTCGTTCTTTTTTCGTTCTTTTCTTTCGTTTTTTTTTCGTTCTTTTCCTTCGTTCTTTTCTTTTTTCGTTCTTTTTTCGTTTTCTTTCGGTTTTTTTTTTCGTTCTTTTCTTTCGTTCTTTTCTTTTTTCGTTCTTTTCTTTCGTTCTTTTCTTTCGTTCTTTTCTTTCGTTCTTTTCTTTCGTTCTTTTCTTTTTTCGTTCTTTTCTTTCGTTCTTTTCTTTTTTCGTTCTTTTCTTTCGTTCTTTTCTTTTTTCGTTCTTTTCTTTCGTTCTTTTCTTTCGTTTTTTTTTTGTTCTTTTCTTTCGTTTTCTGTTTCGTTCTTTTTTCATTCTTTTCTTTCGTTCTTTTCTTTTTTCGTTCTTTTCTTTCGTTTTTTTTTTTGTTCTTTTCTTTCGTTTTCTGTTTCGTTCTTTTTTCGTTCTTTTCTTTCGTTCTTTTCTTTTTTCGTTCTTTTCTTTCGTTTTTTTTTCGTTCTTTTCTTTCGTTTTCGTCTTTTCAACTTGCAAGGTAGGGTGTAACCGAATGAGGTTGTATGAATATAGAAAGAGAAGATAAATGAAGTTTATGAGGATATGTAGGAAAGATAACGGTTGACCTCTAGACTTAGAGATTAAGATTGTAGCGATCAGGGAAGAACCCTTTCGGAGTCAGTTCCACAAAGTAGCACTTCTAAAGAAGCTGTCCGAATGAAACGTCCTCCTTACCAATGGAATACAAAGGGAATAGGCATGATTTGACCGTGTGTTCGCGGCATAGCAGGTCATAGCTGTGAAGGTCTGAACTGTTGGAGACAACGAATATCGCCCGTCAGAACATCTGATAGAACAAATAGATACGTACGACGTTTCGACCGTGGGAAAAGGAAAAACAGATGTTGTATCATTTAAGTTTGGGGTTACAATGCCTTTTATGCTTGTACAACATTTACGTACTCTGCGATTCTGGGGTCATTATTCATTCAAATGACATGACCGAACGAACTGAGCTGAGCCTTAATAAAGTAAGGAGTCAACTCTAAATGGATCTGTTCTCTTTCAAAAGTCTTGGTTTTACATCTTTATAATCTTATATTTTTGTGGCGTATGGGCCGTTAATAATTAAGTATAACTCAAGACTTCAATGTTAAGATAAAATAATATTTAATTACCATGAAAGTATTTAGAGAAACAGCACAAAGAAGCAACCTTACGGCGGTGGCAAAGTGTCTGAATCCAAGCCGCCAGATCAGGACCAATAATATTGCTGATGCTTCTTTTGATTTTATGAAGGTGCTCAAGGTAGGTCGCCGGGACACTGGACTATATGCGGCAGCAATATTCTAAGCATGGACGAATGGCAGACTTATAGACACGTAAGATAAATTCTGGAGAGAAAAATTGCCTCCTTCTTTTGTGATGTACGGTGGCCGTTAATAATTAAATATAACTCAAGACTTCAATGTTAAATAAAACAGTATTTAATTACAACCGGAAATAAATACTTAACAAGAACAAAGAAGTCAACCAAAGATAATTAACCATTTCAGTGAATATCTTGTTAGTAGCGCGGCTAAGCTTGACATCAGGTAAATTCTAAATCAAAATCATCGACGCACAATAATTCTCACTAATTCGACTGGATAGTTTCACTCAACAGTCACTCAATAATCACTCCAGTCAGTAGCCTGACACCGGTGTTTATACACCCGGCGGAAAACATCTGTTCATAAGTCCAGAGTGTCACGCTTGAACCTTGGTGTCGCTAGTTATTTTCTTCCTATATGACATCGGAAAGGTCATTGATGAATAAAAGAGTAAATCCGTTTATGTATTCATCCTATAAAACGATGGTGCCACCCCAAAGTAAAACAAAAAACAAATTGAAGAAGATTAAAACAGTTACAAATTCTTCTGATATTTCAAGTAGACATATCACGTTCGGTTTTCGTTTTGATCACTGTGTTTAAACTTGGCCTGTAGCCAGGTGAGTGATCGCTGATGAATACCAGGTCCTGTCAGCTACTCGGCAGGTCTAACAAGTCGACAATCGTTATAATATTGCTACTGATACTAACAGAAAATCTAGATATGTGAAGTTGCTTCTAGACTGACAGTTCACAAGGCCTACCTGGAGTTTGATGAGAAGAGGGTGTGAACTTCAAGTAGATCATTTCAAATTAATGAATTCACAAGGTTCTATCCTTGGACCTACGCTGTTACTTACTTTCATCAATGACCTTTCTGATGTCATCAGTTGCCAATTAGATATTAATGCTGATGACAAAAGTAATAGTCTGATACGTCTGACAAACTAAAAGTGGCAGTTACTCTTGAAAATGACCTCCAGTCAGTTGTTAACTGAGGCAAGAAATGGCTTGTTAATTTTAACTCCTCCAAAACGAAGTTTATCCTTTAATCATTATAGAGAACGATTTTTACCCTGATGCTAACCTCCAGGCGAGCAACTCTTTACGCTTTCTTGGTCTCACGTTTTCTACTTATATGAATCAGTTGCTTGGTCTGCTGCTAAGAAAGTTGGTTCATTCTGTCAGACAATTTTTTCTGTTAGAATCCATTTATAAATCTACCATTCGTCTGTGCATCGAATATTGCTACCATATCTGGTCTAGTGCTACAGCTATATATCTTGCGATTCTTGACAAAATCCAAAAAAGGCTCTGTAATGTAATGCTCTGGCATCTCAACTTTAGTCACATGATGTGGATTCCCACTACCTTTTCTTAAAATATTTCATTGACAATTGTTCTAATAGGTTTTCCTCCTTAGTACCTCAACCGCATGAATTGAAGCTTACTACTAGATTGGCAGCTAGGTCACATCGTTTTAAAATTGAAATAACTAGATGTAACCGTAAGTTTTATTCTCATTTTTTTTTTCGCACTTCTCACCTGTTGAACTCTCTTCCGGTTTTCCGCCAACAATATTAAAAAATTTGAATGCAACGTCAATCGCTATCTTCTGTCTTCCTGAAGCCTATTCTTTTATTCTCCTTTCTCATTCTCTTTCACGCCCGGTAACCCCTTACGTCTTAGTGACATTATCGCCTTGATTGGTGCGATCAACAGAATGTCAACACTGACCTTATTCTTGAAAAAGAGAATATTTCTCCAGGGTTAAGTGCGACACTTTTATCGTCCTTAGATTCATTGTCAGTGAATATTATTTGTGCATTCGTGCCACATTTAATTATATTTGTATGATTTCTGACGGTTGAGTAATGGATAGCGTTTCGGATTGAGGAATCGAAGAGTCGAGTTCGAATTCCAGTCGAATCCATTACATTCACTTACGTGCTAATACCCTTCAGAAAGGTAGGAATCATCTTCTTCTCCCACCATATATGGGTAAATAGCAGGACAGACCGGGTTCTATAACCTTGGATGGCAACTGGTCTACCGCAAAAAGAAATGGCAACCTACTACGGGAAAAAATCTGCCTCGTCAGACAAGTATTGAAAGATTCACGGTCGCTTAAATGGGGGTATCACGCATGGCACCTAACTGACTGAATCAATCTAACCGATACAATGTCAACAAGCAGCACCAACAGAGAAACTTGTAATAAGTTTCTTCGTAAAAATATTCTTAAAAATGAACTAAACTACCTGCGTCCATACTCCGCTCACACACACTACAGAAACTTTCAGTTTCAAAGACTATACAATTGGATTCTCATCGTTTGTTTTGATGTAAACCACCTTAAAACGAGAAGATAAATCAAATTTTCGTCATAACTGTGCCCCAAAATATTCATCATCTTCCCCGTCCTGGGTATGACAATAAACTACATCCGGCAGCAATGCCTCTCTCTGATCGGGAAGTTTTGAGGAGAGTAGAAACACCTTTTAATTACAGTTGTTCCCAGGTACACCGCTAACCGAATGAGGGTAGCATCTGTTACAGTCCCAACTATAGGCAAATAGGGAAGCCCCAAACTGCAGTCAAAACTCTATAAAAGTATAAGAATACATTTTCATAGTAAAAATACCAGCAATACATTTAATGAGCCATAAGAAGTAGATATGCCATTAAACAAACAAACCGAATTTAGCCGAACACTTAGCGTTACTGTCGTTACTTTCTCTTAAGTCCACTGTTGTCACTCTTTCTGGTATTTATGGGAGTTTCCTTCCTAACCTTTTGTTTAAGGTAGTTCGGAAAGATAACATCTTGTTTTATTATTTTACCTTCTATCCATTTTAGTTGTTGCTTTGTTGACAGTCTCAAATTGATGTGGTGTTTGTTATTTGGCAGATTTCTTTCTAATTCTCTAGCGCCAGCCTAGCAAAAATGCAATCTATTAAATATACAGGGTGTCTCAAAAAATATGTACTCACACTTTGACTGACGAGAAAACCTTTATTTATGAACATAGAGTGAAATGGAATAGCTTCGAATACAGAAGAAAAATGTAATTGAAGAATCCTGTTCGCAAATGTTAAAATTGATGACCATTATTGTCCAGACAACGCTGATAACGCGCACCAAGGGATTCGCAAACGGCACGAAAGAGTTCATTAGGAATATTGCGACATTGTCTTTCAATTTCCAATTTCAATTCATCAATTGTTCTTGGTTTGGTGCGATAAATATTGTCTTTGAGATATCCCTACAAAAGGAAGTCCATGGGCGTGACGTCTGGGGAACGGGCAGGGTATTCAATGGTACCCCTTCGTCCAATCCATGAGCCTGGAAAAGCTGCATCGAGGGGAGCTCGTACATCGCGATGGTAGTGGGGAGGTGCTCCATCTTGCTGAAAGTAAATCTCGCCGTCATCACCAAACATCTCTGAAAATTGTGGAGCGACAAACTCCTGAAGCAAGTTGAGGTAACTCTCCCCAATGGTCCTATGATGCCCAATGCGGATATCCCACACCAAACTGTTACTCCTGGCCAGTTTACATGGTGTTCAAGTGTTACATGAGGATTTATAGGACCCCAGTACGTGCAATTATGGCGATTAATGGAGCCATTTAATTTAAAGGTTGCCTCATCGCTCCACACAATTTTGTGTGGAAACCCTGCATCTTCTGCACATTTTGCCAGGTACCATTCACAGAATTGAACACTCCGGTCAGGATCGTCTTCATTGAGAGCATGGATTAGTGTTGGAATATAGCATTTTCAGTGCAGACGCTTCTTTTGAGATGTGGGTTTCCCGACCAGTTTGTCGAAGTGATTTCTGTGGTAATCGAGGGAGTGTTTCCTGCACCTGCTCTTCTTTTCCAGGGCTCGTGGATGTCCGTGGTCGTCCAGAACGTTTATTGTTGACGTTCTGGACGGTTCCATCTGCTTCAAATTTGTCTCTGATGCGAGCAATGGTCCGGCGCGTTGGTGGCGGTTTTGCGAATTCCCTTCTGAATCGTCTTTGCACTTCAATGGCGTTTTCGGTCTTCCAGTAACATTTCAGGACAAACTTCCTCTCTTCCAAACTAAGTTGTTTTCCTGCCATGCTGTGATTAATTAATTACACCTGCATAAAAAGCAAAAAAATCATGTTAGAGACAGTTAAAGTGTGAGTACATTTTTTTTGAGACATGGTGTGAAGTACGAATTAGATATGTCAAAACCAACCAGGAAATCTCGCTTCACAAGTTCACTTTTATCACTCTTTTTAGTATTGATGGACGTCCCTTCCTATATGGGAGCTCTTACTTTATATATATATATATATATATATATATATATATATATATATAGTGTGTGTGTATGTGTGTTTAGGGAGCAATCCTGCATTTTATACCGATTTCATTAAAAACGACAGACAAGGTACTACGATTAAGCTTTTTATTTAATTCTTCTTGTGTTCAAACAAGTGTTTTATTTTTTTTGTTCGAAGAAAAATTAAATAAAAAGCTTAATCGTAGTACCTTGTCTGTCGTTTTAAAGAAATCAATATATATATATATATATATATATATATATATATATATATATATATATAAAGAACGAAAGGAATATAAATTCAAGCGATCGTAACATTGATTTAAAAAAAAGGCTCAATACAAGAGTAGAACAATTAATTTGGACTTTCAACGTCTAAAGACATCATATGCATCTTTGTCGTGGTAACTTGCATGTTCCAATGTAACAATTTATAATATATATATAGGTACCTCCACGAGATCGCTAAAAAAAGAGTATAGCATGATGAAAAAGACGCCAAACTTGACGAAAACAAAATTTTATCGTCTAAATGTTTGTTATTATTAAGAGGAAAGATCAAAGTATTTTGGGGGTATTTTTTTTCCATTTTTTAATCGTTCCTAGAACGTCCGAAATTTTCGTTAAAAATTTTTTTTTTTTTTTTTGAGTCAGCAAAATTGACCATTTTAAAAAAAAAAACTGGAAATCTCACTTTGAAATTCTTTTAAATATCAATTATCATTTTTCAAAACTTATTTTAAGAAAATCAGAAATTATAATGTTTATTTAAAATATTTTGAACCAAACTTAACTTAGCTTTTGTGCCAAAAAGATATAATTTGAAAATGAAACAAAGCAGGTCATAAACTTTCGCGTCTCTTGACAGGTGATGAATGACATATTTACGAATTCCATGAGGCTAATTTGTTCTACGGAAGGAGAAAAGTGAAATAATTTACATTTAAGTGAACAAATTATTTACCTCGTTATTTTTAACGAAAACTTTCAGCGGTCTAATTTTTTTTTTTTTTTGTACTTAGCTTTCACCTTTACGTTTACGATGCTTTATGGAAAATATATTATACAGAAATTAAAATAAGACTGTTAAGAGTGACATTAAATTTCATATTTCCTATGAAATGTATCTAATTAATTTATAGGTACCTTTCTTATGAAATTTTATCAGAACTGTACATAAAATACTATAATTTTATGTACATTTATTACATTTTACTGTTATTTGTATTTGCATTCATTTTATTATTAATTTTGATATTTCATTTATAGAAAAATTTCATAACTGAGATTAATATAAAAATAAGATCATATAAATTTCATAAGATGATACTGATACTTGTAGGTACCCTTTTCAGTTGAAATTGAAAAATCAAATTAACTTCTCCACACGTGTTTCGCAATAGTAAAGGCCTTAACAGCGGAGAACAATGCTTAACTCAAATAACGCAACTTAATTATATTCTGGTTGGTCTTCCGTACTTTATAATTACAGCCCGGTTATAAGCACAAAAATATTGTCCATATTCATAAAAACAACTAAAAGTAAATAAAAGCATTTGAAATTAAATAATATCTTTGTTTTATTAAGTTTTGTATGTTACAATTCAGAGCTGATTTTCAGGTATGTTGGCTCCAATTAAAAACAAAAACATGATTTGCATTCCTCAAAGCCCCGTGCTTTTAATTATTGTAATCACTAAACCCGATGCGATCGAATTTCTAGCGTTTTCATAAAATAAATTATGGGGGGTGGTAATAAATATTTAAAAAAAATATTTCTACCATGACTTTAATAAAAAAAAATACATATTTATAATAATTTCGATCATCTGTGAATAGTTCCTGAAAGTTTCATTAACATCCGACAATTATTTCTGTTTTTGCACGATTTTTCAAATTATTGTGTGTCATACCAAAAAAACGTGCTAAAAATTGTCTGTTATTTACTAGTTCCGCTGATACAAATAGAAACAAGGTTTTTTTAATCAAAATTTAGAATGTTCTAAGAAGGAAATTTTTTTTTAAATAATTAAAAAAACTTTGGTCTTTCCTCTTAATAATAACATAAGCATTTAGACAATAAAATTTTGTTTTCGGCAAGGTTGGCGTCTTTTTCATCAAGCTATGCTCTTTTTTTAGCGATTTCGTGGAGGTACCTATGTATGTATTTTATTTATGTGTGTGTGTGTGTGTGTAGGCGCGCCTGCGTTTATATTTTTGTAGAGAGCCAATTTCATATTTTCCGACTGGCCAATTTTACAGTCTCTATATAGAGAAATCAAATTAACTAAGTCTGTTGCTCGTCTTTAACGACAGACTTGCCAAAGTTTTATAAATGCTGCATTTGTAAACATTTGAGAATTAATAGATTTTTTAAGATTCGGGAACTGATACACAGATCTGTCTCTCACTCACTCACACACACACACACACACACACACACACACTGAAGGACTTTAAGTGACGTCATTAACTCTATTACATTTTTCCTCCATTATGTGGATCTGCGAAAAATGTCTTATATTGAAGTGAAAATTAACGGAAGACATTAAATTATCAAGTTTTTCATTATCGATCGGTAGAATAAAGCTAAACCGTCTCCCGAAACATAGATTACAACCTGATGCATAAAATAACATTCGTCAAATAATGATCAATTTATTTTAAATTATTACGGATTTTTATAGAATTTCTTTTCATAAACTGAGCGTATCCTTATTTCATATGTATCATTACATATATCTAATAACCTTTCCATTTTTTCTCTCTCCCTTCATGGATATTATTTAAAACTAGATTCCTGTTGATTAGGGATTAGTAGTACAAGTGAAGCTAACTTTATTTGTAAATAATTATCAACTTTTACGGTTTGTTTCTGATTTTACCATCCCTCTTTGTTTGTCTACTCTTGAGCCTTTATTGAGTAAATTCTAGAACGAAAAAAAAAAAAAAAAGACTAACTTGCTTACTTTTGTTCCATGGTGAGGCATTCCCTGATGATTACAAATCTCAGCTTAAGCTGAAATAAAACAACAAATGCGGAGAAAACCACTAATTTGATAACCATCAAGCAACGGTAAACGCGTTATATGTAACATCGTTTCTATTAAAATCCTCACCTGCTACTGCAGTTTCACCTCAGAGATATCCAGGCCGATTTTATTACTGGATTAATATATATATATAATCTCAAATAGATATAATTACCTCACTTGATACTGAAGGTTCATTGATAAAAATAAATTTTCAAAAGTATAAATGCACTTTTTTTTTTTTTCAGCATGAAGTGGGGCGAGAATACAAATGACCTGATGATTACAAGTATTACTATATTGAAATACAAAATAGTATGAATTAAAAGAACTAAACCAACCTGAACATTTGAATAGAGATACGGCAGTAGCATTTAAGATATTTATATCTTTTTTTTTTTTTTAAGAAACGTTCTAAGTTTAAGCACTTTTAAATCGGTTAGAACTGGTCAATTTTTGGGTAGGTGAATATAAGAATATAAAAGTGAAACAAGCCGCCCCCTAAAAGTAAGGAACATTGAAAGGCTGTGGCGAAACAATGAAATCGGGTATGGCTGACCATATATGGAGGGAAAATGGTAATCAACAGACCCTGTGGAATGAAGTTAAAGTACTGGACAAGGAAGAACAATGGACCTCCTTAGTAGGCCTAGCATAGAAATAAATACGATATGGGAGCCGCTAATAAAGAAAAGTTCTAGCAGCAGAGAAAAGTGAAAATCTCCATTTTAGTGCAGCCAAGTATGACATGCAGCATTACTCATCAGTAGTTAGGATAGATTTATGGCTCCACAGAGAATTATCCTACGAGACAATAGCCTACTAGATTAAAGCGTTGGTTCATGAATTTGGTGAAATAGTGATTGTGAGTGCAAGTCCCTGGGCTGGGCAGTGGGAAATAAGGCGATCAATAACTGAACAGTACTAAAAATAAGGACTTGATAAGATATCTTTAGATTTGGGCAGAGGAACGAGAACAGTCTACCGCTGTGGTTTAAATGATGAGTTTGTTCGGAATTTCTTCTAGATTACCCGGATCGATATACACCCGATGAAGGCCGGGGGACACACACTAGCCGAAACGTTGTGATAACAGCAAAGAAAAGGACAATAGTCCTAATGTAAATAGTGTAAATAATAAAAATATAAGTATAAAAATCCTCCAGTTCGTTTCTTCTGAAAATAGTGAAATTCCTTTCGCAACCTCTTCGTCAAAATTCTTAAATAACGTCATCCATTACAATTGTACCAGCTGACTACAAAGCGGACCGGAAAAGAAATGCAGAATCTGAAGAAAAAGGCAGAAACGGTGTTTCAAGAAAATGTCTTGAAAAAGAAAAAAATTTCTTAGGAAGGAATTCGATGAAAAATAAAGATTACAAAGACAATCACAAAATAAAATGTCAAAATAATTTTTTTTTTTTTTTTTTTTTAGTCGACAACAAAATATTTCAAGGATTCAGACGACTTGTTCGAAAACAAAATAAAAATAACTACAAACTTGTTGGCCACCGAAACATGATAAAAATAGAAATTCTTTCGTGATTGTTAATCATGTAACAGATTTTTATCTTGTACATCCATTTTCTTATTTCTCCAAGTATTTGCAAGCAAAGGCATACCGTTTAGATTAGCGCAACGTTAAATAAATAAAAACTTGACGCTTACCAAAATAACTGCTGCGTTCATTGCCAAATATGCAAAACGAACATCATCTACTGGTTCTAGGTAGAGCGATTTTGTAAAAATGGATTACTGAATAACCAGTAAATATAAGGACAACATAAATCTTAAAACGTGTAGTATTTTAAACCTTTAGGGTACATAATGAGGAAAGAGAGCTTAGAGAATTTGACACTCACGGAATATATTGAAGCACTTTAACCTGTTGAGGCCCGTAGCTATATGAAATTCAAGAACAATCCCTAAAAAATTCGGGAAAAATAAAAATAATTATAAATTATTATTAACTAGCTTAAAAAGTGTTCAATTGGGCGGCATTTCAGCTAGCTCCTGCGAAGGGCTCTTAATTGGGTCTTCATCGCAATAGGTAGGGAGGAGTAGATGCGATAGGCAATACAGGAGTCAAAAGTAATTCTTCTGCCGACATTTAAAGGCAATTTTATGTACGTAGGTATTTACTTTCCGTACAAAAAATAATTTTTATTTCATGGGTGACTTTCGATGGTTTTCGCAATTAATTTCCATTATTGCCCAATCTTTCCAAGTTATAAAAATTCTTATCATACAAAAAAATTAATCACAAAAAATCAGGTAAAAAATCGACGAAAACAATTGCAGTAATGAAAACTTGGGAATCCAAAATTTCAGGATTGTGGGTCCGGATCTGTCCCGGAATGTTTTTGATTTACTCAAGGAGTCAGCCTGATTCCAAAATGGTGTCATATGTTGGGATACAGCCTCTCGGAGTAAAGTTGAAAAAGCGTGACACACTGACATTCTCATTTATTATATAAATATATCATTTTTGATGAATTTAGTGTTAAGAATAAAATCTAATAAAATACTTATACATATTTCAAGCTTCAGAAGGTATAACCCAAAGCTATAGCTTTTTAGCTTGTAGGTAAATACATCACTGTATTGAAGGTAAGAGAGACAGGGAAAAGAAGAGAATAACCTACCTACCTACCTACTTGTGTAAATAGCTGGTAGAACAGGGATTATGACAGATAATAAATACAAAATTTACTGATAGCTACAAAGGCGGAAAATTTTTGAGACATGATCGCCCACATCCTGAAGTTTACCTGCAATTTTATATATATATATATATATATATATATATATATATATATGTTCTTTACAATTGTTATTAAGATGCCTTTTAGTTAATGTCCATTTTCACCTACAGAATTAAAATTGTAGGTAAAAATGGTCATTAACTAAAGCTATCTTAATTCCAATTGTAAAGAAAATTTGCTCTGTTTAATGAAAATAAACATTGAGCGTTCTCTTGTGAGTCAGTTTTAACAAATTTCAAATTCTATGTTGTGTTAATAGGACTCGCCTGGATTATACCAACGGATTACTACCTCCGTGTGTGTGTGTTTATATATTGTTATGGTCCGGTTCCTTGTACCACGGTGATAGTCCAAGGTAGAACCAATAAAGAAGAACTCGAACACAAGCATGGAATAGCACAGATATATTAAAAACAGGAATATATACAGAGAAGTAGAAGTGTTAGTATGAACAATGTAGTCTCGACCAGTATCACTATTCCAATGTCTTGTAGTAATTGTCTGAACGTGACTCTATTTCGGACTGCCTCTGACTCGACTCTTGACTCGATTTGAACTACCGACGATATTCAGTCACCCCCCACGAGGGCGTCATGTGGCACAAGGCCCTTTTAACGTGGGATCTCCGAGCCCTTGAGATCTCCGAGCCCGTGGGCTCGGCCAAAAATATGCCCATTGAACCCGTATAAACGGGTTCAGGATCGGTTTAACTCCCCGAAAGAGAATCCGCCCTTCGGCGAAGCCTCCTTCGGGTTCCTCCCGCCCGAAGGCAGAGAGTTCAGCCGGTCGACCGAGACCGACTTGAACTACTGACGATATTCAGTCACCCCGCCACGAGGGCGTCATGTGGCACAAGGCCTTTTTAACGTGGGCATTCCGAGCCCGCATAAACGGGTTCAGGGCCGGTCTACCTCCCCGAAGGAGACTCCGCCCTTCGGCGTAGCCTCCTTCGGGTTCCTCCCGTCCGTAGGAAGAGAGTATAACCGTGCAGTCGCTCAGAAAATCGTTTTTTCTTTGGATCTGTTTCCAAAGGTTCAGTGAATTTTCTTTTTCTTGACGATTTTCTTGGTTCTGGCATTGATTGTAGTCTTTTTATATCGAATGTGTCGAAAATTGTGTCCAATACCTCTTCTTGGGGTGGGCCGTTAGCATCCTGTAACGGTCTCTTCCTTATTTGGTTTACGTGTCTTCTATGCGAGATTTTTTTTTCTTGAACTATGTACATCGTATTACCAATTCTTTTCTCAATTATGCCTTGCTCCCAGTAAGAGGTATTATTTTTATATGCCTTAAAAAAAACTTTTCTCTTGGGAGGAATTTTCTTTTTGGTGCGTAGGACTGTGTTACTTGTTTTGTTTTACTTGGTAGTAATTTATCGAACGCTGATCTGATTTTCCTACATCTTCCGAGACCCGCTGAAAATACTTTGGGGAAACTCGTTTTTAGTTTTCCTTTTAATTTGTCTGCCTCGGTTGATAAGCTTTTCACATTTTGGCAGTACGTACTAATAGGTAAATCCCACAATTCGAATTTTTGCATCCAGTCTGTTTCGAATAGGTTTTCGGTATTTCTTAAGACGTAAATTTTAGTTTTTTCGTCATTCCATTAAATGTTACGTTTGTAATTACTTCACACTCGAATTTTATCTTTCTTCCCGTAACTGATCTAGCAATTTTATCCGTTTTTAACATGACAGGTTTTTTCAGTTTTCTCCATGTTTGTAGGTTTATGATAGTTAAGTCTGAGCCAGAATCCAGCTGTAACCTAATTTTTCAGTTTTGCATTTCAACTTGTACATATTTTCTTATATTAGTCTCATCTGCTTGATTAGTCCTCGTAATTCTTATTCTGCTTTTGCTTTCTTTTCTATACCAACAATGAGAACTTTTGTGGCCAATTTTTTTACATGATTGACAAGTTTTAAAACGATATGTACAGTCTTTAACCCAATGCCAAGATCCACAACGATAGCATGGACTGGGTGGTAGTTTTTTTTTTATGGTGATTATAATTAGAAAAATTTGTTTTACCTGTTCTTGAGGTGGGAAAATCGGTTCGGTTTGTTTGTGAGGAGGGAAAATTTGTTTGCCTTCGTACTTTGCGTACGTGTGCTATGCCAGCTTGTTCTATGTCTTTTGAGTCTTTCTTCACACTGATGTATCTCTGGCAGTCTTCAGTTAGTTTTTGAAGTGTCAGATCTTGTTCACTCTCCAATTTAGTAAGTATTCTGCGTCCCATTTCCGCGTCTTTGGTTGAAACCAGGCCTTGGACGTAAATGAATCATTTGAAATTGTCCGCGCTGAGTTCCGATAATCTGAAGTCGTCACAATATTTGTTAACAGTGTATGCGAAAGTTATGTAATCTTCGCTGTCCTTTTTTGTACGGTTCAAGCATTTCCATCTTTTATGGAATAGTGAAGTATTATGACTGAAAAGTTCCGTTAGCAATTTTATGGATTCTTTGAACGTTAACTCGCTTGTTTTTCTGGGAAGGATATAATCTACGAATTTGGTATATTCGCCTGTGCCTAATTTTCTTAGTAATAGGCGTACTTTACGTGCGTCTGACAAATTTTTGCAGTCAAAATCATATAGATCTTCGTACCTTCGGAAGTAATTTGCAAGAGTTTTATCTTCGGCGGGTGCGTACTTGAAATCTTCGATATTACTCCAAATAGCGTCTTGTGAGAGAACTGCTTCGTTCTCGGATTTTTGCTCCTTATTAACAATAACAATAATTCTTGCAATTCCAGATGTTTCTGTTCGTACCTTTGTTGACGAAAAGAACAATTCGTCTAACTGTTCGTGTTATTAAGAAGAAGAAAGATCAAAGTATTTTGGAGGTATTTTTTTATATTTTTTAATCGTCCCTAGCACATCTGAAATTTTCGTTAAAAATCTTTTTTTTTTGTTTTTGTTTTTTGAGTCAGCAAAATTGACAGATAATCAATCATGTCATCCATTTTTTTCCATTTTTATAAAAAAATGAAAATCTCAGTTTGAAATTCTTTTAAAAATCAATTATCATTTTTTCAAAACTTATTTTAAGAAAATCAGAAATTATAATGTTTATTTAAAATATTTTGAACCAAGCTTAACTTAGCTTCTGCGCTGAAAAGATGTAGTTTGAAAATAAAACAAAGCAGGTCATGACCTTTCGCGTCACTTGACAGGAGACAAAAGACATTTTCATGATATTTTGATAGCTTACGTGAGGATAATTCCTTCTACGGAAGGAGGGAAGTGAAGTTATTTAGATTTAAGTGAACACCTCGTTATTTAAAAAAAACAAACTTTCAGCGCTCTAATTATTTATTGTTTTTTTTTGTACTTAGCTTTCACCTTTACGTTTACGATGCTTTATGGAAAATATATCATAAAGAAATTAAAATAAGACTGTTAAGAGTGTGATTAAAATTTCATAAGAAAGGTATCTAGTTAATTTATATGTACCTTTCTTATGAAATTTTATCAGAAATGTACATAAAATACTATAATTGTATGTACATTTATTACATTTTACTGTGTTATTTGTATTTCCATTAATTTTATTATTAATTTTGATATTTCATTCATGGAAAAATGTCATAACTGAGATTAATATAAAAATAATATCATATAAATTTCATAAGATGATACTGATATTTGTAGGTAAACTTCTCAGTTGAAATTGAAAAATCAAATTAACTTCTCCACACATGTTTCGCAAAAGTAAAGGCCTTAACAGCAGAGAACAATGCTTAATTCAAATAACGCAACTTAATTGTATTCTGGTTGTTTTTCCGTACTTTGTATTTACAGCCCGATTATAATCACAAAATTACATTTCTTAATTACTGTGGATCTTTTGATTAGTCAAAACGATACAATTTACAACACGCTAAAAGAAGATCTATCTCATAAGGACACTTACGAAAGTGAACGCGGCTTTTAACTAATTTTATATTTTAACAACTCAAATGTAAAAATCTATTATAATTAAAGGAATAACAAATAATTGTATTAAAAATTCATTTTTCATCGAAGAAATTTTTGGCTTTTAGAAAATATTGTCCATATTCGTAAAAATAACTAAAAGCAAATAAAAGCATTTAAAATTAAATAATATCTTTGTTTTATTAAGTTTTGTATGTTAAAATTCAGAGCTGATTTTCAGGTAGAGGGGTCCAATTAAAAAAAAAACTGACATTTTTATTTTTTTCATATTGCCCATTCTTAAATTTGGACGTATTTTATACGTCTTTAAGCAATATATATTTTATACGTCTTTAAGAAATATATATATTTCTTAAAGACGTATAAAATATATTTTATACATCTTTAAGAAATATATATGGACTCTCCAGTCGTTTTTTTTCCGACGTATGAGGGTCAAGTAATTCAGTTCCTAGGAACTGACGGCCAGACACCAGTACATGCGATTTGATTATAGCTGTGGAGAATTTGTGCAGAATCAAACACAATTTTTGAAGGGCCGAATACAGAGGTCCGGTGCACATCGTGCCACAAGGACCCCAAACGATCCTCATTTGGTTTTGAATTCCGTGTGGTCCTTCTCCTAGACCAGTTGCTATCCAAGGCTATAGAACCCAATATGTCTTGCTATTTAGAGTAGAGAATGATTCATACCTTTCACAAGGGTACTAGTAAATTAATGTAATGGAACTCGGCTCTTCGATTCCTCCATCCGAGCCGCTATACATTATTCCACCATATATATATATATATATATATATATATATATATATATATATGTGTGTGTGTGTGTGTATAATCTGAAGTTTTCAGGACTGTGAAATGTCACTACATAGAGTTTGTATTATAAACTAACGAGCGTTTTGTAGAATTTCCAAAATCTTACAGACATATAGTAGCGTACAATACGTCCGGGTTTGTGACGTATTTCTTATTATATTGTGTCATGGGACGTCGTTTGTCTTAGTCTGTACCTTCCGGGTATCTTATCGAAATCAAAACTGCCGACAGCATCTTTATAGTCATTAATTCCTCAGCAACCGTTGCTAAAATGGGCCAGAACAGCCAAGCAACAATGCTTTGACAGCGCCATGGTGAACATGTTGACTCTTTTAAGCATTGGCCTCTCGGTGTTTAAGGTAGGGTCTATACCAAACGATAAATAAGATGGCATTTTTAGGTAAAAAATGAAAAATAAAAACACGACCAACATTAAAACATTGCCGAAGATCGATTTATTTTATGTGCACTGAAACAGAAAAATATCGTTAAAAACAAAGGGAATAATAATTGACGGTTATATAGTATCAGTTCTCCTCCAGTGAATGCCGGACAATCTCCTCAAAGATGAAAAAGAGACTTGAAGCAATAAAAATGTAATTCTACAGAAGGTTGCTGAGAATATCATGGAGCTAACATGTGAGCAACAAGTTCTAGACAATAGCAACAAAAAAGACACTTATACTTAATATCAGGAAGAGACAATTGAAATTTCTAGGGCATTTAATGAGCAAAGAGGGCTTGGAAAATTTGATACAGGACAGATTGAAGGTAATCGGGTCACAGTAAAGCAACGCAAAACCGACCTGGCAAGATTAAATGGATGGCGGAACAAGGTTTGGGAAAGATGGCAAAAAGATTAGTTATTACGAGCTACAAAAGACGGGAAATTGTGGAGAGCTATGATCACCAACACCACGAAGGGACACGGAACATAGAAGAAAATAGTAACGGTGATATTTTACGGGTGTGAGCATGATCCCGTGCACATCCCTCTGGTAGACTGCAAGAGACCAGAACAAGAATTTGTAATTCGGGAATAGAACATTTTACGACTTAGTAAAGTGATAAAAATACCGTTTCCGAAGAACATGAAATATCGATAAGAAATCCTTTCAATATAATCCATATAAAGCTACATCTGCAGGCGGATTTTGAAGTCGATCGATCACAGGCTAGGGAAAGAGAACAAACAAAATCCAGTTCTATTAAGGTAATCGCTTAGAGAAAAGTTTAATTGGAATCGCTTGAATTTAATTTTCATTCTTTTTATATCTTTGCCTTTTTTTTTTCGTATTAATTAGATCTTTCTCTTCGCTTCTAGAGTTGATTGACACTTTAAATCATTATTTAATTCCCAAGTTGCAGCTTCTAAACGTGTTTCTATTTGCGTTCTTGCACGTACGCACAAAGCCCTAACTTTTCCATTTCCTCTTTCCGATGTTTTAAATTATTCTCTTCGTTTCGTTTTGAATCCCGTTTTTTATTATACATTTTTATTAGTTTTCTTCCTCTAACTTTTGCTCCTTTTGTCATGATGTCGTGTTGTCTTTGTCCATTAAGTGAGAAGCAAGCACAAAATTTGTAAATTTTCTTCGGACAAAGCCTTATCCTATTCAGTCATACTTAAAAGCCAAATCTATCGCCAAACTGCCGCTTTTTTTTCTTCTCCTGGGCTCTTGGTATAGGGTTAACGATCCTCACTGGTTATTCCATACAAAAAAATCGATATTAAATAACCCAAGGGTCGGCATGAATGCGAATGTGTACGCAAGAAATGAGATCAATCCCACTTTCAGCACCGATAGCCCTTACGCAACCTGCATTTAATTATTACAATAGCTTTATTAATTCATAATAAAAATCGAATAAAAATAATGATGATAATAACTGTAGTAATAAAATAAGCACAACCCATCTCCCCTCTCGCTTATAGCCATCCATTAGAATAAATGTTTTTAGCGCTGAGGCTGAATTAAGTCTAATAAAGCTTCATAAGCTTCTACTCGGTGTTGTTACTATATAATAATGATAATGATAATAATAATGATGAAAAAAAAAAGTGCCTCCTTATTGATATGGCAGTCCTTGTAGACTGCAATGTATCTTTGAAGATATTCAAAAAGCTGTCAAAATACAAGGACCTTTAAATAGAAATCTTATAAATGTGGCACATGGGAACATCAACAATCCCTATTGTAGGTGGAGCCCTAGGAATGGTTGGAAAAGATTCCAGTACACTAATCGAAGGGATTCCTGGAAGTCCATGCCTCAAAGAGATACAAAAAATTCTTCTGACAAGTACAGCCCATACTTTACGAAGGGCTTTGTCTATGTAATTTTTTTTTTTTTACTGGAAAGTGTCATGATGACATTTCTAACCTTTGGTCCCTGGGCGGGACCCGGAAAGAAATGTGTAAATGCCAGTAATCAAAGGAAATAATAATAATAATAATAATAATAATAATAATAACACACACTATTATTGCATACTCTTTCGACTCCAGAGTATTGCGAGATAGGAGAATCCCTTTGGTAACAAAGGAAAGAGTACTGAGCTGCTACGTGACGTCTGTTCTCCTTTACGGTAGCGAATGTTGGACAATTTCCTTAAAGATGAATAAGACTCGTGGCGACGGAGATTTGGTTCTACAGAAGGATGCTGAGGACCGAGCGTGTGAGCAACGATGAGTTCTTGGAGTGGATGCAAACAAGGAGAAGACTTATACTTAACATAAGAAGAGGCAGCTGAAGTTTCTGAGACACGTAATGAGAAAGGATAGCCTGGAAAATCTGATACTCACAGGTCGAATAGAAGGAAAGAGACAAGGGAAAGCCACGCATGACATAGCTGGCGGGCGTAAGTAAGTGGTTGACAGAACGTGGTCTGGAGGAGGTGGCATAACGAAATTTAATGCGTGCCACAAGGGATAGGGGGAAATGGAGAGCCATGATCGCCTACGTTCTGAAAGGACATGGTACATAAAAAGAAAATTAGAATTGTAATAACAAAGACGTTACATACTATTCAGTTGTTAGATTGTTTATTTCCAAAATTATAAAAATATCTGAATCAACTATGAGGCAATACTTATTAGGTTGGTGCAAAATTAATGTCGTTTTTTGAGGATTTTTTTGATTATCGTTCACCCATTTATCCAACTTTTTTGACTTCCCTATTTGCTTTAAATGGCGAACGACTGTTGAGTGGTCGACCTCGAGTTCAACATCAACTTCTCGTGTGGTTTTGCGAGGATCGGCTTCAATTAAGGCTTTCAAATGTTCGTTATCAACCGCAGTCGGCCGGCCGCGATCGTCTTCATCTTCGAGGCTCTCGTCACCATTGCGAAATTTCTTGAACCACCGTTGTGCCACACGTTCGTTAGTGGTTCCTGGGCCAAACGCATCATTGATATCACGAGCTGTCTCGGCAGCTTTTCGGCCTAGTTTGAACTGGAACAAGAAAATCGTGCGGATTTGAATTTTGTCCATGCTGTCGAAAAGCCTGCAAAAAAAATGAATGAAGAGATTGAGAACGGTAACGAATAACACGATTCGATAGAGCGAAAAACGCGCTTCAAAATGATATATAACATGGCCAATATATATCAATGAATTAATTCAGAAATCATATATAAAAGTAACATATGTGATAAAACGACATTATTTTTGCACCAACCTAATACTATTTCATTACTTACTAGCTTACTGCGAGCTTTTAAGTTAGCTACTGAGGAAGGTTAATTGGGTCTCTGGTTCCAAATTCCTCTAATTTTGGTCGAGTTTAAAAAACAGTAATAATAATTTTGAAGAAATAACTTTGAATTCCTCAATTCACTCCATGAAACTTCAAAATCTCACTTTAACTCTGACTCTAGCTGTAAATCCAGTTCCGACCAAAAGACCGATTTGGCTGAAATTTCAATTCGGGCCGAAAATGGAGTTCTTCAAACTCTGCGGAACTTAAAAACCGCATGTCACGAAATCTTTCACATTAACTCTGATTCCTTAGCATTTTGAAGAAATTAAATTGATTTCTTCAATTCATACAAGTCTTGTAGATATTTAAACTGAATTTAAAACAATTTTTTTTAATTCACAAAGTTAAACTCAATATAAAATAAAAAGTTTTAAAATCACTATTTTTTTTTTTTTTTTTTTTTTTAGTTATTTTAAAATTTGAATTTGTAACTGTTCCGACCTCATCCAGACAAATCTCAATACTGGCTGTTCAACTGGCAGATTTTCAATCCCGGTATCATCCTGATTCTAAAAAGTTATGTCTATGTAAAGCAAGTGTGGCCCGTGTTAGATGCGTTTCAGACACACGAACGGACAGACAGAATTTGCCATTTATTTATTTAGTCTATTTACTATTTATAAATAACGATGAAAACAATTTTTTATTCATGAAGAAGGAAATTACTGGAAAGTAATTGAAACTCACCTGAAGCGAGCTGAATGTGTAATGCTCCTCATGCCAATGACACTTCCACCGAGCTTCACTACGGCATATGACTTCACTGAATTTTGATGTGTTCCTCTCGAATTTTAAACTGGGTTCATCAGGAGAGAATGTGCACCGTTTCGGGACCTTCCTCTCAACGGTTTCAGTTGCACACCGGCCCCCCTCACTGATGTGAGGCCCCATTATAACGATATACAAGTGTTGTAGATAAACTAGTTCAAATGTGTAACGGCGAAATTAAATTTACGAAAATTCCGAAAAACGGCAAACCTCGCGTCCTGCGAATGCAACGTGAACCTCATTACGCATTCACGATCAGTCATGTCATGCCGTCATGTTCGCTGAAACACTCCACGGAGTATTTCGTTTTTTCCATATCCACATAGAACTATTTTCTGTTACTTCTATTAGTCGTTTTATACTTTTGGCCCTATTACGCCCTTTGATTCCAGTTTGACCCAGAAATTGGAACAGAGTGCCTGAAACGAAACCCCTTGCTCCAATTTCCTCTGCTCTAACAATTGCATTATACCCCTCCTTTATTAGCTCTGACTTTAGATTTTCATATTTATTAGTTTTATAATCGTGGCTTTGTTCTATCCGGCATTCATGTGGTACTGTTAATTCAACTAGGATGATTTTATAGTTCACCCTTGATAGAAGAACAATATCTGGTCGCAGACCTTTATTTGATATTATTTTGGGGTAATCATTACGCCAACCAGGAATGTCTGCAGATATCTCCCAGATGCCACCAGAACTAAGGAGATTTTTTCCGGGTATAGCATGACATTTGCTTGTTTGTTTAGAGCCGACATATCTTTTTCCTTCTGCAACAAATTTCTGGGCTGAATTAGATGACTCAGACTTCATATATTTCTTTATAATTCTGACCAGCTCATCCAAAACACTAAATGTCTGAACTATAGAACAAGAACATTGTAATAAACATGATTTTTCTGCATCTGTCTATATTTTTGAGATGAGATATTATGTACATTATTTACATTATTCGGACTATTCTCCTCATCTTTGTCGCCATATTTATTACAACGTTTCGGCCGTTGTACGCTCCGGCCTTCTTCAGGTGGTTGGAATGTCGAACTGAAACCTTTATTTCACTCACTGGGGTAGACTGTTCTAGTTCCACGTGCCATGTTCAATGAATGTCAGTTATCAGTTATCTCCTGTTAATTCCCCTCTCCAAGTTCTCCACTGCTTTAACCGGGTATTGAACTCACAATAAGGCAGTGGTTAACTTTCAGAGTGAAAATTAACAGGTCAGTCATATATCGAAAGATTCATGATCGCCTAAGCGTGTATCACGCATGGCATATAACTGAACTGATTATTTATCTTTTAGAAGAGGTTTTAAGTAAATTGGAAACAAAAAAGACTCTTATATTCAGAACCAGGCAGCTAAATTTTCTGCGACGCATAACGAAGGAGAATTTTAAGAATTTGATGCCTATAGGCTGTTATAGACAAGGGTATGGTTGCAAGAAAGAAATACAACAACAGCAGAAATAGATTTACGTGATTTATTTCAATAGGAACTGTGGTTTTGGGACAGCTACCTTGTAGCATAGTTCATAAGCCGGCTGCCGATCTCTCGGGCTGGGTTGATCTCTCATAGTCGTTCTCACTGGTTGGCGTGACGCTCCTCCTGCTGACTGCTTCTTGCTGACCGTGACAGGTCTCTTCCCTGGTCACCTGCTGTTGTACTTCAACCGTGTGACCCCCCTTTATGGCGTTTTTTATGGCTTAACAGACTCGAAAAACGGCGTGAGTATAATTAGGAGGGAAGTATTTTTATTGGTCGAAAAATAGAAACACTTTAAATATTATTTTATTTTTCGACCGGAACTTGTGCGTCTGGCCTATGCGTAAACGACGATAATAGTCATTTTGTGACGGGGCCTTGTCCCGTTCACATCCGGCTCTCGCTCTTGAATATGTTAGTTTATTTGCCTGCAAATCAACCGAGATATGTCTTATTTTATTTTATAACAAGGCTATATCCTGTAGGTATCAAATTCTCCAAACTGTCAATTTTTTCAAAGAGAAAGCGGCGGGCCACCTACCTGACCAACTGTATGAATGGATGGCAGAACGGGTGGGTGAAAGCCATGGTAAGGACAAACTTTACTATTTGTGGAGAGCCATGATCTCTCTCGTTCTAAAGAGACACGGCACATAGTAGTAATATTGGATATTTATCAGCTGGGTTTCACGTATTAGATATCAAGCTATATCCCATAGCCTTAGGTATGCAATCCTTTTCTGATTATTCGTGCTGTGCCAAGCAAAAAAGCCTTTCAGCAATACAGGAAAATTACCTGGTAAATCTAATGCTTTCAACGATTGAGCAAGATTATCTGACACTGTTCGTAATCTTCCATTTACAAGAGTCACAATCTCTACCTTTCGGCAATTCCATATTCTCTTGATTTCGTGTTTTATGTTTATAAAATTCTCAATTATCTGTCCTTTCTCGTCTACTCTGCTGTCAAACGGACAAGCAACTTCAATAAGTTAACACGTTCGGGTTTCTTTCCTGAGAACAACTATAGCCAAGCACGATCAATAAATTTGTCCGTTTGAATCTTATGTACCATAAAATCTTTAATTTATCATTATCGATTACCCACTCTGACTTGCGATTATGCTTTTTATCTGTACGGTCAAATCAACGTTTTTGAGAATTTCCAATGTAAAATTGTGGTCATTTTGTCATGTATCCAATTTTTGTAAACCTTCTATGCAAGAATTTCCGGGTGTAAAATTGTAACTGGCGATTTGTATTTCTACCCACCTCCATGTACATAAGATTGATTCCATCCATAACACCATTATTAGTCTGAAGAAGTCTTTTCTAAGAATGAAACGCGTAACTTGGGAATTTTCTTCCATTTTACCATTCAATAACCTCTCTCTCATATATATATATATGAATCTCCGAATGTAATGAGAACGAAAATAATATAAATTCTAACGTTCACAGCATTAATTCAAAAGAGGGCTCAATACCAAGAGTAGAGTAATAATTATTTTTTTTTATTTATTTATTTATTTTTTTAAGCGTTTCACCCCAGGCAAGGCGGGAAGCCACTAGGACGCAAGGGGTTACAGAAAATTTGGAGCAAGATTAGATAGGAGTGATAGAAGAAAGGATGAGGAGAAGGGTAATGGATAGAGCAAGGCAACTGGAGATGTCGATTGACATTACATTTGAATAGCTGGAGATTATAGCTCTCAAGGAAACTGGAATACGGAAGGGAGTTCCACGGGCGAGAGGTGCGAGACATGAAGCTATTGGAGTAGAAGAGACGGCTACATTTAGGAGTTTCGACAGTGAAAGAGTGAGAGCGGGATGCCAGCCTCGTAGGGCGCTTGAACTCATGAAGTCTGGGAACCATTTTTGTTCTCACCAGTCGAGATGCAACCGCATCGAAACAACAATGGATCTTTGTAGTGAGCAAGTTGTTTTTGTCCGTATGTGAAAAATTATATATAATGGATTGGAATCCAACAGAATAATGGGATAAGGGACAAATAGGAAATGTTTATGAATTTAAAGTTTCGCAAACGTATACACATTATGATTCGAATCCCGCATAGACAAACTAGAATTCTGATACACATACACGCATGGATTATAGGCATGAACGCTGCTCGACAGGACAGATGCACGTGAGGTCTGCTTAACCAATGAATAACAAAGGCAAAAGGAAAAATACCAGAATTTTCTTTTCTACACCATATTTCATTTTTCTGGTAAACCTTTAATAAACAATTCCTGATCCTATCACATATCTATATATATATATATATATATATATATATATATATATATATATATATATAAAGGTGTGTTTGATGAGACAAAATGTAAAAGCTTTTAGACGACACCGACGTGGGGTGTGTTCGGCTTCTTCAAGTCAGAATGAAAGAAGATCTGCTTGTCATTTTTAAGGATAAGAGGAATAATAAATTATTTATCAGATCCGACGACCAGAGACAAAAAGTGATATATATATTGTGTGCGTGTTTGAGAAGGAGAAAGCGTGGGTTTGGCAATCATTCATTTCATAACGTCAGATAGAACGATAAAAACCGGACTGTATTGGACAGTCTTTATAACAAAGATAATGATACTCGTTCGAATCAAGACAATAATGATATTTAATTTCAGCATATTACATCGTAAAAGAAAGTCAATAAAAGCAAGAATCCGAATAATTCCTAGCCTCGAAACAAAAGTTCATCAGAGAATGTCATTCACTCCATGCTACATCACTGCAGGAGATTTTGCTTTCCTTATTTGAATGCGAGTTTCATCTGAGAAGTCATATCAAATTCTTTGACCTCAAGGCCCTCTGTTCTGACACTTTAGCCATACGCAAGCACATCCAACAAAATGTGTATGCTCAGCTGGCGTTTGTTAAAATGAAGCAGCCAGTCCCACGCATTTCTCGAAGGAACGCATTTTCGCCCGGCGGAGACAAGTAAACAGTTAATCAAATGGCCACACTGCAAATAAGCAGGCAATTAACAAAGCCTCCTCAAACCGCAAGGCTTTTTTACTTTTCTTTTTCTGGTTATTCTTTTCTGGAATGAAACACTCAATTGGACCTGTCTCTACTCTTCGCCTTCCCGCACTTCATCAAAATTTCTGAAATGCATTGCCAATGATTTCACTGCACCGGGGGATATTCATAAACAAGAACAGTAGGAACTGCAGCGAGAATCAATTTTTACTGTTGCTCTGTTCGCTGAACTTGTAACTGAAGTTTTGTCATTCGGTTGAGTCATAAATAATTTCCGTTTTTCTTTATCAAGTTTATTTTTCAAGAAAAAAAGTTACAATTACATTTTATTTACCATTAATCCTTATTTACAATGACATGTCCCAATTTATCAGGCTTCGACACCATTTGAGTAAAATTCCACAGGTTTCAACGCAAGAAAAAAAAAAAGGTTTCAACAAACTCTTTAAACTGGTTTGTAGTCCTGGCTCTGACGACAGACTACATCCAGCAGCAAGGCCTTTAATCGGAAGGTTTTGAAGAGCGTGGAACCACCTCTTAATTGTTGTAGGTCCACGCTGACCCTGGGTGATAGCACCTTCTAGGGTCTCAGCTATGGACAAATCGTGAACTCTAAAAATAAAACACCATGAAAGTGTTGTAACCTAGGAAGGGTTACTGAATGAAGAATAACCAAAACGGAGATTGGAAATGAAATGGTAATCTTTATAACATCAACCAAATACAATACTCGCCAGCGGCGTGAAGTAAGTAAACCACTGCTAGTGGTGGACTACTTAAATAGCATATTACCCCCACTTATAATAGTGTCCAACGTATTTATGAGGATTGGGACATATCCATTAGTGTTCATAGCTACGGTATATAACAGAAAGTATGCAAATATTTTTTTAAATAAAATTACCAGAAATACATTTTTATATAAAAAAAATTACCAACAACGCATATTTATATTAAAATGACTAAAGATACATTTTATCTGTAGTTGAAGACATAGAATTGCCATCAAAATAGATTTAGTTGAAGCCATAAAATTGTGTTCAAAATATATAGATTTCGGCATTAAATAATCCATCGAGGTGTTGATATGCCGCTAAACAAAACCAGCCATCCAAGCAACCAACATGAAAGAATTCTTTCATGATATTAATCCATATAATATCCTATAATTTCTTAAAGAAATTAAACTGTATTCCAAACTATAGCATTAACACCACAACACGAAACGCGTATCATTGCCTGTAGTAATCATGTCCACAAAAGCGGAGTATCATTTACCATGTATTCAATTGTGAAAGCAGAATAATGTATATTATATTTTTATTAGTTCAAAGCTCTCAAGAAAATTAAATTTCGGCATTAACTGACCCATGAGGAGTTTATATGCCATTAAACAAACAAATCGAATCATTAATCTGAGAATTTTTTTTTTTCCGGAGAATTTTTTTCCCCACATGGAAGCGTTTTAAAGTAATCGAATAAAGGTAATAATTGGTTGTTGAGATCAGGTGAATATGGTTGGTTGGCTAGAAAAGCCTAACCGAGTTCCACATTTTTCCGATGTTATTCTTGCTTGTATACCTTTTCCCTATTGTGCGTAGGGTACTTTTCGACAAAACTTTTATGGACACGTTGCAGCTGCCGGAGGTATATATGTGCATTTAGTGCTTTACTACATTTTAAGAACTCTAAATGAATAATAGGCTAATAATTATTTTTCTTCCATAGGGTCCAGCTTTTGAGTCGGTTGCGGAGATTTACACGTGTCAATCCGCTTGCCTTTTCCATTAAACATTTTTCTATGGTGATTTTCTAAGCGTTGCTTAGATGTGGCACAAGGCCGAAATTATGGGACACCCTGTGAGGCTCGAACTTACTATTCAGTCTTAATTGATTTACCGAGACAAGCTTGCTAACCATTACACCACAACGAAGCTAAAATATGGCACAAGACCGAAATTATGAGGTACCCACGGAGGATCGAACTCAATCTTCAGCTGTAATTGATCTGGTGAAACAAACACTACACTACGTCGAAGTTCCCAAATATTGTATGTTAGTGTAATTTAAATTTATTCTTATATGCCACGTCTGGTTAGTAATTAGGATGACATATGTCTTATTACAATTTGTTCCCTGAAACAGAAGTGACTTATGGCTCAATATCTCTCTCTCTCACTCACACACACACACACACACACACACACACACACACACACGCACGCACGCATTGTGCGTGTGTGTATGTGTGGGAGCGAGAGACGAAAGAAAGGAATGGTAAAAATGAGAGCCTTTGGATCGATGCTTATCAATAACACAGAGAAGTGTTTGTCAAGTTTTCTAAGTCCAAACGGATAATAATAATAATAATTATTATTATTATTATAATTACAATAATGATAATAAATTATTATTATAATTACAATAATAATAATAAATTATTATTATTTTAATAATAATAATAATAAAATAATTATATAATTATAATAAAAACCGCCCATTGTATAAAATATAAAATACTTCTTGAACCTGTAGACTCTTTTGTTTTTCATTTTTTAGACTAAATTTACCCAATACAAGACCCGATAGCCACTCAAGGTAGATGTTTACTGCCAATATAGTAATAACAAATGTGTATGATATGAATAGAAGAGAAGGTGTTAATCGGTTGGTTGATTTTGTTTAGCGGCATATCATCACCTCTATGGATTATTTAATACCGAAATCTAAACATTTTTTGTACACTATTTTATATTTAGAGATAATAATGGTTTAGTGACACAAGTCTTACTAATTAACCCATAGCTAGAGGCAGAAAAAGTAGATTCATGCCCCTTTTCCCAAGAGTATTTGCGTGTAAGTGAATATAACTAACCCGTCTGGAATTGAAACTCGGCTCTTCGATTAACAATTTCGAGCCATTATCCATTACACAACCCACACATCCAAGCTTACAGCACGTGGTATTCCCAAGCGGTCACCCCATCTAGGTACTGTCCAAGCTCGACGTTGCTTAACTTCGGTAATCGTGCGGCACGCGGTGTTCCAACGTGAAGTGGCCGTAGGCCCAAGTTTTTAGGAAGTGAAGATTATGAGAATAAGGAGTATAGATAAGCATCAACCCTCGACTTGAAGGGGATAAAGTTTTAGTTTTCACGGGAGCATTCATGCAGGAGTCTGTTCTACAAGATCGTAGTTCTTAGCGGGGGATGGGGAACCTGTGTGAGTGAAACTTTCTCTTTACATTTGGAACATGGAGGAAATAAGGGTGATTCGACTCCGTGGAAATAGATAAGCGTATCATAGCTCTCAAGACCCTAAATGAAAGAACTAAAAAATGAGGCTCATCCGAACATTTGCCATGTGTCTGTCCTGTCGGTATTTTCACCTTGATCTCTGGTTGTGTGTTTTTTATCGTCTTTCGAAGTTATTGTTGCTATTTTATTTAATCCACACGCAGGTGTACACCATGGCTAGGACATGAATTTATGTTCATTTATGTACAAAAGGAAAAAAAATAGCATTCTATAACTCAAAAAGGAGTGTGATAGTCTATTTTAAAGATATAACAACGTGGGGTGAGGTAAGTGTATTTACTTGACCCCCCCCCACTGAGTCAGGTTGTGACACACGGTCGGTTTTTAATGTGGGGACTCGAGTGTTTTCACTCGGGCCGCTGGTCCAAGCTGGTCTTAGCTGATCATAGCTTGTCCAAGCTGGTCAGAGCTGGTCTAAGCTAGTCATAGCTGGTCTTGGCTTGTCCTAGCTGGTCCAGGTTGGAGCCGGTCCAAGCTAGTCCTAGCCGTGGTACCACTAGCCCAGAGACGAGCCCTGTGCCAGGTGAGGTAAGAATTGCTTGCATTTGCTTCTGAAGTGGTTCTCTCTTTCTCTTTCTCCTGCCCACCTCTCTCCACTTTATTGCTTTTCTACGAGAGCAAACCTGGTGCCCCCCGTATCCTTTGCAACGTTGACTGTCTCGGGGCCAATAGGAAAAATCTAAGGCTACATAAATTACATATACTCTCCTCTAAATTGCCATTAGTACTACTCCTTTCTATTTACCAACCTCTCCACAAGGCACAAAGCCAGTTTTTAACGTCAGACTTTCCGAGCCGGTAGATCCCGTATACACGGGGTCGGGTTTGTCCACCTCCCCAAACGAGACTCTGCCCTTCAGCATAGCCTTGTCTGGGTTCTTCTCTGAACGGAGACAAAGAGTTCGACAAGACAGAAAGAGGAAGAGAAAGCCTCTTCTATTCCTTAACTTCACTCAGTGAAATCTATCTCTCTCTCACTCACTCATTCATATTCTAATGACGTCGCTCTCTACCGTCAACCAGACTTTACTCGACTTCTGATTCTTGAGTATCACTCAATCCTATGTCTAATATCCACTAGGCCACCCTCTAATTCATGGCTAATGCACCTAATACATCATCATGTCCTTCTTTTACTTTATTTTTTTATTTTTATTTTTTTCTCAAGTGATATTTCTTAACACCCCTCCCCCGGAACAGCGGTTGGCTATCATTGTTGCAATATCTGAAGTCGGCTCTCACACAGGTAAAACTTTTTCATATTGCACCTTGTCATAATTAAATTTACTAAACTGTTTGTTATTTCCATGATTTGCTGCTTGTGAGTTATCTGTCGCCACCTTTTAAATAGATTTTCCAACATTTTCACAAATACAGATGTGTAAAAATATACGATTTGTTTCTTAAATTATATTTATTTCTCCAAATAACAAACATTAATCGTATTATTCGGGTGGCATAAACGCGGTGATAGTCTGAGAATGGGTTGACTCCATCGGGTAATATTCTTCACTACGTGAACTCGGCCAGGTAGGTCTCAAGATGGCGTCGTGTCGTTCCTAGGTGACGTTTGTTTCTTCACTTTGCTGATCCCCACAAATGTTCTATATTCCGAGTGTGGACTCTGGTAACTGCAGCGACGAAATGGTTAACCTTGAAATCTTGGAAGTTAGTCTCCTCCAAGCTCAGTGCTTTTACACCCTTTCTTTCTAAAAAGTGGTGATAAATAACCTACAAGTACCCATTATTTACACGCGGACTATTGTCCCAATCTTTGCTGTTGTCATCACACTGTTTTGCTTTCCCGGCATTTTTCAGTCGTCTTTTGATCTCGGTAACCTACAGAGAATTTCGAACTGAATCCTTTATTTAATCTACGGGGTTGTGCCATGTCTAATGGATGTCAGTTATCAATTATCCCCTGTTAATTTACCTCTCCAAGTTCTGCCTGTGCCATCTGGAAAGTGAGGACTGGACCGCTCCAGCCCAGATCTATCAGGAATATACACTATTTTTTGGTCTGATCTGACTCTTGTCAAGATAAGGCATGACAGGAGTCAGTCCCTTTCTGGAGAGATACAAGTCATAAAATATTTCTCCTGTCCAGTCATATACCGTCCTGGATATGACGATAAACAAGATCCGCGTGCTGGGTAAGACGTCCAGAATTGAGGCGTGGAATCACCTCTTAATTGCTGATGTTTCCAGGTTCACCCGGGGTGGTAGCACCTGTCAGGGTCGCAGCTATGTGCAAAGAGTAAACCCTCTAAAAGGGGTCAAAACACTATGAAGGTATAAAAATAGAGTTTAATACCAGCAATAATTTTTTTGGAATTTTTTTTTTGTGCTATGTTTTTTCAGAAAGTAGACGATCATGGCTCTCCACCTCCTTCTATCCCTTGCAGCTCTCAACAAGTTCCTTCCTTCTGCTTCCTCCTCCAGACCACATTCTGTTATCCACTTGCTTAAGACCGCCAGGTATGTCGCGCGTTGTTTTCCCTTGTCTCTCTGTCCCGGGTAATACGATAAACTACGTCCAACAGCAAGGCCTCTGATCAAGAGGTTTTGAGGAGCGTGGAACCACCTCTTAATTGCTGGTGTTCCCAGGTCCACCCTGACCCGGGGTGGTAGCACCTATTAGGGTCCCAGCTATGGGCAAATAGTTAACTATTACCAGCAATACTTTTTTGAAAAAAATTATTAACAGCAATACAATTCTGAAGGAAAAATATTACCAGAAACAGAATGTTTGAGAAAACAAAATATTACCAGCAATAAAAATTTTTATCGACATTAAATAACGCATTGAGGTTGATATGCTGTAAAACAAAATAAACCAAAGCAATCTAAACCAAAGAATACATATTCTATTCATACGAATCTATCCTAAAAATGTTGTCGGCATTAAATAACCCATTGAGGTTGATATGCTGTTAAACAAAATAAACCAAAGCAATCTAAACCAAAGAATACATATTCTATTCATACGAATCTATCCTAAAAATGTTGTCGGTATTAAATAACCCATTGAGGTTGATATGCTGTTAAACAAAATAAACCAAAGCAATCTAAACCAAAGAATACATATTCTATTCATACGAATCTATCCTAAAAATGTTGTCGGCATTAAATAACCCATTGAGGTTGATATGCTGTTAAACAAAATAAACCAAAGCAATCTAAACCAAAGAATACATATTCTATTCATACGAATCTATCCTAAAAATGTTGTCGGCATTAAATAACCCATTGAGGTTGATATGCTGTTAAACAAAATAAACCAAAGCAATCTAAACCAAAGAATACATATTCTATTCATACGAATCTATCCTAAAAATGTTGTCGGCATTAAATAACCCATTGAGGTTGATATGCTGTTAAACAAAATAAACCAAAGCAATCTAAACCAAAGAATACATATTCTATTCATACGAATCTATCCTAAAAATGTTGTCGGTATTAAATAACCCATTGAGGTTGATATGCTGTTAAACAAAATAAACCAAAGCAATCTAAACCAAAGAATACATATTCTATTCATACGAATCTATCCTAAAAATGTTGTCGGCATTAAATAACCCATTGAGGTTGATATGCTGTTAAACAAAATAAACCAAAGCAATCTAAACCAAAGAATACATATTCTATTCATACGAATCTATCCTAAAAATGTTGTCGGTATTAAATAACCCATTGAGGTTGATATGCTGTTAAACAAAATAAACCAAAGCAATCTAAACCAAAGAATACATATTCTATTCATACGAATCTATCCTAAAAATGTTGTCGGCATTAAATAACCCATTGAGGTTGATATGCTGTTAAACAAAATAAACCAAAGCAATCTAAACCAAAGAATACATATTCTATTCATACGAATCTATCCTAAAAATGTTGTCGGCATTAAATAACCCATTGAGGTTGATATGCTGTTAAACAAAATAAACCAAACCAATCTAAACCAAAGAATACATATTCTATTCATACGAATCTACCCTAAAAATGTTGTCGGTATTAAATAACCCATTGAAGTTGATATGCCGTAAAATAAAATAAACCAAAGCAATCTAAACCAAAGAATACATATTCTATTCATACGAATCTACCCTAAAAATGTTGTCGGTATTAAATAACCCATTGAAGTTGATATGCCGTAAAATAAAATAAACCAAAGCAATCTAAACCAAAGAATACATATTCTATTCATACGAATCTACCCTAAAAATGTTGTCGGTATTAAATAACCCATTGAAATTGATATGTCGTAAAACAAAATCAACCAAACCAAACCTTGTCTCTCTTTTGATCTATTCGATCCATGAGTATCAGATTCTCCAGATTGCTGGTAATATTACCAGCAAAAATCTTTGGAAAAATATTACTCGCAATAAGAATCTTGCCGGCATTAAATAGACCATTGAGGTTTTGATATAACCAACGTAAAACAAAACAATGAACCAAACCAGTCATATACATGACAACTTAACTTTTCTATGATTTTATGCTTAAATTTTTATTTTTCTACTAACATGTAATTGCCCAACAAAGACAAAAGATTCACTAAACTTTACAGAAAAAAAAAACCCTGAAATCAAATATCGAGAACCAAACTTATGACTTCAAACCCTCACTCCATCGCGCTTACCACTTAGCTACAGCAGCCGTTCGATCTGGTAAGCTAGCAAGTGTGAAAAAAAAGCTCTAACTACAACTATGAGTCATCTGATGTATTTCGGACACCGACAGTCAGCTGATAATAAGTAAACAAACAGAAACGATTTAAGAGTACTTACCTGTCAATCACGGATGCACACCTTAGACAGGTAGACCTAATTAAATATTAGTCATGACCTTGGGTTATCCACGGATCGATATTTGGAAGGTTTTCATTTTTGCTTCTTAAGACACTTCACCGACAATGGAATTTGATCACATCAAAGAGTTGAACAGTTCCGGATTGTGAAGAAGAAGAAGAAGAAGAAGAAGCGTTCTTAATGCATTACTCATTTATAAACAAACACTGAGGATGAAGGCGGTGGGGTCGGGTAAGTAAAAGGTAGCTTTTGACAGGGAATATTTACACGATTTGTCTTGGGTGGGAGAAATTTAGCTATAAATTCATGTACTGAACAAAATAATTACGTTTAACAACAATAAATGAATAAACTTTTTTAAAAAGAGTTTTAATAGCAAATGCTTGCGTTTTACAAAAGGTAAAAGTCGACCAAAAAGCCGATAATGTTTTTAAGGCAAGCAGCCTTTGTAATTAAAGTGCTTGATATCAAGAAACAGCGCATTAATAGTCATAAATAAAATGAAATGTTCACTAATCTTGTCCTTACTTACATTTTTGCGGAGATAACCATTCGTCAGAGGAGTTGATTGCAAAATTTTATAATCCATTCTCCTGACAACATGATGTAATCTCCGAAACTCTGAGTAAGGACAAGACAAGTGAAGGTAGGATGGAGTAATGGATAGCGACTCGGATTGTGGAATCGGAGAGCCGAGTTCGAATTCCAGTCGAATCCATTACATTCACTTACGTGCTATTACCCTTGGGAAAGGTATGAATCCCCCCCAGCTATGGGTAAATAGCAGGACAGATCTTAAATGGCAACTGGTCTACCACAGAAAGAAATGGCAACCTACTGTTGGAAAAAAAATCTGCCTCATCAGTCATGTATCGAAAGATACATGATTGCCTACACGTGTATCACGCATGGCACATAACTGAGTAAAGTGAGCACCTAATTTTAGTTATTAGTTAAAAAAAAAACAAACAACAGGTTTTATAAATTTAGTAAACGTTGTGGTATTAGCGATGTTTAGGTGGCGTAAGGGTTAATGCGAAAAATGGAATCGGCAGTCTGAGTTCAAATTCCGGCTGAGGCTATTGCGTTCAGTTTACATTAATGTCATTGAGAAATGCACGAATCGATCTCTGTCCCCGTTAGCTGCTGGGAGACGAGGGGTTCCCGCCTGGGCTGGTGGCCAGTCTAGGAGAAGGACGACTCTGAACTAAAACCCGTGGAAAAGACAGTGGGGGACTGCACCATTATCTTCTATTATTTTTTTTTATCATTTTTACAAATATTAAAGAAAAGGAAGCCGTTTGAAGGCATGATCGGCTACGTCCTTAAAGGACAAGTTGTTTTTTAAAGTATAGATATATATTTTTTTGCATATGGTAAAATGTGGGTGGGGGAGTATAAATGTGTCGCACCCATCTTCGAAGTAGGGAGGGTTCAATATCATGGCCTTTACTTTATTTGTTTTTTCTTGATCAATTCACCTTCAAGTAAGGTGATAATGCCACTAAGACGCAAGTAACTACTGGGAGTGAAAGAGAATATGAAGGCTTTAAAAGAAACCGGAAATGCAATCCTAAACAGGAAACAAGTGTTAAACCTCTACTCCTGTTCAAAAGATCGGGGAGGAGTGAGAACCGGACGATAGGCGAACTTTGGCCTCGAAGGCCAATAGTGTCGCTAGCGAAAGATCTAGAACTACCTCCCCCACGAGGTTGTGTTGTGATTTTTGTTGACATTTACTATACCTGGCTTAATCTGATACAATGTCAAACTGTGAGTAAATGAAGACTGGGGCAACACAATCTTCCAAGTGAGAAGGGTCTGCTTACCTTCCAAATCATTATTCGAAATGCTGGCTTTTTTTGCTTAGTCTCAAGCACTGATAATTGTCAACTACAAGAAATAAGCAACTATTTCAGCCACTTGTTAAGAATGCCTTTTCTACCTTGCTGTTTGTCACTATTATTCCAACGTTCTTTTTCGTATACATCTTGCGGGGGGGGCTTCGTGACTGATAAAATGGAAAGCGGCTCTGATAAGAAATCGGAGAGCCGAGTTCGAATTCTATTCGCGTTCCTTATATTCAATTTCTTGCAACTACCCTTTAGAAAGGTATGAATCCATATCCTTCCCCCAGCTATGGGCTAAATAGCAGAATTTGTATTTGGAAAAAAAATCACTATTATCCTCAAAAATGTTAATGTAATATTCACTCGCAAAAATAGAATTATTCTTACAATCCAAAATACTCTCCGGTTTTAAATCACCCACAAAGGGTTGATAAACCGTAATAAATAATCAACATCTTAAACGCATTAGTTATTAATCATGAAAAAAATTACGTGTATAGTTACATATAAATGACATGGGTTGATTTTTTTTTTTTTTTTTTTTTTTTTCTGAAAGAAAGTAAATAACTCATTTACATATTTTTTAATGTTTAAAAATTTTAATTCCGTTATTGTGGTAACATGCCGTTTGCCCGCTTCGAGTGGCACCGAGCATGTCTCGTTTTAATATAACAGCAGTATATCGGGTGTAACAGCAAAATTGTCCAATTGTTAGATTAAGTTTTGAACCATTATATGTTAGAAATAATTAAAGATATCTCACTCGAATTCTCCTAGGTTTTTATAAGACTGTTGGGCTCTACTTTCGACAATAATGAATGTATTTAGCTCTAAATTGAAATGATGATCCCTCTTTCTGTTGTGACCTCCTGATCCAGTTTTCCTCTCTACTCTTCCCATTTTTAAAAACTTATTCACCATTCTCTTGATGGTTCTTGAATGGACTTTCCAGATGGAAGCCAGAGTATGAATGTTGGTACCATTACTGAAGTCTTGAATGATCTTTTTCCTCTGACTATTGCTCAGTTGGGAAGAGATAGTGGAGTTGACACAAGATAATTTTAACCTGTCCTCTTTCTAGCTTAATAACTCAAAAGGTTTTTCAGTGATTCTTACGGCAGTTGGTGTCAAGATGGCTAAACGTCTTATCAGAAAAATGGAAAAAAGAAACTCAATTAGTTTAGTGGGTTTTTTGGGTTTTTTTTTTTTTTATAGATATTAAACATTTTGTCGGATGGACAATTATTCATGTTGTTACACGATTTGGACAATTTTGTTGTTACCCCCTGGTATATGCATGTACACAGTAGCTTTGTTTTGTTTGCGCACTCAGTTACCCATAGTCAACTCCAAAAGTAAGGGTCACTCAAGGTAGCAGGTTACTGTGCGGAGTTGTATTAGAAAGGGTAAGAAGTTCTTGGACTATGCTAGAAAGATAACGGCTAATTTTAGACTTGAAGAGGTCAAGATTTAATTAGTGAATAAAATTTCAGAGTTCACACGGAGACATTAGAAGTAGCCGGAAATCCATCCTAAACAGGAAACAAGGTCTAAACCTCTACACTTGTTCAAACTCCGGGGAGGAGTATGAAACGGACGATAGACAAACGTATCTACTCCTATTCGGAGAGACAAAAAATAGTAATAATCATTGAATAAAATTTCAGACAGATGTTAGAAGTGCAGAGTTGAAGGAACCGGAAACCCAATCTTATATAAGAAACAAGAGATAAACTCCTACTCTTGTTCAAAAAGCTGGGAAGGAGTATGAACCGGACGATAGGCGAGCCTAGTTTATAAGTTTTAATTAATAATGTTATCATACGGACGCTACATTCAGATGTGCCTCGAGCCATTAGAAACAATGTTCTGGAAACTGCTATGATCTCAGCTATATACGGTACTGGGATATTTGGCCGACGGACATTTATCCGAAAATGTAATGGCGTACTTATATGGATGTCACGCTCTTTATCGTAATGTGTTACATATATTTATGTTTATTTACTGTATTAATTTCGAATTTTTCGTTTTTTTTTTTGTTTTTTTTAATCTATTCTGTATATATTATATTTTACTTTGAATATTACTGTAAGTACTTTGGGAATAAAGCACATTTTACTACAGCAAAAATCTTAAGCTTTTACGATATGGAAGATCTTTCAATTTCTCTTTTAATGATCATTATCTTAAAGAGATGAACTAGCTTTTATCTTACTGTTAAATACGAATTTAAATAATTAGTTGCTACTTTTTACCCAAATACATTCAAATATTTAAAAAAATACTAATTTCAATAAACCAATATTAAAATAAGAAAACTTTTAACTTTAAATTTAGATTTAGTAATTCAATTACTTGAAATTCAGGGGTAATTATTCGTCCTATTCTACCTTCTAATACTGCTAATTAAAATACTTAAAATATCGCTTATCACTTTATTTTTTGTACATTTTAGGTGAAATGTCTGTCGGCCAAATGTCTGGCCACGCTATGTACAATCAGGTCCAAAGCTAGAATTGACAACGAAAGTCTTGGTTCGTGTAAGTTTTGGAGCCAAGATTCTTAACAGAGACAAAATCACTTACCGTAATTCCCTGTGTATAATATGCCTACATCCATAATACGCACACCTAAAATTGTGCTGAAAGTGTGGGTGAGAAAATGCTTCTACTCACGCATAATACGCACCCCTTGTTTGGTAAGCAAACCCTATAAATTGTAACTCTCCAATTTCATCACGGCCAGCGTTTCCTACACTTATTAAAAATGGTTTTAAACATAGAATAATATTATTCTAATTTAGTTTTATGATAATTCTTATTTTGTTTTACATTTGTAAGTATTGTTAGTTACATAAGCCTGTATTTGACATCCTTGTGGGGTCGTAATTGCCGAATGTTAGCGTCAAATTGTCGTATATTCGTGGTGAGTAGTCATTTCGCAACTGAAATCGACCTATGAAACAACAATTTTTTAAAGATTTTTTTGTAGCTATGCATAATAAGCACTCCTAATTTTGCTTATTATTTTTTTAGAAATACGTGCATATTATATATGGTGAATTACGGTATTATTGTCTGATCAAGACAATAACTGTTCTGGCCAAAATGGGTCTCTTTTCGTGACCGGTGCACACTGATTTCTTCGAACACCGAGATAATTCGATCATCAATTTCAAACCCGTAATTCACCATTTGACACTCATCTTTTTAGTTTTTTATTTTCAATGCTATCTCCCTTCAGCAGGGCCAGCGCGTCTTTCCCCCAACCTCATTCCCCCTACCGGAGGACGAGATTCTAGCGTCGGCCCTGCCCTTCATGACATTATCGATCATGGCTCTCTACAGATCCCATTTCTTTTATATCTATGATTTTCTATGACTTCTTGGAAAAGGTAGAACAGTGTTTCCCGTTGCCTTCTCTGAATTCAGAATAGCCCTTCTTCTAGACTTACTACCATCTACGGTAGGAGAGCCCCCTGTCTACTCAGCTATTTAACCCACAGGTAAGTATGGTAGCGCTTGTGTAGATAAAATTTAATGACCAGATCTATTTTATCTAATATTTTACGAGAGAGCAAATGCATTTAGACCAGGGGTCGGCAACTCATTCGACCCCACGGGCCGGATCGTGTTATAATGACGGGTCGCGGGCCGGACGAAGGCCATTAATGAAAAATTAAGGAAAATGATATATGCAGACCCCTGTCAACCTAAATATTTAAAACCATAATGAAAATAAACATTGAGAAATCAGAAAAACAAAAGAAAATCTAAAATTAAAAAAACACTTAACAAAAATTACTTTTCCTCAAGGAACGTCAAAATACTTCAAAGTGAAAAAAAGTCAACCCAAATGAAATGGATGAAATTATGACGTGTAGATTTGAAATTGTTATTGAAAATTGTTCCACAAACGAACCACACACATACATCAAACAAAAATGAAGCACATATACCCATACATACGAGTACAAATAGTTGCAAACATATAAACTTACGTACGGTATCATCCACACATTCATGAGGCATGTATGTATAATGCGCGCATGTTTAACTGTCTTTAGATTTCTGCTACCTCGCATGTCAGTCCCTCCCTGGCCTCTTTCACTTTATCGTTCCTTTCGCTTCTGTTATCTTTTAATGTAGCCAAGGGTCATAACAAATATGTATCCATTATTTGACATTAAACGTAGGCAACGCAACTTGGTAAAATAAATCTCATGAAAGATAACTGGCAGATAGTTTAATATTTTTAGTGCATTGAGATGTGTAGACATTCTATGGAAAATGGCATATAACAAATTTCATTTGAAGGTCGTCTCTCATGTTAAAAATAGTCATTGGTAATCAGGTTCGCGGGCTGGTCAAAATGCCTTCGCGGGCCGTAGGTTGCCGACCTTTGATTTAGTCATAAGCATACATGTTGGATATTAAAGCCAGATGACTATTTAGTCATTCCGTACCAGAAAAGCGGTTTTTTTTATTTGTCTGAGATCTTCAAACGAAGACGAGTTTGTTTACTGCGTAAAAAATAAAAATGACTGAAAAATTGATGCGTCACGCAGACAACACTTCGAGAAGACCAATAAAAAAGCAGACAGCCGACTTTTCCGACGGCTGATTAGTTCAGTTGTTACCCGAGCCTAACCTTAAAATTAACATTCGTCACCTTTCCGATACCGAAGAGAACTGAGACACGATCTTTTCATTTGAACTTTTTAAATCACTGAGATTTACACGCAAACGTACAAAGAGAAACAATTCATATCGGGTAATGTAAAAGTTTGTCTGGTTTTATTAATGTAGTTTTACACCATGGACCGACGATTAGTTTTGATGTCGCCTTTGGGGTGATGATTGTAGCCTAATGCAAAAAACAAAGGCGGCGCGATCGAAAAGTAGTCGAAAAATTATGGGCGATGAAAAGCAGTTAAGGTGGTCGTAATTCTGGTTTATTTATGTAATTCAACAGCGAGATGAAACTTCCTCTATTAGATTTTGAAAATGGCGGAGAGTATCAAAGATGGCTGCTCTCTGTGACGCTCGCTGGGATCAAAGAACCTGTCAAAACGGGTCCTCTTTTATGGAACTTGAACTCCTCTTTCGAGCCGGCTTGATTAGGTGAAAGTCTTTAATCAAAGCTCCTAGCTCACATGTCTAAGACGAAAATATTTTGGTTCAAACTGATTAGAGATAGTTTAGTTTATTTTGTTTTACGGTATATCAACACCTCAATGGGTTATTTAATACCGACAAGATTTTTATTACTGGTAATATTTTTTATCTATCTATCTATTTCAGTATATATTGATTTGGTTTGGTTTGTTTTACGGTATATCAACCTCAATGAGTTATTTAATACCGACAAGATTTTCATTGCTGGTAATATTTTCTTTTTCAAAAATGTATTGCTGGTAATAATTTTTTACAAAGTATTTCTGGTATTAAAACGTATTTTTACACAATCATAGTGTTTTGACCCTAGTTTGGGTGTTAACTATTTACCCACAGCTAGGCCCCTAACAGGCCTGCCACGCCGGGTCAGAGTAGACCTAGGAACAATTAAGAGGTGGTTCCATGCTCCTCAAAACCTCCTGATCAGAGGACTTGCTATCGGATGTAGTTTATCGTCTTACCCAGGAAGGAATCAGGGATAGATAAGAATGTCACCTCAAGTACTTTGAGCTGTCATTTCCAGTTAAAGGGTCATTCTTCTCCTCCCAGGTTGTTTAATCATTGTGTATCCCTGCATTTAGCTATTCTGTCTGAATTTTCTAGGATGAGATATTTACATTTGGATCAATGTCCTCAACTTTGTTATTGCTCTCACAACGTTTCAGCCGTTGGCACTCAAACCTTCATCAGATGTCCGTTGATTCTAGCAGTACGGAGTATATAATTTAATTTGTTTATCAATTATGTGGTTGGGGAAATAGTTATTTTTTTTCTGTTTTTTGAGTTCGGTAAGAAAAATTGTGCATGGATGGAGAGGATATGCGGCGATCTCTGTTTATTAAAAATAGCCACCATAAATAGTCTGTGTGGTCATTCGCTGCTATAGTTACATAGGTGTTTGTTTTAGTTGGGAAACAGATAGCAATCAACGCTGCATAGTAACTATGTCCACATTAAGAACCTTTCATCGCTAATATTCAGCGTTATTTCTTTATAAATACAACAAATTTTAAACACACATTAAACAATACCAACGACAAACTCTGTCCAACTTTTTGTTGTCCGAAAGACATTTTGTCTAAGTTGTTTCATGCCAGAATTAATTTCCCAAAGTTCATTTATTTTACTCAGTCTTATTATATTCGATAAAATGAATAAATAAAATGGTGGACTGACCTGGTCGGTACGGTTTAATAACACTTATTAAAATAATCTTGTTGCTTAAATGCACTTTATATTGGCAAGATTTAGTTCCTAATGGTGCACAGCGATAATGGCACCGGTAAAAATGGCACATGTGGGGAAAATATAATTTTATGTTAAGCTTAGAAAATTATTTTCTATTGTACTTGTGACAGTGTTGGTAGGTAGAATAATACGCGGGTCGGCTGAAATGTTCATAATTTGACCAAGATACGCTCATGTACTGCGGTTCACAAACATCTTCCATTGTTGTTGTAGTGCTTGGATCTCATAGGTGAAGAAGCTTTCATTTTGTGGGTTAAACAAGTATTCAACAGGGGGGCAGATAATGACACCATCATCATCACTACGATGCTTGTCCCCAGTCAAATGTTTTTTCATGTTGGGGAACAGATTATAATCAGATGGGACCAAATTAGGATTCATGCTACTCTGAATTCCCTTGGTCATTTTGACAGTTTTATTGGTTCCTGGAATATATATATATATATATATATATATATATATATATATATATATATATATATATATATATGAATGAATAAAAATGACAGTAGGAAAACTAGTAATTGCTGACGCGTTTCGTCTAATGTGGATTTTATCAAAGCAAAATACGAAATGAATTTAACTGAACAAGGTAACTAATGAAATTAAAGTTAAATTCATTTCGTATTTTGCTTTGATAAAATCCACATTAGACGAAACGCGTCAGCAATTACTAGTTTTCCTATTGTCATTTTTATTCATAAATATTGTCTTCTCTACTGATTAAATCGGAGAAATTTTCAAATATATATATATATATATATATATATATATATATATATATATATATATATAAGTTTCTAAAGAATTAATTTTATTTTTAGTCCGATATATTTTCATTACTTCAAACGTTATTTTTTTGTGGATACCTGTAGTTTAGTAGACGGTCTGCTCCGGTCTGCGTATTCGACAAAACTTAATAACCAGAGGCTATATTTTCTTTATTAAGCTTTCTCGAGTCCGATAACCGGTAGACAAAATAAATGAAACCTCTGCTCAGATACCGGTTACCATTTAAAAATCACTTTTGAAGTCATAAATATTTATTAGTTCAACTCTTTACAATGCCAAATTTTAATGGTGTTATGATTTCTTTAAATTAATTTCCAACATCGAACATATGCACACACAAATCTTTCTGATCTTGTGTAGAAATAGAAAATAATTTTCCAATGGAAATTGTTCAATGGTCTTAGTAGCATTCGATTCTCCCAACGATGAGTGAGATGATAATCAAAGATTTCAATGAACTTTCATTGTCCTTTTTGTAATCAATCGAATTCTTAGCATTGATTGATTCTTTGTTTCTTTCTTTTTTTTATTTTACAATTAGCTTTTACTACGAGTCATCGAAACCTTTATTCGTTTGTTTTCCTCATTCTCTTTCAAAAGAAACAGATAACAGAAGGATGCATAATACCTTAGCGTGCCATACGGTACAATTCTTAGGCACAATAGACATTCAATAATTGCACTCTATTCTTTGTAATTGTTGCTATTCAGTGTTAGCTATTGAATTTTTCCTATACCGTGTTCCATATTTAAAATAATAACACCAGTAATTCATGATATTCACAAAGTTTAGCTAAATACGGAACCCTTTTCTCACAGACGAAACATCGCAAGCCTCCGACTGCTCTCTCGCTATTTCCATGGAAAATGTCCAGACGAATTACATTCCTTAGTTCCATCCGTTCTAACCCTCACGGCATGCCACGCCCATTGTAGCGAACCACCTTCATTCCTTTAGTATTTCAATGGTGAGATGCAAGTTCCACTCGAGCAGCTTCTTTCTACCACGAACCGCTGCTTTGTGGAACCGACTCCCAAGATGATGCTTCCCCGATCAATACAATCTTAACTTAATCCTACTTTTGAACAGGTTATCTCCTCGACATAAATCATGCCTCTTACTCTGTAATCCCCTACACCGAGAGGCTCTTGAGCCTTGTACATTATAGTAAAGAAAAAAAAAGGACAACATGTAGCAATTAAAGATATTGGGTTAGAACAGAAGTTTTTCAGTACGTGCTATTTGAACACGTGATCTCCTTTCATGCGTGACTGAAATATTAGGTTGGTGCAAAAATAATGACGGTTTTTGACGTATTTTTTAACGTCAAAAACCGTCATTATTTTTGCACCAATCTAATATATATCCTACTATGAAGGATGATATTTCTATGCATGTTTCTATGCGATTCGTATGCCGATTGGAAATTTTCACTCTTTTTTACTTTAAAAGTGGAAATGAAAACAAAAACGACCCCTTTAAAAAAAATCTATCACAAGCGATAAAAACGGATTGTTTACAACAATGGGGAGTGAAAAGAGTTCTCGGAAAAATGCAATGTGTCATGGTTAACCACTAGAAATGTCGGTCTGCATCCGAAGAACGGGATGCTGCGTGTCTACTGGTGGGATTGGAAAGGTATTGTGTCTTACGAGCACTTTCCGCAAAATCAGACATTGAACTCTGATAAATACACTTCCTAACTGTGCCGATTAAAGGCAGTAATCAATGAAAAGCGTCCCAAAATTGAACAATCGGAGGGGATCGTCTTCCGGGTAGAAATTTGTACAGCTTGACTGGAATGTTTTACTTCACCCACCGTACTTATCTGACATTTTACTTTCGAATTTCATCGCTTATTTTGATCCCTACAAAATTCCCTTAAAGGGAATAACTTTAAAGCTCTAGAAGTCTGTAAAAAAAAAAAAAAAAAAAAAAAACTTAGAAACTTCAACCAGAAGAAAATCTGGGAGGTTAGAAGCATGAAGTTGCCTCAAGAATGGCGAAAATAGCCGTTGATTCCATCGGAGGAACATTTCTCCCTGGCCGTTGTCTTCAGTCTAAATCCTCCGCCCACTGATACCGTGGCATCATCGCGCTGTATGTATTCATAAGTATTAAGCGCAATCTATTCGATTGTGCTAGAGGGATGTTGGCCTTACAAGAAGGTTCGTCCGCTCTTTCACGGGTCTTTGTTTTAATCTTATTGAGTGTCTATCTACCCTCATCTACAGAAAAGCCTGGTGAACGGAGCTTGTTTAGTCATCAATGATCCGGCATGTAATATTGAGTTACATTGTACAGCATTACTTAAATCAACTCGTCTACTCACGAAAAAAAAAAAAGAATTTCGGGGTATAACATTTGAAAGTTAGTATTCAAGGTGCGACATTTGTCAGAATCAAAAAAAATACTCTATTTACATTATTCGGACTATTGTCCTCATCTTTGTCGACATATTTATTACAACGTTTCGGCCGTTGTACGCTCTGGCCTTCTTCAGGTGGTTGGAATGTCGAACTGAACCCTTTAATTCGCTCACTGGGGTAGCCTGTTCTAGTTCCACGTGCCATGTTTAATGGATGTCAAAAAATACTCATTTTTTATCATTTTAGAAGTGGGAGTCCTGTTCATAATATCGACATAGTGTAAAATCGACTCTTGAGCTTTTACAGAGTTATCTGGACTTAACTGTTCTGCGACGGAAACATTTTTTTTTTTTTTACAAAAGGATTTCTTTTAAATAATTAAAGAATAAAAATGTGCATAAATTGATAAAAGTCTATCTGTTTATGTTTCATTTAAGATAAACAATTATCTCGCAATGTTTGTGTATGTGCTTCCGAAAAATGCTTCCTAAAAAGTTTTTTAAAAAGATGTTAAAACAAATTTTGATTCATAAAATTTTATAAAAGAAAGCACATATCAATGACATCGGTACAGTTTCAAAATTGACATTTGTAAGTAACAACTCAGTTACGATAACTCTTTAAAAAACCAGGAATCGATTTAAGACTTTACCGATATTCTCGACAGGAACCCCTTCTAAAATAAAAATAAAAAATCAATATTTATCAATTCTGGCAAATTCCGCGACTTGAGGAAGTTTCAGCAATACTAAGTTATAAAAACTATTCCCTGAAAAATGTTTCCTTATTTCTTAGAGTGGACCAGTCTACTTCAGTAGTGCCCATGATAACAGTAGCACTCATAGTAACCTAACATAACTACAGTGTTTATAGAGGGTTAAATATAGATTTACTAAGCGTAGCTTAGATGTAGAACAAGGCTAACTATATAGATCCCCCAGTAAGGATCAAACTCGTTATTCAGTCGTAATTGATTTAACGCAGTGATTCCCAAAGTGGGCGTACCGCTTCCCCAGGGACAGTAAAAAGATCCGGGCGAATGAGAAAAAAGTAACCAGCCAGAGAGGGTGGCAATGGCACATCTGAACTATAACATACACCACACACACATTGTAGCTGAAGTCTACCTTTGCTTTCACTTTACAGTGTATCCCATTTATTTAACAATTTTTACGAGAAATACTAATTTCCATATTAGGAGGCACGGTGGAGTAATGCATAGCGACTCGGATTGAGGAATCGGAGAGCCGAGTTCGAATTCCAGTCGAATCCATTACATTCATTTACGTGCTCATACCTTTGGGAAAGGTTTGAATCCTCTTCTTTTAGCCTTAGATGGCAACTGGTCTACCGCAGAAAGAAATGGTAACCTACTGCGGGGAAAAATATGCCTTGTCAGTCTAAGCGTATTTCACGCATGGCACATAACTGACTGACATCTAATACTAGCACTAAAAAAATCCAATCAAAGGTTGACTATACCTCCAAAACTTTGGGAAACACTGATATAGCGAGACAAGCTTGTGAAGCATTATACCCCATCGAAGGGCCCAACACATTCATAAAAGAGCTACTTGGGTAATGGTTCACAAGCTTGCCCTCGCTGGGTGCCCATAAACTATGCTTAGAAAATCACTTCGAAGTGAAGCGTTACTTATTGAAGTGCTAAAATTGATAGAGAAAAAAAAAACGAAAAAAAACGTCCATGTGTAAAACAGACTCTATGACGTATGCACCAAAACATATTTCTCCATCTGTCGTTAATATCTTTCAATCGTCTCTTTAAACACCAACAATACATTCGCATGTACTTCGTCTTTCGGTGAAAGTAGTCTGTCGGATCATTACTACTGATTAGTGAGCGTGACCCTCACTGGGTGTCCTATACACGTGGTCTTAACTAAACTTAGTAAATAACCCCCACTTCTCTCTCTCTCTCTCTCTCACACACACACACTCTCTCTCTCTCTTGCTTTCTTTTTCAGTTTCTAATTTGGTTCTCCTTCTGTCTTTCTCTCTTTCCTTCCCCGTCTTCTGTCGGATTGTTGATTGTCAGAAAGTTTTCTTGTCGAGATTTGAAGGTATTCATTAAACCAAGAAAATAGAAATGTGCTGTGGTTTTGCAAGAACTGAGCTGACTGTTGTTCAGCTGACCATTTTAATCGTCATTAATCAGTAGACCTTGGAAGTCAAACGTTAAGCTTGGCTTTTGCAAACACAAGAGAAATCGTTTTACAAAGATCATGTTTCTTTTGTCCACTCTTTTTTTTTTCTTTCTTCATGTTAGGGATTTCTTCCTTTCTTTCATTATCTTTGTTTCTTTCTCTCTTTCTTCCTCTATTTTCTCCCTTTGTTTGTTTTCGACTTTTCTTTCTTTCTTTCTTTGTTCCTTTTTCTCCCTTTTTGTTTCGTCCTTTCACTCTCTTTTTGTTTCGTCCTTTCACTCTCTCTCTCTCCCACATTCTTTCTTTCTTCCACTATCTTTTCCCTTCCCCCTCTCTTTCTTTTGCCCTCTCTTGCTCTTTTTGTTCTATTTTTTCTTTCATTTTTCTTTCCACTCCTGAATATCTTATTATATTGTTTAATTTGTTCTTTTTTTTCTCTTCCTATTTTTGATTTTTCTCTGTTTTTCTCCTCCCACTCTTCTTTCCCTTTCTTTTCATTCCTATTTTTTATTATATTTATGCTCTTTCTTTGAGTATTCTTTCTTTCTTTCATTCATTCATTCTTTCTTTCCTTCGTTCTATTTGTTATATGTGTGTGTGTGCCCTTTATTCTGAAGTGCATTGATGGCCAGGCCGGTAGACGAAAATAAATAAATATACTATTTAATAAATAAATGGAGCGTCTACTCAAATACGAGTATCCACTAAAAATAACGTTTAAGTAATCTATCGAATTAATAAATAAAAAAATTCGTCCCCTTTAATATATATATATATATATATATATATATGGTGGAACTTGCTTGGAAAAACCTTGGATAGTTCGACTTGTAGTAAAACAAAATAGTTACCCAAGGAAAAATGAGGAATAAAAAAAGAATTAAAGAACCAAGAACATTAAACTAAGGCGAAAACCCATCGTCCAGAGTTCAAGCTCAAAGTCCAAAGAAAAAAAAACCAAAACGAGTAATGTGCTAAGGAGCCAGGATCGTCAGGGCGATGCCGGCATTGCCATGGCGATCCGTTTAGATGAAACCTAGGTAGATTTTCCTGGCTCCTTCGGATTATCTTATATATATATAAAATCCCGTATAGGATACAGGGTCGATTCCTGTCGGAAAACGCATATTTTCTATGAAATTTCTCGAAAATTAAGGTCAGTAAATGTAATTAATACTGTTTAATTAAAAACAAAGGATTTACTCAAATAAATTTTATTCATAAAAATAACTAGAAAATATGAATAGAAAAATAAAGATAAAAAGATAAATAGAAAATATATTAAAATATTTGTCGGATTTAATACATTTCATATATGTTGTCATTGTTAACGTTATATTACGTTTCGGAGCAGAAATGATATATCGAGAAAAATGGTCGAGGATGTTTGTTTTAGAAGCAGTAATTTGAACTTTGCTAACCGAACGTTCTCTGTGGCTGAATTGTTAACAACACGTTAGGTCAAATGACTGTTTCCATATGGGATACATATTCGATTCCAGTCGGAGACAGCATATCTCTACGAAATTTCTCGATCATTCAGGCCGATAAATACAATTAATATTGTTTAATTAAAAACAGAGCATTATCCATAAAAATTATGTATAAACAGAATATATATAGTCAACAATCCCTCTTTTAGACATGTTTCATTAAAGATCAAAGACAAGATACTGCGATTGATCTTTTTTATTCCATTTTTCTTGTGTTCGAACAAGTGTTTCTTTTTCTGGACACAGTGTGTAGAAATTGTCCGAATGTTTTGCAATTCCGATCTCCTTCGGCAATACTTTTAGCCATTTTCAAGGATGATTTTATTTTTTAATTTTTAGCTGGATGTATGTGTTATGTGTATGTATCTAGAGTTATAGGGATGTCAGAGGTAAGGAATTTAAATCCACGATAATTGGAAATGGTAAATGTGTGATCCAGGCGACCCAAATACAAACGAGGTTGCTTGCCGGTGAATATTTAAAGTTCATTCATCCGTCATCAAAATGATAGTCATACAAAGAAGAGGGCAGTTTTAAAACTTAATTTTTGCAGCTGAGAACAACCAAAAACTTACAATTTGTTCTGAAACCAACTTTAAAGAGACGCAAAAAACAAGCTCTCGTTACATCGCTGTTACCAATTCTTTATTCGGCCTCACTCAACCACAACATTCTTTTTCATTTAGTTGGTCCACAGAAAAAAAATCTTTGGTTGAAAAAATACTTTTATCGTTAGCAAAGATTCACTGACCGTTTTGTTGTTCTTGTTGGGCTGACCATGCTTGCTTGCTGCTGTTGGAAATAATTCGTTTGAAGTCACCGACACATGTTTGTTTCAGCAAGCGCTGAGTGGGCGGGGTGGGGGAAGAAAAACTATGTAGAGATGTCTTCTTTTGTGTTCGGTTTGGAGATAGCTGGATCTCTGCTCTTTGAAAGTCGAAATCTGTGGGTTTTTATAAGAATTTTTCCAGAAGATAGGCTCGAGAAAAATAGTGTTTTAGTTTTCTCTGATTGGTCAAATATTTCAAATGGTGATATTAATTTCTGACCAATGGGCACTTTGATTTAAACGGTACGTGTTGTATTGTGGAATCTTTTTGGTATGTTTGTAAATATTGTTTGTTATTGGGTAGAAAACAAAGTTTGAGCGTGGTTTAATCTAGTATGTAGGTTGATATGTTATCGTGTTTGAAACGGGGTTTATTTTCTATACTCTCAAAAGAATATTTTGTGCAAAACATTATACACTTCTTTCATTCCCAATTTAAATTTAACTGCAGATAAATTGTTTTATTTTTTGTGCATTCAAATAAAATTCCAATAGTATATTTAAATACCATTCCTTAATTCAAATAAAATAATCTTTTCTCTACAAATGTTTCCAATCTCCGCTTATTTGATTTTAAAGTTTTCTTCTAATACCCCCGCTTATTCGGCACCACTTTTATTCAAAACACAAGAGTAGGTACCCTATCTTCTTGTGGATAATACAAGAAACTTTGAACTAAAATTAAAGGCAAAAGGGGGTTCTGAATTATATACAAGTACACGTTTCAGAAATTTTTACTTAACTTAAACATCTATTATTTGTAACAATAAGATTGCAAATACTTTCAGTTAACAACAAAAAAAAACACTCGGAAATAAATTTTGAACCGGAAATTAGGAGAAGAAACACTGAACATCCGGTTCATTTTTATTCTTTAATATCGTAAAAAATTAAATATTTTAGTGAAATATAGATACGACATTAAGATTTTAATAGACGATATGGTACAATTTTTCAAAAACAAATTATCTAGGTTCATGATGATGGTGATATTTCATCATTCTAGGAATAAAGATCTGAAATTCCATCATTATAAAAAACGACTCCTTCTGACACAAGCAAAACGAGTAGCAGTAGTACAAAGAACAACACAGACGTATCTTCTTCGCTCTGTGAAAATCAAGAGTTGACAGTTTCGAAAGCTTCCCTTAACCACAAAATTTTTGGAACAATTATAAAGAAGTAAGCCCAACTTTTAAAGAAACAAAAAGAGACAATAACCCTGAGAACATTTAACATACACAAAACAATACTGTAAATAACATCACGAAAAGAAAAATACACATTATTATCATTAATTTCAACACGTGTCTCAAAGTCTTATTGTTGTACGTTTTATTCATTTTATTTTCAGTATTAAAAAGAGAAAAGGAATCAACTATTCATGCATGTAACACCGGGTAATTTACATTAAAAACTCAACATCGACCCCGTTACATAGGAATGGCTGTACAACAGGTTGTATTATACTTAAGGATATAATTTATTCCGCTTTTAGCTTCAGAAACACGGGGGCATATTATACTCAAGTCGTATTATACACAAGAAAATACGGTGACTACATACGTCGAAATAGTGAGTGAGAAACTTTCTTCTTTCCACTAACGCTCTCGTGTCGATAGAACGCGTTTGAATATAAAAAAAAAAAGCAATTAAAATCGTTTGAATTTCTTTCTTGTTTTACTGACTTACTTCCTTCGATTAATCGAGTCGGAAAAAAAAATGAGGACGGTTCTTGTATTTCTCCCGGGCAAAGACAAGAGAAAAATTAATTGCATCTTCCTCTCCTGTATCTACCATACTTCTATCTCGTCTTTGTACCAACATCCACTTTCAGTCTTCGAGACGAAATTAGCTTGTTTCATTCTAGCACAAGGCCACATGGTTGGAGCAAAGAAGGGAAGATTGTGTTGCACCAACCATCCAAATAATAAAGGACAATCTAACTTAAAACTCGGTATTCGAAATTTGTATTTAATCCCGACCATAGGAGAAAAAAATACACAACCAATTTCACATTCGATTTTTAACTCGACAATTGTTCTCGTACTTTATTATAGATATTGAAATACGTTTCGACCAATTACCCCTCAGCTAATAGGAGATATCTTGTATATTATGGGTCCCCAAATATTTTAGAACATTGGCCTCTTCATAGAATATTTGATCCCTTACAGGAAATAAACCCCATTTCCAACACAATTAAATATTCACATAGATGCACTATTAAAACACACCCAAACTTTATTTTCTACCCAATAACAAACAATATTTAAAACTAGTCAAAAGATTCCACAATACAACACACGCACCGTTTAATTTAACGTGTCTATTGGTTAGAAATTAACATCACCATGTGAAATATTTGACCAATCAGAGAAAAATAAAAACTTATTTTTCTCGAGCCTTGTTTTGAGAAAATATTTCTTATAAAAACCGACAGTATCTGTCGATATTTCTGAGATGAGGTGTTATGTACGCTATTTACATAATTCGGACTATTGTCCTCATCTTTGTTGTTTAGCTATGTGCCATGTGTCCTGAAGGATACATGGCACAGTGGATAAAGGTGTTAGTTAGATCCAGTTACAGAAGCCAAAGAATGTGAGTTCGATACCTGGTTAAGGCGGTGGAGAACTTGGAGAGGGGAATTATCAGGAGATAACTGATAACTGACATCCATTAAACATGGCACGTGAAACTAGAACAGTCTACCCGAGCGAGCGAAATAAAGGGTTCAGTTTGACATTCCAACCACCTGAAGAAGGCCGGAGCGTACAACGGCCGAAACGTTGTAATAAATATGGCAACAAAGATGAGAACAATAGTCCGAATAATGTACATAGTGTATAAAAACCGACAAAGACTTTTAAAAAACAGAGACGCGGTTGTCTCCTCAGCTCGTGCTTAAAGAATCATAGGTTGGCGACTTCAAACGAATTATCTCTAGCGACAAAGATAGTCAGTGAATCTTCGCTAACTATAAATGTATTTTTCCAACCACATTTTTCTGTAGAGCGACTATTTTAAAGTATTTTCTAAAGGTTTTTCCGTGTACCAACTATTCAAAGATTTTAACTCAACTAAATACTATTTTTACTCCTTTTTTAATCTTTTGAATTCATGTCGATGTTTGTAAATACAAATGATTTATTTAACAGGTATGAAACCATGTTTTCTTTATTTTATTATTCGGACGTTCAGATTTTTAATATAAAAAACTCCTGGTCGACTGATTTTTCTACACCCTCACCAACCCCCAGGCATGTACAAAAAATATCAATTTTTTTTTTTTTTTGATAAACCGTATATGAATGGCAAAGAAGCCTTCCAAAAAAGCAAGGTATTAAGAAACAGGAAATTTTCGTTAGAAACAAAGAAAAAGTTACTGGACTATCATATAATACCGGTTATCTTATATGGCAGTGAATGCTGGACAATCTCCTCCTCACAGATGAAAAGACTTGAGGCAATAGAAATATGTTTCTAAAGAATGCTGAGAATACCTTGGACCGAACATGTGAACAGACGAAGTTTTAGAGAAAATGAAAACAACAAAGACACTTATACTTAACATCAGGAAGAAACAGTTGAAATTTCTAAGACATAGGAAAGACGGTTTGGAAAATTTGATACGCACAGGACATACAAAAGACATGAACAGGAGGAAACAACGCATAACCTACCTAGCGGACATGAGTAAATGGATGGCTGAACAAGGTTTAGGAGAGATAACACAAGGACGACATTTATTAAGAGCTCCAAAGATCAGGAAATTGTGGAGAGCCATGATCCCCAACGTCATGAATGGAGACAGCACATAGAAGAAAATACCGCCATAGTATTTTAGTTTGAATACCTTTCTTGAATGAAAATGACGCAAGAACTCTCAGTTTCTCTTTAGTTGACATTCTCCATCGTGTTTATCAATGACGTGAATGAAGCTTTAATATGAATTCATTCTGTTTGATTAAATCATTTCTTGTACATCAGAACTCAGCTAAAATTAACGGCATTCTTTGCCAGGTTGACGGTTAACAAGAAATTTTATTTACAGTAATATACACATATGAATGTATAACGTGTGCAGTTAAGTCCACCATGTTGTTTCTTTCTTTGTTCCTTCTCGTTTTCTACGAGATTTTTCTAATCTCGCTACGTCGAGAATTCAACGATACTACATATGGGTCGCGAGGAAAATAATGATATTTTCGTACAGTTGCGTGTTTTTTTTTTTTTTTTTTTTTTTTGTTTTTTTGTTTTTTATTCTTGACCCTTCTTTTAATCTTAGATTTGCTTTAATCATAACTTTTTCTTTGAGATTTTGTATCTGGAGTATGAGGTGCAAATTCATGTCTCACCCGAAGTTACTTCTTTTGTACTGTGGAAATTAATTGTATATCTTCTCCAACTTATTATTGACTTTTTTTCAAACAACAATCTACGTCAGGTATTCTCCTATTTTGAGAACAAATAGCTGCCTTGTTTTACAACCGGAGTTCGTCTCGGATATTTTTGCTACCACACATTGTCACGAAGAGTAGTTAGATAATGCTATCTATACTTCTATATCAATCGTTTTCAATTTTTTCTTATCTCACGGCCCACTTTAACCTTGTAGTGGGCGTGTTAATTATAATGGGTAAATACTTGTTGAGAATAGGCTGCGTGAAAATTAACGAGTTCCACTAACATTAAAAATCTCTATATTCATACATAGAATAAGATACAAAACTCAACGGAATGATTTCAAAACATAACAATTAGATTTATTAATGTTTGATGTACAAGCATGCGAACTGAAAAGGTAAGAACAGAGTCGTGTCCCTTTGATTTGGTAATAGTTGTACCGGAGTTCATATTAAGAAGAAGTAATATTGAACTTGTAATTTAGAAGAATAAAGTTTGGAATTGTGAGTTCTAAAATTGGTAAAAGTTCAGGAGTGATTTCAGAGGTTGGCGAGTGAGTGTATTGGAGTTGTTTCGTGTTAAATAAATTTAACTTTGCAACTTCAAAAGTATGAGTGACGTGGAGTAGTTTAGCAATTGGTTATCCGTCACGAAGCTCACTGGTAAACTTGTGTTCGTAAATATTATTTATTTACATTCCTGGTCACGTGTGTGGCTCACGAACACATTTCAAGATTTTTGGCGGTATTTTGTGTTTAAACACGTGTGCGTAGGCGTTGTTAATACTTTGAGATATATTGGCCAATCAGAAGCAATTATTGTAAAACTTGCGTCTGGAGCCTGGATTGTGTTTAGCTTGCACAAAAATCTATAACTAACATGAAAATGTAAATTAGAATGTTTTTAACATTTCTTGTCCAATGAGAATGTAGTGCACTCAGTAATTGGTTCTGATCCACTGGCATATTGAGGTTAAGCTCTATAACCTATAGTTAAACTTCTGTGGTACACTTAAATGATGATAAAAGTTTTTAAAATACCACATATACTCGTGTATAAGTTGACTTCATGTATAATGCGAACCCTGAAATTTTTGGATGAATTTTAACCCCTCCAGAAAAAATTACCTGTGTATAGTGCGTGCCCCTATTTTTGGCATAAAAAGTGATCATAAAAACTCGCACTATACCCATAGTATCTACATGATTTATTTATAAGCACAAAAAAATTATTATAATCTATATAAATAAAGTGCAGTGTACGTGTAACCGTCCGTCCGTTTTTCAGTTTCGGCGAACCATAAAAAACCAGGTAGGTTATGCGTTGTTTCCCCCTGTTCATGTTGTCTTTTGTATGCCCTGTGAATATCAATTTTTCCAAGCCCTCTTTCCTATGTCCTAGAAATTTCAACTGTTTCTTCTTTATGTTAAGTATAAGTGTTTTTATAACAGGCAGTAACTACTGTAGTTACACGCGATGAAAAATTAAATAAATAACTTATTTAAAGTTAAATTTGAATATCAAACAGTGAAAGGTTAAAAAAATTCTTTATTAAAGGTTTAACTTTAATTTTGCTTTTCTTCCCAATTGCAATTGATATCGTCTAATTAAACTGTAATTAAAACTTAAGCGGGGCACGGTACGTTGCTCATATGTTTTTTTTTCTTTCTTTTTCTAATACGCGTACTGTGACGTATTCGAAATATTATATCGTTCGGTTTCCCTAATATTTTTTAAGAGTGACTTTATTTGAATGGATTTTAAAGAATGGTGATTTTGAAAGAAAATAAAAATTGCGCACAAAATAAATGTAAACAAACTACGGAGATCGGTTGCGTATACGAAGAAAGATTATACCGAATTAAAATATCAAATAAAGATAAAATAATTTTATTATTTCTAAATTCTGATAACTTTTAAGTACATAGGACGCTGAAGGTAGGCCTATAAGCTCTCCGCAGGAGATAACCAAAAATCCGCCTAGAAGAGCAGCTTCTCGGCTAGTTTGTAATAAAAACATAATTAAAATTCTTTAAAATCTTATATTTATTTATTTTTCTGTTGATTATAACATTTAATGAGCTCCTAGCTTGACACCCTCCTTTTTTTTTTTTTTTTAAGAATATCTTTTCGATGTCCACTTTTGGATGGGCATATTCATAATTCTTCTGCCAAAGAGTCTACTCGTAATCGATTTTTGTTTTTAATATTGTTCTTTGCAGCGAAGCTTCTTCCGCACAAATATGACGTTGAAAACGGAAAAGTATTTCTATTGCTTTTTTTTGTAATATTTAACCCATATAACCCCTCCCATTTTATATATTATGTATACGTTTATTTATTATGTCAATGCTATACCTGTATAATCCATTTAAATTTTGATAAGTACGCTTATTGTGCTTTGGATTTCTTTCGGAAATAATTTAATTAATGAATTTCAAAGATTTTCGTGGTACATTGACGATCTTCTCACGGTACATCGATTGAAAATCACTGTTCTATATGGCTGTAGAATTTTCTTATAGATGAAAAAAAAACTTGAAGCAACATAAATGTGGTTCTACAGAAGGATGCTGAAAATACCATAGACTGAACATGCGAGCGGTGAAGAAATTTTAATGAAAAACGGAAACAAAAAATACACTTGTATTTATAATCGAGAAGAGACAGTTGCAATTTTATACAAGCTTGTTTAAATGAATGACAGAATAAAGGAGGATAGTAAAATAGGATTGCTAAGAGTTACGAAGAATAAGAAGCTGTGGAAAGCCATGACTGCCTACATACTGAAGATATACATATTAATATGGCAATAAACTCGAAATGTAGAGTAATTCAATCTGACTGAATGGTTTCTAGTCGAGGCCAGATTATCCTAAAATTGCAGGACCAGCAATATTTGCATAGTTAATCGGGTTTTAATTTAGAAACGTCCAGAACCCACTGTATGATTAAGTACCTTGACACGGTGGAGTGTCTTGCAGGTTTCTATGGCCCGGATAGCCATATTGACGAGTGATTATCTCTTGGCAACGCCAACCCAACCAGATGTCAGTGAGTCTGAGCCAGACAAAACCCAAGTTACCCAGAAGAGCAAAACTGACTAAAAACCTCGAACGAGCAACAGCTCTCTAGTTGCTGCCATATTTGACCCTGATCTGCCCAATCCTCTCTTTCTAGACTCGGCAGACTTAAAAAGAATTTACGCAAGCATCTGCAGATCAATACATTGGCTTTATACGCCGTGATCAATAGCGGATGTTAAGCGAGATAGTCAGCTACAACCAAAATAAAAAAAAATAAAATTAGAAATTTTTATTTTTCTAATTATTTTGTTGGGTACCGATTGAGGAAAGACTTTTGGCCTTAATTCCGCTGCATCAGTGCTTGAGCGGAAATCGGACCTGGTGATAGTATAAACAGGTAATGCATCCTAAAATAAACAGGGTGCACAGGTGTCCTGAGCGGAAGGAAATGCGCATGCTAGAAGAGGCGTGGCCACACGAAGTTACGTAGGAGACATACCAGAAGAATGAGTAGCCATGTGAAGTTGCGTAGGTGTCAAAATATTTTTTAACCGGTCCGATTCTTGGTCTGGCTAGAGGTTCATCGAAGATTTTTTTTCTCCGTCAATCCCTGTGTGCGCAATCCTAACCACTTTGATTCTCTCGCAACTCGAATAATAAAGATATTTATATGTAAGTGCTCGTCGCTTATTTGAGCCCAACAGCAATATACTACAATTTCCCCACTATAAGTCCCAGGAGCCACTCCAGATAGAGGATTACTGAATATGGTTGTTTTATCGACGTAAGAATCGTAGATTATGTGGATAACGGTGGACTCTAGACCTGAAGAGGTTAAGATTGTAATGGGCGGGGAAGTTTGTCCCACAAACCAGCTACTCATGGTAAGAAGCGGTCTAAATGAATCTGCCTTCTTACCAATGGAATACGAAGGGAATGACAATGTTTCTAACCTGTATACATGGTATGGCAGCTCTTAGCTGTGAAGGTCTTAACTGGTGGAACTAATGAGTGTAGGGTGTCAGAATATTTGCCATGGGAATAGCAATAGATAAGGAGAGGCTTGCGACGTTTTGTCTGTGAGAAAGAGGCTGGAGGACAGAAAATAATTCAACGCCTACATTGTCGCGTAAAGATATGGCAGCAACACTATTTCTGGCGCTATCTGACTATTGCAAATATTGAGCATGTTAGGAGTCAGGTGCTTTCTGGAGCGGTACAAGGAACCGAAAATCTCTTCCAGTATCTTTAGCGATGGATCGTATGTATGAGTTCCACTTGAGGTCTGCGGCTGAACTTGGTAGGAATTACGACCATTCGTACTCAATCGTACTTAGAATTAAAGTGTGAAAGTAAATGAAGAACATTGAACGTTTGAAATCGAAAATTCCTGGCTGTTAGAATAATATGATACAAGATGTCATTGGGTTTGAAAGAGAATAAGATGGCTTTAGTGAGGAGAAGTGAGAAAAAGGATAATGATTAGTTAATTTTGTTTTATGGCATATCAGCCTCAATGGGTTATTTAATGCCGACAAAATTTTTAGGATTAGTTCGTATGAATAAAATATGTATTCTTTGGTTTATTTTGTTTTGGTTAATTTTGTTTTACGGCATATCAACCTCAATGAGTTATTTAATGCCGACAATTTTTATTGCTGATAATATATTTTTCTTCAAAAATCTATTTCTGGGGATATTTTTCCTTGAAGAAATCTATAGCTGGTCATTTTCCAAAGAATGTATAGCTGTTTGTATTGCTGGTATTTTTTTAAAGTATTGCTGATAATAATTTTTCTTTCAAAAATTATTGTTGGTAATGATTTTTTTATTATAAAGTATTTCTGGTATTAAAACCTATTTTTACACAAGTTTGGGTGTTAACTATTTGCCCATAGCTGGGACCCTAACAGATGCTACCACCCCGGGTCAGGATGGACCTGGGAACACCAGCGATTAGGAGGTGGTTCCACGCTCCTCAAAACATCCTTATCAGAGGTCTTGCCGTTGGACGTAGTTTATCGTCTTACCCAGGATGCGGATGTAGTTTATAGTCATACCCAGGAGGGGAAAAGGATAATGAAGGAACAGGATTCAGGAAGATAGAAGATGGTGATTGGCATTGCATTTATATTTTTGAAGATTGTAGGTGGTAAAGAAGCAAGAATGCGAGAAAAAAAAAACTCTTAGAATATTAGTGACGGTTGCATGTAGGTAGTTTAACAGCAAATGGCGATACCCAGTTGCCAACCTAGTAGCACGCTTATATTCACACAGACGAGGCACTAAAAAGAACAGCTCGTCAGAATAGTTGCCATGAAAATATTTGTAGTAAAGACAGAGGGAAGCCACATTACGTCGGTGAGAAAGTGACTGAAGCCGAGATGCCAGGTCAGGAATGATTACATTACAGACTCTTCTTTGAATTTTGTCAGGAATCTGGAGATTAGTAGTAGGAGCACCAGACCAGATATTGCAAAAGTATTCAATGCACTTTTTTTTTAAACTTTACTATTAGATTGGTGCAAAAATAATGTCGTTTTTCTTTTGGAGTTTAACGTCAAAAAACGACATTATTTTTGTACCAACCTAATAAGTGGATAAAATTTGTCACTAATATAATTTAAAGGCAACCACAGAAATTATTGCAGTCTAACCTATTTTCTGACAATGAAGTTTCTGTAAAACATTTTTTTCTTCTTTTATCAGTAATTCCACCTTCTAAGTACATTTTATTTTTTAAACTCAAACAATTTACTCATTCCGGAAATCGTTTGATTGGCTCAAAACTTTGTGCTGAATCTGATTAGTCAGAAAAATTGTTTGCCACACTCATTGGTGCCTGGAGACATCTGAGAAAGAATCTAAAGAAATTATTGGTCAAAACAGCAATTCTCCATCAAACCAGCTCACCTGCTGGTTGAATTCAAAGAAAGAATGATAAACAAGACAGAAAGTGAACATGATCCTGAAGATAAAAGTATTAAATCTTTCGAAGAAGTATAAAGACACTTCGATCTATTAGTACCAGCTAAGTCTAACCCACCTCACAAAAACATGACCGTACATCAGAATCGGTGTGGGCGAAAGGGTTCTTGACATAGCTATAGAATTATTAGCAGACACACAGACTTTTCAGCATACAGTCGTATCAAACGACAAACATAGATATACTGACAAGCACTTGTACAGTCAATTTTAGCCATGATTATTTGTCTTTCGTCAATATTCAATTGACCTTTCTCTGATTAATATAATTTGTTTATGTAGCTTTTTTAACGATATATCAACTCCTTATGGTTCATTTAATATCGAAATTTAATTTTCTTGGGAACATTAGTAATTTCTTTTACAAAAATATATAGTTGGTAATTTTTCTTAATATATTACTGGTAATATTTTTTTCCTTACAAAAGTGTATTGTTAGTAATATTTCTTAATATTAAATTTATACAAAACCGTATTGTTGGTATTTTTTACTATGAAAATGTATAGTTGGCACCTTCACTGTGAAAATGCATTTCTACACTTTCATAGTGTTTTGACCCCAGTTTCAGGGTTAACTCTTTGCTCATAACTGGGACCATAACAAGTGCTACCACCCGGGGTCATGGTGGAACTGGGAACTACAGCAATTAAGAGGTGGTACCTCGCTCCTCGAAACCTCCCAATAAGGTGACTTGCTATTGAGTGTAGTTTAATATATGGCAATCACTTTATATAGAGCTATACAGAATTGATTCAGTCATTGTTTAAAGGAAGAAAAAAAAAAGATCATTAAATTTTTGTCTAAATGAGCAGCATCAACCTGACATGTACAAATTGCGTTGACTGTGTATAATCCGTATTTTGCCAGTTAGAAAGTCTAAAATATCACCATAATTCCCTCATGTATAATACGCCTTCATCCATAATACGCACCGCTAAAATTGTGCTGAAAGTGTGCGAAAAAGCTTCTACTCACACATATTATGCACCTCTTTGTTTGATAATCAAACCCTATAAATTTTACCTCTCCAATTTCATTACGGTCAGTGTTTCCTACTCTTATTAAAAAAACGGTTTTAAACCTAGAATAATATTATTCTAATTTAGTTTTATCACAATTCCTATTTTATTTTACATTTATAAGTATTGTTAGGTATATTTGACATCCTTATGTGGTCGCAATTGCCGAATGTTAGTGCCAAATTGTCGTATATTTGTGGTGGGTAGTCATTTCGCAACTGAAATCGACCTATGAAACGGCAATTTTTTAAAGATTTTTTTGTAGCTATGCATAATACGTGCCCCTAATGTTGCTTTTTTATTTTTTATAAAAAATGCGTATTATACATGAGGAATTACGGTACTTACTTTATTACTATAATGTGCGGGTTGTATAACTGTGACACCCACCAGTGGTCGCGGTCGCAGCGCCAGCGCCAATATGTGACGTCCACTGGTCGCGACGTCAATATATGACACTGCGCCGTCGGCCCGAGGTCAACTCCCAGTTGCGGCGCGAAGCTGTAAGGTTTCTTCCAGCGTTTGCGGTTGACTCGTTGTTGCTGCCACCAGCCTGTGTCCCGGTCGATCTGGTCGTTTTCAACTTGTCGTTCCCAGCTCACTTCCAACGTCTGGTTACCGAAGTAACTACTTTGATCTCAAGTCTAACCTACCCATGTTGTGATTTTGATCTTAGGTAGACGAAATCAATCAGGCGTCGCGCCGTAGTGCAAGCTGAATCCAGAGTAAAGGTGATATCACACAAGCATAAGTAAAAGAAGCAATAAAACAAACTCAAGAAGTTCAAATATGTTGAAATAACAATTATCTTTATCTATCTGTTGAATACAGGAGTGTGTTTCTCTCTCGGCCCTTTTCTATGGATTCGTGACACTTTTTGTGTTTCTTAAGCGAGTTATGGTATCTTAAGTCGTTCGTCAATAAAAACTTGCTTTTGCTAGGAAGACTAAGTAAAAAAGGACGTGGAAATCTTTCGGTCAGCTCCTGCGAGGCAACAATCTCGAACTAAATCCAAACTCGAACTGTCTGGAACTGCGAACTCTCTGAAACTCCTTCCGAAACTACCTCGAGACGGTCCTTTATATGGACACCGACGAAATCCGGTGTGGGGGCCTGTCGTGGTTTGGGTTCTTTGACAATTCTCAATTCCCAACAAGAATTCTCTTTGTTCTTAGGCCAGGAAAATTAATTACTTCCCATTTTTGGAAGACTAATCACTTTCCATTTCGGGGGTTTCTCCCTCGTCCGTGAGGGACGGTCGGAAGAGAGTTATCCTCTTAGTCTTTTCCTCTCTCACATTGGTATCTCATACCAATCCCCTCAGTGGGCGTTAACAACTTCTCCGTCTTTCTCACCCACGCTACCAGTTGGCCAATGATCTCTCGGCTGTGTGGGTGTGTCGAGACCGGCCCTCTTAGAATTATCATAAAGAATTTTGTTTACAAAATCCTTTTTTTTCTTTTTTCTGTTTTTTTTTACTTTTCCTTCGGCCAAAACATTTACAAATCCCAGATTGCCGAATAATTCTTATCACATCTTGATTTTGGGGACACTCAGATCCACTTAGTCAACTTTTAACTGGGTGGTCGTGTTTACCTGATAATTAAATTCTTTTATTTTTCTCATGCCTTAAAATTCTCTTATCACCAGATGCTCATTTTCGAGACACTATGTCTGATGTCAACAGTTTGAATAAGCAATAATAATGATCCCCTTTTCGACTCTCTTTTTCATGTCAAGATTCGTACATAAACCAGATGGCTTCCCTCGCTGGAATCAGGAATTAAAGTTAAATGATATCTCTGAAAGACAATAGCTATTCTCCACGGTGGTCCCAAGCCAAATTTTCTCCACGGCCGCATGCGTCGGCCGGCTTTGTTTTTCTATCTGAATTTTGTTTATATTGGCGCGTCACTCCCTTATCGTGACATTAATAAATCTTGACAGAATCACAGTCTCGCTTTTTCTTACGGATTTTCTGTCTTTTGCGAAAAGTATCTTTCTTTTGTAAATAAAATAAATTCTTCTTTTTAATGTTGCTCAGTTTATCTTTCGCTATATCTCTTTCTCGCCTTAAGTATTTCCCGTTTTTAATTTCTATGGTTAATTAGTTAGCCAATTACCATAGCTAAATAGTGTCACATAACGAATATCGGTGAGAAAATTGAAAACAGCGAACCGAGTTCAAATTCCGGGCCAGTCTAATGCTTTCACTTTCGCACTAATACCATTTGGAAAGGTATTAATCTGATTTTTCTCTCCCCCACCAGCTGTCGGTTAAAAACAGACTTGATTGGGCGGTCTGGACTTGAGTGGCAACTAGTCTAAGAGAAGGAAAATTCTGGATTCCCAAAAAGAAAACGCAACGGGAAACCACTCCACTATTTCCCAATAATTCATTGTAACACACGGATAAAAAAGAAAGCAGGGGAGTGTCATAATCGCTTCTGTCGTCTTGATGAAACATAACTTTAAAAATGCTATAAATTAAATGTGACATTTTTTTTTTCAGTAACCCTATCCAGATCAAAATTTCTGTGACTTTTTCCCATGCTACTTCTTTGGACCTAGACTCTAAAATTTATTTCAAAGTACTTTCTGTAGATTCCCTTTTAGTGAACCCTTTTTTTGCTTAAAAAGAATATCCAGATATTTAAAATCTTTTTTTATAGATCTGGAAAATATGTAGGGGATTCATGTCTGTAGGTTTTTATCAGAACGAGATTGAGCTTCAGAACTTTGAAGAAATTGAATTTAGAATTTTCAAAAAAAATTCAACACTTAAAGAAATTTAAAATATATATTTTATTTAAAGAGTAATAATACAACGAGAAAATGTACTAACGTGTATACAACTGGAAAAGAAGAAAAACATTTATGGTTTTGCTATTAGGAAATGTGTGTCCGTGCAGGGAAAAGACTTGTATTGTTACATTTCGAGCAAAAGAGTAAGAGAGAGAAAGGAGAAAAGTTATGTTCTTTTATAGTCCTATAACATCGCTACTTTGCAAGCGTTTTAGTAGACTAGGTGCAGATAATCCCCACGAATATGTAAGATGGATTAAAACTTGAAAACAGATTGCATTAGGCTAGAATATTTCCCCTTCGAAACAACACTTCTGATCTTACTTCAAACACTTTTCCGTATAGCTCTTTTACTGGGTTGACCCAAATGTTCGTTCGGTTATTAAGTAGAAAATTTATTTAATAAACTGAACGAACTTTTACACCAACCAATATTATTTTGGATAGTAAATAATTGTGTGATATTCCTTTCTTATGGAAGAATATTGTAGTGAAACATATCTGTTGCAGACGACCAAACAATATTTTTTTTATGCAAAGTTGTTTGAAAAATGCTTCAAAACTTCATAATAATGAAGACATTCTGCAAATAATTTCCAAATATCGTCTGCTTTTTATCGCTGGTAATTTGATTAAAAAATGTTTTTTGATTCTGCAACTAAAACATTGAGGAAATTTTTTAATGGATTTTTTTTTTCTGATTTTTGGTGAGCTATAGTGGAACATTTTGTTTTCATTACCTGAGACAGTAGACAATTCTAGGACACGATGTATTTTCTAGGGTGACTTTTTCAAAATAAAAACAAAAATTACCTGGACCTTTCAATCATTGCTGAAACATCGGGTTGTACACTATAGGTTAAAATTTTAGGACTACTCATTAGATCTCGATCAACTGCCTAAAATTTGAATGCCCCATACCTTTTTCAAAATTAATTTTCTAGCTCTCTTCAGGCCAGAGGGAATTTCTCTTCCCGAAGGCTTTTAGCATATATTCAATAATAATAATATGTCAGAATTTCTAGGATTTATTTATATTCGAACTCATCTTTGCTGTTGCTATTGACAACATTTTAGTCGTTGTGATTTCCGGCCTTCATCAGGTGTATATCAATCCGGGTAACCTACGGGGAATTCCGAACTGAACCCTTTATTTAAAAACAGGACACACCAGTAGGCATGCAGACAGACAGGTTAGGTTTAAGGCTCCAATAGCCTAGTGGATTAAAGCGTTGGTTCATGAATTTGGTGAAATATTAATTGTGAGTTCAATCCCTGCTTCAGGCAGTGTGTACTTGGACTTAGAGGAAATAGAGCGAGCAATAAGTGAGCAGTACCAAAACTAATAATTAGTTACGGTAAACCTTGACATGGGCAGTGGAATGAGAACAGTCAACCCACGTAGATTAAATGAAAGAGTCATTCCTGAATTCCCTGTAGGTTACCCAGATTGATATACACCTGAGGAAGACCAGACTAATGTCCTAATCTTTGTCTTTATTATCATAATGTTTCGGTCGTTATGCCCTCCGTTCTTCTTCAGACGTTTGTCGATCCGGGTCTTGATTGGTAGCTAGTTTTTATAAATTTAATATAGAAATTGCTAGATGTAATCGTAAGTTCCATGCTGATGGTTTCTTCTCTCACACTCGTTTATATAACTGCTTTCCTGTCAACTACGATCTTCAAAAAAATTAAACGCCATGCCAATCCTCATCTCCTGTCTCTTTGAATCCTATTCGTTTATTGCACTTTCTCCTCAGTAAAGTTTTCTCAGTTTCTTTCACTCTCAGTAACCCCTTGCGTCTTAGTGGTTTTATCGCTCTGTTTGAGGGGAAACAAAAATGAATCAATCAAACAGTGAATTTAGAACTGAACCCTTTATTTAATCTACGAGTGTAAGCTGTTTTCGTACTGTATGCCTAGGATTATCTCATCTTGTTCTTATTTAGTACTTCTGTTATTATCTTTATTATTATTTAGTACAGACACCTGAAGAAGACGGGAAAGTACAACGGTTGAAACGTTGTTATAACACTAAAGATGAGGGCGTTAGTAATGTCAATAATATTAATTCCTCGTCGTAGAAATTCAACCAGAAATGATTCTTTTTACCTGTCTCGGCTTACTCCTGTCTCTTGATTTTAATTTCTTACTGTCCCGTTTACTTTTTTTTTTTTTAGTTTGTTTATATATTGAAATTGTATTATCAATTAAGTGGGTATACTTTACGTCACTTTTAGTACGGAGTTTATTTTATTATTTTTTTCTTATTATACCTACTGTTGATTTTTTTTTTTCACTTTGGTATAAGTACACATTCTATCTTGTCAGACGACTTGAAAACACGTGTGTCCGGTTTTTCCAATTCTTTACAAACTAAAAAAATAGTAACAACGCCCTTAAACGACACAGAATTCCTAAATAGAAATTCAGTTATTTTCGCCTCTCAGGATGAAAAAGATTCGCTGGCGCCATTTAAAAAATGTTGGTCACGCAAGTTTTTTTTTGCTTTTTTTTTTTTTTTTTTTTCGCAGTATCATAAACTTGTATCTTTTGACATAAGCATTTCTTTTCTGACACTATTTGTTTTATTAATTCCGTCTGAATAACTAACACCCCGCCCAAACCTTATTCGGTCAAAGAATCGGAGCTGACACTGACGTTATCCTGGGTAATGAAGTGATTTAGTATTTTAAGGGAAAAAAAATGAACTTATGCAATTTTTACTTGTCTGTACATTTTCCTCTTTGTTTTATTATAAAGTTTTGAATTTAAAATAAATGTTTCGCCCATCGCCAAATTCAGAAGACAATCTGTAAAAAAACAAAATGGCCGCCTCATGGTTTGCGACGATATCTACACTTATGTTCAAGAAATGCTTCATGCCCCTTTTTAATTTCCTTTTGTTACGGATACAACTTCTGACGGAGTTTAAAGCAGCAGCAACCATTTTTTTTTTTTTCGAATCTAAATCACGAGTTGTCATTTGCAGAGATAAAAGGAAACAAAATGAATGTCGAATGAGCGGAAGGAATAAATTTAAACATGGAAATATTTTCTTGTATTTTTATACAAACTAATAAACTAACGAACAGAAAACATACACTTAGTATACAACTGAAATGGAAGGAAAGTCATTAAACTTAGCTGTTAGGTAATGTGTGTTTGTACTTGTGCGAAACGCATGTTTGTGTGTAAATTCCGTCATAAATCACTCGGGAGAAAGATATTATCCCCAGCGGGGACGAGTCCCGGTTGTTTCTGCTACCTGTTCATTGATAGATTAAAAGGAACGGAGAGAGGAAGATATGCTCGTCTTTTTATAGCACTGAAACAGCGCCAACTAACAGCGTCTTGACAGACTAAGTAGAGGTAATCGCCACACTTTTCATACGGACGGTGATACAGAATAAAATGCGTAAGCCGGGAGGTTAGTCAGATGTCATGTTTGAAAGATCCCTGAAAGTATAAAGGCGATAGTTTTTTTTTTGTTTTGTTTTTTTGTTTGTTTTTTTTTTTTTGTTGCCCTTTTTAGATCAATTATCTTACTGTAAATTTTTTTTTTTTATGATTTTAATTAGATATTTTTGGGTGTTCGTCTTCACGTATTTTCTGGAACGAGGCTATTGACTTTTCCTGCATTTATCATTTTAAGTTTTAGAAGCTAATCATTCGAAAGAAAAAAAGAAAAGAAATATCAACACCATGAAAATTAATCATGTGGGCAGAAAAAAGAAGAGCCCAATAGGAGAAAAAGATGCCACGGCTTATCTCCCTTATATCAAGAGCTTATCGGAATCTATACAACATAATATTCGACATTACGAAGAAATCGCTGCTGAGTGATACCTAACCCAGAGGAGAGCAGGATCAAGAACTGTATATATTCCATCCTTTGCCATTGTGACAAAGAAAAATGGTGAAACTAGTTGTCCACTAGAAAAAGGTTATAGGAACATCGAAAATAGAGTGATTAGGAATGAAATAATGAAATCAGGTATGGCTGATCATGTACGAAAGAAAATGCTATGGTTACCAATCCCTATAGAATGAAGTAAAAATACTATACAGAAAAGACAAGTGAAGTTCTGCATGAATCAGCAAATATGCTAGGCTATGAGGATCTCCTCAGTAGGCTTAGCATGAAAATAAATTCCACATAGGAGCCATTAATAACGATAATGACAGCAAAGCTTCAACAGCAGTAATAGCTGTAAGAAACGATAGGCTGCAGTGAATGCAGTCAAGGGTGACAACAGAAGCAGCAACTGGAAAGATTGAAGAAAACTAAGTTTAAAGTTCTAAGTTCAGGATTGTCCCACGAAACAATAACATTGTGGATTAAAGCGATGATTTGTGAATTTGGTGACAATAGTTGTTGGGTCAATCTTTGTACCGGTCGATACAGACTTGTACTCAAGTGGAAACAGTGCGAGCAATAACTAAGTAGTACTAAGAACACTGGACAGCGAAACGAGAACAATCTATTCCCGTAGATTAAATAAAGTGTTCAGTTCGAAATTGCTTGAATGTTACCCGGTTGGATAGACACCTGAAGAAGGCCAGAGGGAACAACACCCGAAATATTGTGGTAATAACAACAAAGATGAGGATACTAGTCCGAATGCAAATAATAATAACTTCTCATCCAAGAAACTCAGAGAGAGAAAAAATTGTTTAAAAAAATAATGGCGGTAATTATTTTAGACACTGCAGCTCAGCTCAATAGTAGTGTTGTATATTGAGGTCGAGGAGACAGTTTTCTGTTTTATTCTTAGTTCAAGCAAAAAGTGAGGCGGTTGAAAAAGCCATATTCCAAAGGACGTAGTGTTTCATTACTTGAATCCTTCATGGTGATTGGTCCCTGACAATTATTTGATATGTTTAACAACATATAAACTACTTATGGGTCATATAATGCCAACATTTAATTTTGTGGGGCACTTTGAACTAATATAAATATATGTTTTTCTGCTTTCACAGTTGAGTAAATGGTAGATGATACTCAGATTTTATGCATATAGATGTCTGTGTGGACATGCTTACTAGAGGCAGGTATATGTGTTTCGTGTTGTGGTGTTAATGCTATAGTTTGGAATACAGTTTAATTTCTTTAAGAAATTATAGGATATTATATGGATTAATGTCATGAAAGAGTTCTTTCATGTTGGTTGTTTTGTGTAGTGGCATATCAACACCTCTATGGGTTATTTAATGCCGAAATCTAAATATTTTGAACACAATTTTATGGCTTCAACTAAGTATAAATATGAACGCAATTGTATGCCTTCAACTACAGATAAAATTTTATTGTTGGTAATTCTACTATAAAGCGCATTGTGGGTAATTTTACTATACATAGGTATTGTTGGTAATTTGTTTATATAAAAATATATTGCTCGTATTTTTACTATAAAAATGTATTTTTATACTTTCATGGTGTTTTGTTTTTATTTGGGGGTTCACTATTTGCCCATAGCTTGGAGTGGATCTGGGAACAACAGCAATTAAGAGGTTCCACTCTCCTTAAAACCTCTAACCTCCCGATCAGAGGCCTTGCTGCTGGATCTAGTTTATCGTCATACCCAGGACTACTGACAATGGTAACTTGCAAAGTAGCACTGTTTTGTTTTTGCATGTGTGTGTGTTTTCCCTGTAACTTCCTGTATATGTATGCAGAGTGGGGACCCGATGAAAATAAAATTAGTCATAATTGTATTTGATACGAGATTACTATTCACTTATTATTTACGTAAGAGTTTCGTTCTGGCACAAGGTCACAAATACGGGGTAGTAACTGGTGATTGAACTCTCTCCTTCCACACTAAGTTCAGTCAATTAGAACAACATAAGAATTTCTTGCAATTCACAAACCATATTCTTTTGACTTTCAACCAAAGAAAAATTTTTCATTAAAATGGATTTGCATCAGTGATTGGCCACCATATTCACGACGTTTCGGTTGTCGTACGCACTGGCCGTCTTCAGGTGATATAAACGTTTGAATTTCGAACTGAACGCTTTATTTAGTCCTCGGGGATAGATTGTTCCAATTTCACGTGACATGCCCTTTTTTTTTTTCTTTTTTTTTAAAGTTAATTCCCTTTAGTCACTTCACTCACCAAGCTTTTGTTTACTCTGGTATGGCCCAGTGGATAAAAGCATTGGTTGAAATAATCTAAAAAGTGACTTGATCCAAAGAGTTGTGAGTTCAGTATCTGGTTTACAGCAGAGGGAACAAAAACTTGGAGAGTTCAGCTGCATTTTCGGTGATCGTTTGCACTACACACAGGTAATTTTTTTCTGGGCGGGTTAAGATTCATGGCAAAAAGAATTTGGTTATGCTTAGGCGCCCATTTTTTTTTTCTAGTCTGACGAAATCCAAATAAGTTTTGTTGTGAAAACTGTTTTATTGGCCTGTTTCCAATTTATTACGCGTCTACATAATCCATAACCTCGTTTTTAATGCCTTCTCCAAAAGATTTACTTCGTCCTAATTTATCGACCTTTTAATGTTCACAATTTTCTTTATATTTTTCTGTAAACATTTTTTACGTCTCACTCTCCGTTAGTAAAGTGTTTTTCCTTAGTATTTAGAAAGTGGCAAAACAGATTTTCCATTATTAGTCAAGTAGATTTCTGATTCCCTCTGTCAAATAACTAGAAGGAATTTCTACTTTTAGTCGTAACATTTGCGTGAATTACAAACAGATGATTATAAAGTAAAGGTTGTCTGTAATAACTGTATGCAGAGATCATAGTAATATTTTTGGTCAAGGATTGGAGTGAAATGAGACTGATCTTAAATTGTTCTAAAACATCGCACTGAAAATAAGATAAAATTTATTTTTGCATATTTACACTATTTACATAGTTCGCACTGTTGTACTCATATTTATTGCTATATTCACGACGTTTCGGTCGTTGTACACTCCGGTCTTCTTCAGAATGTTACAATTTCGAACAGAGTCTTTTATTTAGTCCACAGGGGTAGATTGTTCTAATTCCACGTGCCACGCCCTTTTTGGATATCTTAGTTTCAGTTAATTCCCCGAAGTAATTCCACTCCTCAAGTTTTTGTTCCCTCTATTGTGGACAGGTACTGAACTCGCAAGTCATTGGGTTAAGTCCCTTTTTGAATCACTCAACCAACGCTTTTATCCACTGGGTTAATTCCAACTAATATCACCTGAAGAAGGCCGGAAAGTACAACAACCGAAACGTCGTGAATATAGCAATAAAGGTGAGGACAAAAGTCCGAACTATGTAAATAGTGTAAATATTTACAATACCTCACCTCAGAAATATAGACCATTTTTGCATATTTAAAATTTTGATAATTAAATTCATTTTTAATATTGACTTTTTAATTTGATTTTTCAAAATAAAACTTTTTTGCTTGCACCTTTTATTTATCCTATAAAAAAAGAAACAGAAAAAACATTCTCGACAATATATAAGAAAATAACTACATGATATATATATATATATATATATATATTTCTGAGATGAGGTGTTGTAACTATTTATACTGTTTACATCATTCAGACTGTTGTCTTCATCTTTATTGTCATATTCACGACGTTTCGGTTGTCGTACGCACTGGCCGTCTTCAGGTGATATAAACGTTTGAATTTCGAACTGAACGCTTTATTTAGTCCTCGGGGATAGATTGTTCCAATTTCACGTGACATGCCTTTTTTTTTCTTTTTTTTTTAAGTTAATTCCCTTTAGTCACTTCACTCACCAAGCTTTTGTTTACTCTGGTATGGCCCAGTGGATAAAAGCATTGGTTGAAATAATCTAAAAAGTGAATTGACCCAAAGAGTTGTGAGGGTAATTCTTTGCTTTACGAAACTTGCTTCGTTCGGATTAGGGTGCCCACCAACGGAAGTCACAACAAGGGAATTTGTTGCAATTTCTGTCTGCTTTTCCTTTCACTGGCCGTTTATTGAGGGTTTTTTTTGGGGGGGGGGTCAATCCTCTTTCCACTGAAGACGTTAGTTTCTTTGTTTTCTTCTGGGAAAATCGCGACAAAATAGTTATTATGACCTAAAATTCATATGGTACATCCTACAAATAATATGTCCTGAAGATTTTGCTAGCATCATTTTATCAATACCAATTTTATTGTACAGACATTGATTTGCATTAACTCTGGCATTGTGAAAATGATATACATATTTGACTGAATTAATGTTCATATATGAAAGGATATTTGTAGATTATATGGAGACATTATTCCGCTAGAGGCGTTAGAGGTGGCGTCGATTCTTCAATAAAAGCCAACTTTCGTCGAATTAAGCAAATTTGATTATATTGGGAATAGTAATGCGTAGGAATTTGTTTGAGAAAGGGGATCATCAAACGAATAAAAAGACAATGTTTGTCATTTTTCTGATGAAAGAAAATCTAAAACGGTTTAGCTCAATTAAATCGGTTTAAAACTAATTTAAATTCACTAAAATCCGTAATCAAACGTTTAATGTTTATGACTCCTTCATAGCAGAATATTTTCTATTCTAAATTTGGTACATGTTTCATAGTCAATCTGATTTTTTTTTTCATTTATAAAATTCAAAATTTTCTTTGCTTGAAATAAGATGTATCTCCATGACGAAAACATGTTTAAAGAATAGTGAAATACTGTGATTATCTACAGAGGAGGTGTCGCTACCACCTAAATCGTTTTTAACAAAACCAAATTCAGAACGAAACCAAATACACGTCAGATTGCAATTTTATGAAATATTTATTCCATAAAATAGAATAAAAATAAACTATGGAAAAGGTACGCCCCCCACGAACAATAGAGGCCAAATTCTTATGTTATTGGACAAAGGAAAAAGCTATTTACTGACCGGCTGGAGAGGAGAGCTTCTGGTTAAGGATTATGACACTATACTGAGTTGAAGGAAAAGAGGAGAAAGAGTTTCTTTTTTTTTTTAAGCATGCGTATTTAAAGACGTCACTCAGAACGCGTGGATTGTGTAATGGGTAACAGCGCATAATGGGAAATCGTAGAACCAAGTTCGAATTCAGGTCGAGTTTGTTACATTCACTTACACGAAAATGCTCTCGGCAAAGAAATGAATTTAACTCTTCTCTCCGAGCTATGGGTCAATAACAGGACAGAATGGGCTCTTTGACAACTAACCTAGGAGAAGGACAACTCTGAATGCGGTTAGCCATTTCATCCCGTAAAAACTTACTAGCTACGGGCACTACAGCAGCAACGCTTAGTGCTGTTGAGAGCTGTGAACCGATAGTCCCCAGTAGAGTCTTCGGGACGCAGGAGAGAGTATCAGCTGCTGCTGCTACTGCTTGTATCCTTCTCAGCCAATCCTGCTGCTATCGTGGCCGAAATTCACCGCAATAGTTTTTATAAACAATATTTATGCATCAATTATTAATTTTTAACTGTTATTTCTTTCATCTTAATCCCAGTTGCATCGCATCAGTAATTCATGCAATTTACTCATGGCTGTAGACATTTAGTTTGAGTAGTCGCAATGAAAAGCAAGTAGAATTAAGATGAAAGAAATGCTAGTTAAAATTAATAATAGTTGATAATGATTCAAGTAATAATTATTCCAAATACTAATATTAATACTTCTACTGATGTTAATAAATGGAAAATTTAGAGATCCGTGATACAATACAAGAATAATCTTGTTATATATCGTACCTATGAACACTAATAGGTATATCCCAATTCTCATAAATCTGTATATTTTAAGTGGGGGATAATATGCTAAGTAGTCCACTACTAGCAGTGGTTTACCTACTTCATGCCGCTGGCGAGTATTGTATTTTGTTGATGTTATAAAGATTACCATTTCATTTTCAACCTTGTTTATTCCTCATTCAGTAACCCTTTCTAGGTTACAAAAAATCTGCAATGTTATTGGTCCTGATCTGGCATCTAGGTTTCAGTCACCGCCGTAACGTAGCTTCCATCTGCCTTTTCTATAAATATTTACATGGTAATTGTTCTGATGAATTTTTCTCTATGGTACATTCGTTGAGGTTTCATTTTTAAAAGATGTTATTTTTACACTCCCCAGACAAATTGTACATATGGGAACTAGTTAGGACTACATAGAGACTCTGAGGTATTACGGTGGCTGTAGTAAGAATGGTAAGTAAGAATGCGTTATTTTGGTGTAAGGAATACTGTGGTATGTTTGGGTCAGTAATTGTGGCTAGCTAAGTTTAAGATAAGCCAGATTTAAGACATGCCTTCCCCTATCCCCCAGCTTTGTGCCATATTTTTGCATTTTCAAAATAAATATTACTTAGTCCCCAGACTTTATGAATTTAGGCGCAGCAGCAAATTAGCTGAAAGGTCTCATCATTTTAGAGTTGAAACGGCGAGATGTAACCGTAAGTTTTAAGAGTTTCTTCTATCGTACTTCTCGCTTGTGGAACTCTCGAAGTTATCTCCTCCTTATTTCCCTAATTATTCACTAGAGGTCGCTCTCCCTACACTATAAATACTGGGCAACTTCTTGCCTCGTTCTCTTTTTCATTTATTCATTTCAGCGAACTAAAAATGTAATCTCTCGTAGAAATCAGTGTCTTCCCATTTGTGGGAGACGCCATGAACATTATACACACATACACGTACGTACGAACATTCACCAAAGAACAAACACAAATGTTCACTATTTACATTATTCGGACTGTTGTCCTCATCTTTTTCGCCATATTTATCACAATGTTTCGGCCGTTGTACGCTCCGGCCGTCTTCAGGTGGTTGGAATGTCGAACTGAACCCTTTATCTCCTGAGCCGACCAAGCATAGAAATAAATACAATATGGGAACCAGTAATAAGGAGTACCAGAGAAAAGCAATGATAACAACATAGTTGGAATATGAGCTCTGCTAAAAACATGAAATGATAACAGCAAAATTGCAATATGAGCACTGGTAAAAATGGTTGCTGAAGACATTAGGTTTATAATACCCAGAAATTCATACCCAGATGTCCTCAAGGACACATGGCACAGTGGATGAAGGTGTTGACGGGACCCAAAGAGTGAGAGTTCAATAAAAACTCAGCAAAATAGTAATACTAGTAATATTACTGAGGAAAATATAGTGATTTTAAGATGGAAGAAATGCTGATCAAAACAATAATAATACATATGATGAAGATCGGAAGCCATGCTCTCTGACGAGGTGAATTATTGATGTGTTTCTTTACGTCATGGTTTATAAAAGCTCAATTTTAAAACTGGATTACAAAAAACAAATATCTACAGACAAATCTGAAATAACGATTACAATATATGCAGACTGAAAAGCATATTTGGGGAAATATGTAGCGTTCTAAAGATCAGTTGTCTGCCTTTGACTCTTGTCTTGTCTGTCTTGAACTATAATTTATGAACATGTCAGAGGAAAATAAATGCGTTACGTGACAGACGCAAAAATTAAGTTGTCTGACCAGTTGAAGCAAATTCATCAGAAACAATATCCGTTTACTCCAGCCTTCTTTTTTCTTTTTGTTCTCGGGCGTTATCGTTGAGGCAAATTCACTGACTCAAAATCTGGCCATACCAACTTACCAACTGAGAACTTCATTCATTTCTGTTTTTCCTTATCTGATAACATGTATATGTTTTGCATTCACGTCCCGTAAATGTATTTCTCTCAGATGATATACGCATCTTGTTCAAAATTCAGCCATTTTGTTTTTCAATTTGACACCAAGCAAGACGACAATGCCACCAAAACGCAAGGAGTTAAAGAGAATGAAAAAGACTTTAGTGAGGAGAAAGGGGAATAAAACAGGATTCAGGAAAACAGAAGATAGCGATTGATGTTACATTTAAAGTTTTAAAGATCGTAGGTATCAGGAAAGCCAGAAACCGGAAGAGAGTTCCACAGGCTTGATAAAGGGAGAAAAAAAAACTATTATAATAAAATTTATAGCAATTTTAACAGTAAAACGATGAAACATAGTTGCTAATCTAGGAATTCGTTTAAATTCATTCATTCGATGTCCCAAAGCTCATCAGAACAATGCCATAAAAATATTTAAACGATTGTCTTGATTTTTTAAGGATTTTGCAGGTTATATAAAGCCGGAAAGTATTGTTTAGGATTGTAAGAGTTAATAATGATTTGCTGATACCAGTCTTACTAATTAACCCATATCTGGAGGGAGAAAAGGTGGATTCATACTTTTTCCGCGTAAGTTAATTTAATGGAACTGGAATTGGAACTCTGCTCTCCGATTTCCATTTCCGAGCCGTTATCCATTACACCGTCGCACATCCAAGCTTACAGCACCTGGTATTCCCAACCATCTAGGTACTGACCGAGCTTGACGTTGCTTAACTTCGGTGATCGTACGAGAAACGACGTTTCAACGTTATACGGCCGTAAGCCTCAATGGAAACGGGGCGCGCAATAATTGAGCCGTACGAAATAAGAACAAAACGCGAATTCCCGAGACATGGACAGTAGATCAAGAACAATCAACATCCCTATATTAAATAAAGGGCTCAGTTCGAAATTCCCTGAAGGTTACCCAGGTCGTTAAGCATCAGATGAAGGCCGGGACGTTGGGATAACAACAACAAAGATGAAGAAAATCGTTCCAATGTAAATGATGTAAATAAGGATAAATTATCATCCCAGAAATTCAGATAGAAATGAAATTCTTCCTTCCCCGAAAATACAGTGACTTCATTATGGCTGACGCTATACTGTGCCTGGCAAGAATTTTTTTTTAATGAAAACATTTCACACTTGATACAGTATACAGTTTGTAAATAAAAAAAAGAAAAGAAAAAACGTCTAATGATATTGTTAGTGAGGCGAGTAATGCGAACACAGAATATAAAAAAAATGTATTATTCATTCTGGTCAACAAAAGTCGCTGACATTCGTGCTACGATATTGGCAAAAACTGAGTCAAATTCAAAAATCCCATTTTCAGTGAGTGACCGGAGAATGTCAGACGTTAATAAATTTAAAACATTACGCGGCTGCTCAATAAAAACCTGACAAATTTTAGGAATAAATAGTTAAAAAGGAACAATGAAAATGGCAGACGTCCAATCTTGTGAAAATGCGCCAAAAAATTGCGCGCCACGACCAGCAAAATGGCGATTGGCATTTCGGTAAAATGCTTCATTGCTTATGCAACGGGTTATAATGTCGGCTCTTGCATAAGAATGGTGTTGGAATAAGCGGGGAAGGATTTTTTTTTTTTTCAAAATTTAATAAATGGAGAATTTGTAATATATGATGAGGAGGTAGGATCAGGTTTTTGTTTGTTTAACGGTATATCAACGTCTTTATGGGTCATTTAATTTTCTTCGGGGCTTTGGTAATTATTTTTCTTACCATTAAAATCTATTGCTGTTATTTTAAATATAAAAATGTATTTTTACATTTTCGTAATGTTTTGATCCCAGTTGGGGCTTTCACTATTTGCCTATAGATGGGACCCTAAAATGTGTTACCACCCAGGGTCAGGTTAGACCTGGGAACAACGGCAATTAAGAGGTGGTTCCATGCACCCCAACCTGATCAGAGGCTTTGCTGCCGGATTAGATTTTTGTAGGAAGTTTCCAGGAAAATAAATAAGCGAGAGGAGGGAATAAGAGCGGGAAAAGTGAACTTTTCTTTTTTAATTGATAAGAATATTTTGAAATTTCACAGAAATGAAAAAGTAATCTGATTAAAAATAAACGTTAATTCGTGAACGTACTTGTAGCGTAACAGTTATTAGCGCAGAGAGTGAAGTCGGCGAGCAGAGTTCGAATTCGGGTTTAGTACATATCGTTTATTTTACCGCCTTTGTGAAAGGCATGAATTTGTCTCTTCACTTTCTATTAATTAAATAGTAAGACAGACTGGAGAAGGCAACGGAAAACCACCCCACTGCCAAGAAGTCATTTCAATTCAAGGATAATAAAGAAAAAGGGTCCTGTGGAGAACCACGATCGCCTACATCCTGAAGGGACTTGTCATATGTTTGTATTTTTAAAGTGTGAAGATGGAGAAAAAAAAACGAGATGTTAATTTTTTTTTGTTGTTCCCAAATCTGACGCAAGGTGATTGAATTTTGGAACGACTATTAACAGACAAACTTGATATTAATTTATTAGATTTTTTTCTGTTGCTTTATTCTGGGGTTTGAAATAAATTTAGTATATGACTATGCGTCAGTATCATCACGAATTTTTCGAATATTCAACTAGACGTTGAAACAAAAAAAACTTTCTTCTAATTTGAAAGCGGAATTCTACCACTCATTGTCTAAAATTTGGTGTATCAAGAAATATATGTACTCTCGATGCAGAACCCAACGACGTCTTTAACCACCTGGGCCAAACCTGCAAATATTAAATTATCTTCACGTATAGAGAAGATACGGCTCAAAAAGAATTGGAAATCTATCTCTAAGCTTTTCACCCCAAGTAAGTCATTAAAGCCACTAGGATGCAAGAGTGTTAGAGAATATGAGAAAAATATATTATTACGGAGAGAAGAATAAAAAAAAACAAGAATTAAGACAAAAGATAGCGACTGACATTACATTTAAATTTTTGAAGATCGAAGTTGACTGGGAAGCAAAAAGCTGGAAAAGAGTTCCGCAAACGATAAGGACTAAAGAAGAAACTATTAGCATAGAACTTACGGTTACATTTTAGACATGTCAACTGTAAAATTATGAGGCCTTGCCGCTAATCTAGTACTGCGCTTAAATTCATAAAGTCTAGGTACCATAGATGAAAGTTCATTTATTACTATGCAATTACTATGAAAGTATTTATATATAAAAAAAATGGCACAGGGAAGATATGTTATGATGGTGGGATTTGAGTGAATCGGAGATGCCAGATCAGGACCAATAACACTGCATATTCTTCTTTGGATTTTATCGAGAATCTTTAATATAGCAAAAGCAACAGGCCAGATGTGCTTTACTAAATCTCATTACAGGCAAGGTAATAAAGCCACTAAGACGAAAGAGACTACTGGGTGTCAGAAAATATGAGAAAAATATACTATTAAGAAGAGAGGAGAATAAAAAATGAATTAAGACGACAGAACATAACGATTGACATTGCATTTACATTTTTGTAATATGTATGTAAGAGGAAGTAGAGGGAAGTGGATGAAGGTATATAGCATTAACCTTTGACTTCAGGAAAGTATCCAGGCGGAAGTTTCACAAAGTAGCAGTTCTCGGGGAAAATCTGAGTGGAACTTTCTCCTTACAAAGGGAATACGAAGGAAATGTCGGTGATTCGACTCTGTAGCATTGATAGTCAACGGTCAAAACATCTGAATCATTGCCGTGGAAGTAGCAGTAGGCTTGCAACGTTATGTCTGTGCGGAAAGTGACTGTAGAGTGGGAAATCAGTCGTCTCCTACAAGACGGCATAAACAATTTTGAACTCTGTCAAGGCTGAAAATAAGAATTGAGCAACTTCAATCCAAATATGGTAACAATACTCCATTTTTAGTCTAATCTGGCCCTTGTAAAGATAATGCATTGCGGAAGAGTCAGGTACTTTCTAGTGTGGTACAAGGAATCGATTATTTACCACTACACCTCCATTGTTTTTAATCATTTCACCCCAAGCAAGGCGGGAATGCCACTAGCATGCAGGGGGTTACAAGGAGTAAAAGTGAGTAAAAAAGATTGAGTATAGGGAAGATTGAGAAAAGGACAAAAGATAAACGGTATTCAAGAAGACAGAAGATGGTGATTGACGTTGCATTTAAATTTTTGAAGATTACAATTATTAGGGAAGCACATAAAGGGAAGAGAGTTGTACAGGCGGGAAGTGCAAGAAAAGAAACTGTTGGAGTAGAAGTGGTAGTTGCGTTTAACTATTTCAACGGTAAAAGTGTGGGACCAAGGTGCCAATCTCCATTACATGATCTATCATGTTGTTAAAAACAATTGTCATTTTGTGTCTATTACAGGTAATGAAATTTTTGTTCGCAAAAAAAAATACGTAAGTTTGGGTTGTTGTGTGGGTAAAGTGGCCACAATTTTTGCTGTCTATCTTGAAAATACACACAACTTTTAGCCAGAGTGCTGGTGTAAAAATGACATTGCAGTATGAAACTAGCAGTCGGCATGCTGTGTATAGTCTCTCTCTCTCTCTCTCTCTCTCTCTCGCACAAACTTTATCATCCCCCTCAATCTTACTCTGTCATCACCCTCTCTCTCTCTCTCTCTCTCTCTCTCTTATATATATATATAAAGAAGTTGAGGATCAGTGCTGAATTAGACCAGGAAACAGTAGTATTGAAAATTAATATCAAAAGATTTTAAGTATAGATATTTAGGAATTCAGCGGATTCCGCTACCTTGGTTTCAACCTTTTGGTATCTTTAAAAAAAACTTATTTTAAGACATTTATTTATGTTTATGCTTATGAACATAAAAAAATGTCTTAAAATAATTGTCGGACTTTGTCAATTTCATAATGTATGATGTCATTGGTTTAAATTTGGATACGCATTGAGCAGATATGAATGTACGAGAGAAAATCATGGAGAATTGTAGTTTAAAATCAGTAAAATCGACCTTGCTAACCAAAACGCTCCTCTGTGGCTCAATCGGTAAAAGCAGACTAGGCTATAATGACGGCTCCGTATAGGATACAGGTTCGATTTCTGCCGGAGGACGCATACTTTCTATGATAATTTCTCGGGCATTCAGGTCGTTAATACTGTTTATTATGAACAGAGCATTTACTGAAATATTTGTATCTATAAAAAGAACGTATAAACATAAAAAAATGTCTTAAAATATTGTCGGACTTTGTCCATTTTATAATATATATAAATTATATAATATATATATATATATTATATAATTTTTATATATATATATATATATATATATATATATATATATATATATATATATATATATATATATATATATATATATATATATATATATATATATATTTCTTTTCCATGTCAACAAATATGAAAATTTCTCCGAATTAATCAGTAGAGAGACCTGTATAGTCTGACTATATGTGTGTGTAAGTATTTGTTACACGACATGGAAAACAAATACTTACACACACATATAGTCAGACTATACAGGTTTCTCTACTGATTAATTCGGAGAAATTTTCATATATATATATATATATATATATATATATATACTCGAATGTAATGAGAACGAAAATAATATATAAATTCTAACGTTCACAGCATTAATTCAAAAGACGGCTCAATACCGATAGTAGAGCAGTAATTACTTATAATTTTTTCATATAGTCAAAAACAATTTACTCACTACAAAGGTGTAACTTCGTTTCAGTGCATTTAATTGCACTTTGACTGGTTAGAACCAAAATGGTTATGAACAATTCTGTTTGTAAGCAAGCGGCATGTGAAACGTCACTTCCTTTTTTCCATTTGTTTGAAAAAAAAATAGCAATAATACATAAGGGCAAAAAGGTGATTGAGTGAAACAATAGTGCTTGTTGATAGCAGTTTGGTGAAGGATGGTTGGGATGTTAAAATGATTGCTAGACCTGAAAAATTTCTTTTCGGCAAAAACGGTCAAGGGTTTAGGCATATCATTCCGAAGTCTTCTAAGAGTGAGGGGTGAGGGAGGAAAGGTGAGAATAGGAGATAGTAATACGATGTAAGAGGAAGGAGGAATAAATTCAAGCGATAGTTATAGCAGTAATTGGGAATGTTCTTTTTGGTTATTTTAAAAACTAAGCCAGCGTTGAATTGCATATATTTAGTTTGGAGTTATCATTAATTTTTTTGTAATTAATGAAAGTGTTTTGTAAATTAATAAATTAAGAGGTGGAGATTTCTTTTTGGTATATTGAATACATAAGTTATTCGAGTTTTTTATTTAAAAAACAATAAGTTTTAATTTAGAAATTAAGATATTTGTAGAAAGGTATATAAAAGCATTGGATATTAGTATAATTTTTATAAGCAAATTTTGACCTATTGTCGAACTGTATAGAATAAGTATGGGTGTAAATGAATTTATCTGAAAGTATTATGCGCAAAAACATTTTAAGAATCATAATCAAAGATAGATTAGTGGAGAGGTACATTAGAGGGTAGAAAGTATATCAAAGGAGCTGAGTTATAATTTTAAACGTTTAGAGATATGGATTTAAAAAATTAGCAAGATTGTAATGTTAGATTTTTAATATGCCTACAAAGAACTGTGGTTTCATATCTTTGATTTAATAATTGGGTGTTGTTCAAAAGTTCAATAATACATATTTTCCCCGCAAACATAAAAAAAACAAGGTTCGTTCAAAGATTTGCAAGTTCTGGGTTGTTTTAGGATTTTCCATTTAAGCTTGGGTGTTTTTCCTTCCTTATCTGCATTTCTAAAGGAGTATATCTGATTGTAATATCGATCCTTAAAAAGTCTTCTAGTTAAACCCATACACAATCTAATATCACTGGGGTTATCATTTGATGAGATATAGCACATATATACAATGGATTTCGTTAAGCGCCTGTAAGTCACTATTGATTCACTGCATCACCTTTTTTTCATTATGTATTATTTTTTTCAAACAAATGGAAAAAGGAAGTGACGCCTCACATGCAACTTGTTTAAAACAGAATTGTTCATAACCATTTTGGTTCTAACCAGTCGAGTGCAATTAAATGCACTGAAACGAAGTTGCATCTTTGTATTGAGTAAATTATTTTTGTCTATATGAGAAAATTATAATATATACATATATATATATATATATATATATATATATAGACGTATACGAAATATTTTTTGTTATTTTTACGCGTAATCTAAAGGTCTTTTAAAAGTATTTAAATTAAAACAATTATATCTGTGGGTGATTTGAAAAATTCCCTTTCTTAGGTATACAAGTGTTCTAATTGAAATACTTTTAAAAGAGCTTTATATTACACGTAAAAATAACACAAAAATGTAATTTCGTATGCGTATTATATATATATATATATATATATATATATATATATACATATATATATATATATATATATATATATATATATACCTGAAAATGGGCATCGAGTTCAACGTCCGACGACAAGTCAATTTCATGCTTAAATGCAATCTTCTGAAGATTGTATTTAAGCATGAAATTGACTGTCGCCGCTGGCCTCACTTTTATATTTACATAGGCTCTCTCTCTCTCTCTCTCAATGAGAAGTTTAACCCACAAATATATCATACCTTCAAATATATTTTTATCATACATACATATATATATATATATATAGAGAGAGAGAGAGAGAAAGAGAAAGAGAGAGAGAGTATCAATATAAGCTAAAGCTTAAAATACGCTAAAAACTTGATTTTATATAAGAAACTGAGAACTCAAAATCGACAGTTTAAATGTAATATATTATTGTATTATATATATATATATATATATATATATATATATATATATATATATATATATATATATATATATCCTCTGTTATAATAAAGACATTGAGCTCTCTGTGGACCAGTTTTAATATTTACCTGGATTATATACCAACGGATCTATTACCTGCTGTACTATATATTTATATATATATATATATATATATATATATATAATATGAAGGAGAGATACTGAGGCATGAATAAACCCCTCTCTAAATTTATGAAATAAGTCCTTAATATTTCTAAGATTTTTATGTAATCTCCATGACTTCATACTGCATTTTAGGCTCCTTCTCTTTCGTGCACTTAGACTCCCCTGTTGAGTGTAGGGCCACAGCCTCGCCACACTGGGTTTTACTGGGTGTAGTTGACAGCCCTACGCCTAAACGGCTTTGATTTCAAAGTTGTCAAAGGACATCTTTGAATTCAAAGGCCCAAGAAGCCAGTCTACTTTTCTATTTAAATCCTGTTTTGGATAGATGGTTTCATGTTTCCCAAGGGTATTTGTCGGAAATTGAATTCGATCGAAACTTGAACCCTGCATGCCGATGCCAGTTTATCCCAAATTGGATAAAACCGAACAATCGAATTTTAGTCCCCAATTCCAACTATTGAATTTAAAACGCTTTGGACATGAATTTATGCTTCGAATGTAGATTTTCAAACAAGGGCTTCGATGAAACTAGACCGATCATTGAAGTGGATCGATTAAGTGTAAGTCTCTCTAGTTATTCAAGCCTTCTCTAATATGAACCTGCGAGAAATTGACATTCTTGAATCGATATCAAATTTTAGGTCGGAGAAAAGAGAGAGAAAGAAAGTTAGGGTTTCAAGTGGACTTTTTTGGCGAAGACAAATTGAATTGATTCAACAACAGCTACTGGTGAAATTTAATCGTTTCATTTCGAAAGAAAGAATGAATGAATGAAAAGAATGGGGGAAAAGAATGAATGAAAAGAAAGAATAAAAAGAATGAATGAAAAGAAAGAATAAAAAGAAGGAATGAAAAGAATGAATGAAAAGAAAGAATAAAAAGAATGAATCAATGAAAATAAAAAAAGAAAGAATGAAGGGAAAGAATGAATGAAAAGAAAGAAGAACGAAAGAAAGAGAAGAATGAATGAAAAAAAGAGGTGGAACGCAAGAAAGGGAACAATGAATGAAAAGAAAGAAAGGAAGAATGAAAAAAATGAATAAAAAGTCTGTTGTTATATCCCAGGTTATTGGGATAAACAAAAACGAATGAAAATAAAAGACAAGTGTATTTTAACACATAATAAAATAACTTTTATTCATTTACTGCCTGAGAACAGCAAGGATTTTTTGGATTGAAACCATTAATTTCACGTACGTGTCAGCTTATCACCATGTTGTATTCAGAAGTGCCGCCACCCAACTAGAGGACAAGGGACGTAACTCAATTGTATTTTGAATTATTGTCCTTTATAGGGAGAAGTAAGTTTGCACCCCCTAACATATGTGTTATACATATACCTTAAAAACTTTACTTACTTATATCTTCATTTTCTCAAAAATTGAGCTTCTTTTTTTTTTGTTGTTGTTGTTGGCATGTCCCTTTACAATGTAGACGATAATGATGCATGAATTCTTTTATTATATCTAATTTACTATGACTTCTTGCGAAAGAGAGCAATTAACGATTACAGTTCGTTAAAGATCTGCTAGTCGACCTCTCTGCCTTCGGACCGAGAGGAACCCAGAAGAGGCTATGCCTACGGGCAGAGTCTCGTCTGGGAAGGTTGACGTCTGACCGACCCCATGTATTCTGGGTCTACGGGGAATATTTACTCGAGCGTACGCGCTTGGAAAGCCCCACGTTAAAAACCGGCCTTGTGCCACATGCCGTCTTGTGGGGAGGTCTTGGGTAAATACAGAGAGTAATGTGGTTTTTCGTTACCTTTTCCATGGTTTTGAATTCAGAGTAGACCTTGGACTGATAGCCACGCAAGTCTAGAAAGACCAGTCTGCTCTGCTAGTTAACACATACCATAGAAGAAGAAATGTTACACTACAAGCAAGTATTTCTCTCTGTTTCCAGACGATTTCATATTGGCATTGTAGCCCATAAATGGTCTGACAATCATAACTGTAAAAAAAAAACAAAAAAAAAACGCTGAATTATTGATTCATATATAATCGATAATAATTAATCGATCTGGCGCTAGACGAATTCACATTACATAGAACCAGAAAGTATAAATACAGAAATCATCCCGGCAAATCATCTTCGAGTTGAATTTCTTTAGTTTCTCCGTGTAATCAAACTAGATTTCTGTTCTTTTTTTTATTGAAAAGTAGAGCAACTTAAGTAGATTGGTCCACTCGCTAAAATAAGTTAATGATTGAATATGCTCTTTTCATGTTCCACGACTATAAAATAGCCATGGAAATCCGCGATTATAGTTCTTTTTATAGTTCAACGACCATAAAATAGCCATGGAAATTCCACTATTGCGTAAGAGGGTACTAATGAAAAGATTCAAACTTGACAAGGTTTTCCATTTCATAAAATCAGACGTTAAGAATAGTAAAACATCATAAAAGACATAACAAAATTGTTCAATATATTTCATATCACAAAAATGACTTTGCTTTTAAATTTAACGTAAACGACTGAACGAACATTTTGTCCGGTCCAACGACATCTGAGTGATTAGATTATTGAATGCTGGTCTCGAAAGGGAAAGGTTTGATCTGTAGGGTCAGTGTAGATAATTTTTAATCATTTCACCCCAAGGAAGGTGATAAAGCCATTTCGAGGAATAAATTTTCTAGATTAACATTCATCAGACCTTCAACCTGTGCCAGAATCAGAAAATATTAATTTTTATCAATTTAGAAATGGGTGTCCTGTTCATTATACCGATACAAAGTAAAATCGATTTCCGCCTTTTTTACAAAGTTATTGGATAAAGTTGTTATTTACAAATGTCAAGGCTTACGGTCACATCACGTTAAAATACTGATTCCCGTACCATCATCGAAGTTAAGCAACGTCGAGCCAGATCAATACCTAGATAGGTGACTGCTTGGGAATACCAGGTGATTGTGACACTATTTAGGGTTGTGTGGGGAAAAAAAGGGCGAGAATTAATTAAGGTGATAAGAAGCTATCACGAAAAGACAGCGATGTTATTTTTTCTAAAAAAGAAAAGTGGTAAAGATTTTATTTTCATTAGCGAAGAAAGTAAGATCTCGGATCTGTCGGATTTAATTTGATTTATGTTACGATGGAGCGAATAAAAGATAGCCGTCTGCCCATGTAATGAACATTTCAAATTGGTCAAGTGGCCTACAAAACAGAATGCTAAGAGATAATATTAATCAGGTCGCGCACTGACTGAGAAAAATGTCAGCTGGACCACCCACAAGTTAAAAAGAAGGAAAGATTAAACCATTAACTATCTTTATTTGGTTTTGGGAAAAACACCTGTTTTATGTCAGAGCTGGCCATGATAATTTTTTTTTATCGCAACAGATAATTGGCGACAGAGTGCAGAGATTCACTTGACCCACCCCGATGATTATTTGACGAAAATCTCGTTGACGAATTCCAGACGACGTTCGGTTAAGATAAGAGTCGTAGGGGTTTGTTGTCGGGAAGAAGAAAAGAAAGAAAAAAAAGAAGGAAGATAATTTTTTTTCCTTTGAGCGATAATTGCAAACACCCACGCCTAACCGCCAATTTAGCACTGCGCTTAAATTCGTGAAGTCGAGATTTCAAAGAGGAAAGCTCATTAGAACAGTTACCATGATAATATTTGCAGAATTTATAAGCACAGGAAAGTTGCGTTAGTGAGATGCGAAAGTGATTGAAACCGAAATATCAGCTTAGAACCAATAACATTTTCTTTGGATTTTGTCAAGAGTCTCTAGAAATATAACAGATACATCAGACCAGAGGTGGCAGCAGTATTCAATGCACGGACTTACAAAAGTGTGGTGAGTTGTTTTTTTCTAGCAAGGTACAATGAACCAACTTTCCGAGCAGCAGACTTAGCAATTGATTCGGTATAATCGTTTCACTTCCTGTCAGTGGAAAACGTTAGACCGGAAAAACGCAGTCAGTTACTCTCTTGGAGGTTAGCATCGGCCATGCTGGTTAAAATATTAAATATTTATTGAGTACATTGAAGCTGTTAGAAAAATACCGATTTCAAAACTGAAATGTGTCGGTTGGGGGATTTGTAGCTGATAAGAACAAACTCCAAACTGAAACGGATTTAGTTTCACTCACCATCGTTCATTAAACATTTTTCTATGCGTTCACAAATGAAAAAGTCTTACGTTGTGAAATTCTGTTATACTTGTTAGATAATTATTATTGTATCTGCATACAGCCAATTCTAAATTAGACCTCACTCCCTTTTGTCACTTCGACGTGGTGCAATGGTTAGCAAGTTTGTCTCGCCAGATCAATTACAACTGAGTTGTGACTTCAATCCTAAATGATCCATACTTTCGGCCTTGTACCATATCTATGCTTCTTTTAGAAAATCACTATTAGGTTTGGTTTTGTTGTTTGTGTTGTGGAATTACCCCACTTACTTTCCTTAAAAAAACGCCGCTAGGGGACGCTCCTTAAGCCTATAAATAGGTGGCGACATTCTCTGTCATCCCCTTTTTTCCTTTTTTCACACGGGGACGGTAAGATGCCTATCCCACGTTCATAAGAACGCTGCACTTCCCTTGGTTCTCAGTTGACTTTTGAACTCTCCCACACACACTCAAACATACACATGTGTCTATCGCACACGCTTGTTACACTTACTTCTACGCTATCACCTTCACTAGTTTAAATGTTTTCTTCATTTATATTTATTGTTTTGTCACATGCAACACTCTTCAATTGTCTATGTATACCTTTGTTTCGTTAATGTATACATTATCGTTTGTTTATATATATGGTTTTAGTGTTACTCTCATTTTACTACCTGGACTCACATTCCGAGTTCGCCATTTTTCTTGTGGGATAAATATAGCAGTTTTCCACTTAAACACTCGACCAGCACACTCCCGAAACAGTGTTCAGCAGCATATCAACCTCTACGTGTTGTTTAATGCTGAAATCTAAATGTTTTGTACTCAATTTTATGGCTTCAGCTACAGATATTTTTGTACATAACCTTCGGGGCAAACTTATGTTGTTTGTTTTGTTTTGTTTTTTGTTTTTTTGTTTAGATATATAGTTTCTAGATAATAAAATATATTGTTAGTAATTTTAAAAAATGTATTCTTTTTAATTCACCACAAAAATGTATTGTTGATAACTTTTTTTATGGAAATGTATTGCTTGTAATTTTAATATAGAAATGTATCTTTATACTTTTTTAGAGTTGTAGTAATTGTTATTTCGCAATAAAAATGTATTGTTTTTCAGTTCATGATAAAATGTATTGTTGGTAATTCTGCTATAAAGTGTGTTTTCTCTAAAATGTATTGTTGGTAATTTTACTATAAAAAGTATTGCTGGTAATAAATGTGTTTATTAAAATGTATTGCTGGTATTTTTACTATAAAAATATATTTATATACTTTCGTAGGGTTTTTACTTTTGTTTGGGGTTCACTATTTGCCTATAGCTGGGACCCTAACAGATGCTACCAGCTTGGGTCAATTAAGAGGTGGTTCTACGCCCCTCAAAACCTCCAATCTCCAGAGGCCTTGCTGTCGGATGTAGTTTATCGTCATACCCAGGACTAAAATCACTATTAGGGCACTTCGACGGGGTGCAATGGTTAGCAAGCTTGTCACGCTAGATCAATTACGACCGAAAAGTGATTTCCATACGTTTGACTACGTGCCACTTCTAAGCTACGCTTAGAAAATCACCCCTCCCCGTTTTGAATGTGAACGTATTCAGAAATTGCAGTTTCACTTTTTATCGAAGGCATCAATTCGCACCCACTACATTTACGCCCCCCGAATGCAATGGGAAAGTACTACCTTAATAGAAGAATCCTAAGAAACTAGACACGCTTCAGTGAATTTGTTTCGCTCAGAGACAGAACTAATCAAAGATGAAAGACAAGATCACTATTTGCTCAACTTTCCACCTTCGGCCAAATGCAGCAGTGGTCTTTTTTAAACAAAGGAACACACACATTTACATGTAAGTCAGAGGATAAAATAACTGTCCCAATGGATCTATTACTTTTACTGCAACGAGAAATGCTGTCTCGGGAGCCAGATCTCGAGTGACCAGACACGTTTCAGTGAATTTGTTCTTTCATCGTCTAGACAAGGATTGTCCAAACCAAAAAGCCAGAGAGAGAGAGAGCTAGTTCGATTTTAGTTTTGATTGATTATTTTTTTATAGCAGAATAATCAATAAGTTTGTCAGTTTTTATGGCTGTGTAAAGTCAATTGGCCGATGAAAATAATTTATATTGTCTGAAAATAGTCGAGTAGCACAATGGCGTAATCAGTGCATAATGAATTATGATAGGAGGCACAGAAAAGTTCACGCTCCAGAATCTGACCAAGTCGTGAAACATCAGAATTTTTAAGCACTATCTCGTATATTATGTTATATTGGAACTTTCAGTGCTGGAATCTTACGATGGTGCAGTAGTTAGCAATCTCACCTTGCAGACCAATTCGTTGGAGCAGACAGTTTAAGCGAAACCGTTATCTTCCGACTTTTGTACAAGATAAATATACTCTTTGTGAAAAGGCATGGTGCCATCTTTCTCCTAATCAAATGTACGTATTGGATATCTACCATCGAGCGATGGTTAGCAAAATGGATTTGCTAAGAAATTATCTCTTTAGGGGAAGATCGAAGAAGATGTATCGAGAGATTCTTGATAAGATCCAAAGTGTCTCTCGATATCCTTATCAGAATCTGTAATATTATCGGTCCTGACGTGGCATCTCGGTTTCAGTCACTTTCCTATTGTCGTGGTTTCCCTGGGCCTTTTCTATAAATATTTTCATGATAACTGTTCTGGTGATTGTTCCTCTTTGGTACCACGACTTCATGAATTTAAGCTTAGTACGAAATTGACAGCTTTCTGTTGAAAGTTCAAGGTGTAACCGTAAGTTCTATGCTAATAGTTTCTTCTCGCACTTCTTGCTTGGGGAACTCTCTTTCAGCTTTTTCTTTCCTATCAACTACGATCTTTAAATTTAAATGCAACGTCGTTATCTTCTGTCTTTTGAAATCTGTTCTTTTATTGTCTTCAATAACGTTCTCTCCGTTTCTTTCACATTCAGTAATCTCCTTACGCCTTAGTGGCTTTATCACCTTGGACGAAATGATTAAGCAACAAATAAAAAGTGTCAGTAGCCTAGCGTTTAACATCGTGGTATAATGAAATCGGTCAGCCAAACTGAAACCGTTTCTGTTCACTTTAATGTTCTTAAAGACAGCACGAATCTGTTTTTATAATCCTCCGCCAGCAATGGGTTAAATAACATGATAGAGTTGTCTCACTCGCCTCGCGTGGCGACCAGTCTAGGAGGAGGACCACACTAAGTTCATAATCATAGAAAAGGTAAATTACTTCACGATCTTTCCTAGGAATAATCGTGGCAATCAATATCTGATAGATATTAAAGAAAAAAGAAACCATAATCACTTACATATACACCCCATGACGGTGATCTTGTACCACACTAAGATACTATTTATAGTTAGGTTATGGTGTTTGCTCTCTCATAATAATATATACGATGGTTAGTATGCTAGACTAATAATTGGCTACCGGTGGGGGTCGAGAAAAGAAAGATCTAAAATATACATAAAGAAAGATGTGGAAAAATGCAGAATAACGCCCCAAACTACCGCGCAATCATGTTTTGGCTACTTATTCATTTGTGATTGGATTTATTTATGAAAAGGGAATTTTTGTAAGAAAGTTTACGGAAATTTTAAAACCAATCTTAATTGGACTTTAATTTTTGGAAATCCTAAAATATAATTGAACCCTAAATCTTAAAATTAAACACTAGATATAACTGAACACTAAATATAATTGAACACTGATTATAATTGAACACTAAATATAATTAAACACTAATGCACATGGGCTGGAGATAGCGTTCAAGCATGAAACAGCCTGTCGTCGCTTGGTGTTGACCTCAATATTTTGGATGAAATTATTTATTTATCGTTGAAATTATTTATGAATAGAGAATTGTGTAAAATAAAATTTATGCCAATTTAAATCCAATCTTAACCGGTTTTTAATTTTTGAAAATCTTAAAATATAATTTTAACACTTTAATATTCACATTTTAAAAAACTCGTCCTGAGAGAAATCAAATCGATTGAAAATTTAATTTTAAGCTTCTTTAAATTATTCCCTAAAATCATTAAAATATTGTTTTGTCTCCAGTGCTTTTAATTACTTTTTAGTAAAATACTCTGTAGAATTTTGGTTTGTAAAAAAATATTATTTCCACTATTTGCATTTGAACTATTACCCTCATCATTGTTGTTGCTATGACAACATATCGGCCGTAGTGCTCTACGGTCTTTATCCAGTGTATATCGATCTGGGTAACCTACAGGGAATTCCGAACTGAACCCTTTATTTAATCAGCGGGGGTAGACTGTTCTCGTTCTACTGCGCATGTCTAGGGCTATCTCGTCTAGTACTTATTTTTAGTACTGCTCAGTTATTGACCGGCTCAGGGATTGAACCCACAAATACTATGTCACCAAATTTACGAATCAACACTGGGCGTGGTGGAAACGGGGCTAGCAATAACTGGGCAACTTCAAACTGAGCACTGTTGTGATAACAACAACAAAGATGAAGACAATAGTTCGAATGTAAATAGCGTAAATAATGGATTTAGGAACATTCGTCTAAAGGAAACCTGACTAAGGACATTTGTCTATAATATTTTTTAATAAATTAAGACTTTATTCATGTACAAAATACTCGATTTTATTGATATTCACTATATTACAAAATAATATTTAAGGCACTTATAGCAACATTAATGTAACAGAGAGAGGTATACACACACACCGACAGGAACGCACACACGCAATTATAACTTTTATTGACTGCAAATGGAAACGGTAATTATATATCAAAGTACAATTTGGGTTAAGATGTGTGTTTACCGATGAGAAACATGATCTCAGGGCAGGAGGCGATATTTTAAACCTGGGTCACTAGTAAACAATGAGGATGGGCGAGATACTTGGTTTTGTTTAACAGTATTTGTTTTGATTAAAAGGTTGAATGAATGTTTAGATATCCCAAAGTATAATTTTGGTGAATCGAGAACTCGTGATTGAGATAAGGTAAATAATTGGAGAATAGGTTTACATGTCAAGGGATAGTTTTTGGCACTCATGATAGTCGCGTGAGGACCAAGGGTCGATTTTTGATCAGCCAGGCTTATCTATATAAACGCGTACAGAAATCTGTTAAGAAAGTTGTTTGATGGAATGCCGTCGAGTGCAGATGGAAGAGAGAGACGGGAGAGACTGCGATCGGTCGGCACATCGTTGACACGTGCATTACGGGTCGCGGTGCTACGGAAGAGGCGGGGAAATAGACTGTCGTCGCAGTGGGTCGAGAGATTTGCGGGAGAATTTTGGAGGCGAGAAAGAAGACTGCCCCCTATTCTGAGAAGTCTGTATGAGACTGGACTATTAGTCATAAACCTACCCCGGGAGATTCAATACGTGTTTATCACACAGAAACCCTCTCTCCATTGGGAATTCGCTGGATTCATTTTGTCTTTCTCTTTTTCTTTTCTCATTTATGTTAAATGTTTTTATTCTCCCCGTACCCTCTGTTCTGATGTTATCTTCTTATATAAAAGTCATAATATTTCCCCCATTGTTGTCTGACTTCTGCAGATATTATTTCTTGTTTTATTTTACCACATTCCAAACTTCCTAGCACCAACTCTCACAGCCGTGTCCACATCCCCAGTCGACCATCACCCCGCTTACTGGATCTAAAAACTAACACAGCGTGGGCAGCGAGCACGACTTGACCAGTTGACCGGTCGAAATAAACTACGGGTACTCAGGGAGCGTACGGCCAATTACCCCTAAGTTCGGTTCGGACCGAGTGGACACCACAACCCAAAGAGGAAGACGCCGGAAGTTGAGGGGCTGGGGACGAAGTGGTAGATTAATTACTGATGCTACATGTGGCCTCTAACTATTTATTGACAAGCATTGTTTGTATATTAATACAACCGGCATTAGAGCATAATTCTTGAGATGAATGTTCCAGATCCCGTAAATAATAAACTCCTAATCCCAGAAATTCAGACAAATATCCTAAAAAGAACTATTGTCGATAAATTTTTTTTTCAGTTATTTCTTTAATATTTTAAATTATTTATTTTGAATTATTCTTTAATAATTATATTTTAATATTTGAGAAATGAAATAATTAAGAAATGAAATGATTAAGAAAAATAACGTTTAACAAGGAAATTTCAACGTATGTTTGCTGCCATGATTAAAATAATCAACGAAATCTACCTATTTCAATATGTTTTGTCTGATCACACAATGGGACGCATTATATCTATTGTAGAATCACTCCCCCCACCTCCCGTGTTGTAGAATCACCCCCCACATCCCGTGTTATAGAATCACACTCTCTCTTCTCCTGTGCTGTAGATTCACAAAAGAACGTACAGTGTAACCCAGATATAAAAGAAACCCGGATATAAGAGAGATTTTCTATGGTCCCAAATTAGAGCCTGTGTTAATGTATATAAATTAGACCAAACCCGTATATAAGAGAAACCCGGATATAAGATACTTCTTCTCCGATCCCGATAACTCTCTTATATCCGGGTTACACTGTATTAGCTAAACGTCGAAATAGAAATACTTGACCAATGTCTAGAGTTGAGGTTGAAGAAGTGGAAAAAAAATTAAAACCTGTCAAAAGCAACAGCACTTTTTTAGGGTGTTGGGGGGGGGGTGATTAACAGTTTTTACTTTAAATCCTGATGCATCATTTAAACTTCTCCTTACGCCATGTCTGGAAACGAAATGCCTTGTCCTTCAAATGACAGTACGCAAACGGCTACGCCTCATTGACCAATGGTTTTGTAAATCTGGTCATCCTCCGAACTGAAATCCTTGCACATTTCCCAGGAGTATTTGGGCTCGAAAGCATGTAAAAAGCTAGCATTAACATTAAATGCTAATTTTTTAGGACGTCTTCCTTTGGAAGATTGTGTTGCTCCAAACTTCCTGTCCTAACTACCCACCCACCTTCGGCCTTGTTTCGTACTTAGTTAAGTTTAGAGGATAATATGGTTGCTTCGGCGCCAAACAATGGCTAGTTAGCTCGACTGAAATACTATTACTACCACTATTAACATCCCCACCACCAAAACTGTTTCGTTTTATGTCACACCAAGCTAAGCTTCGGCGTAACATAATCTTCTTGTTTTAATTTAGCTCCCGTTTGGCCTTGTTTCTTACTTATGAGATAATATGGTTGCCTCGCCGTGAAAAAAAATGGTTAGTAAGCTAGTCACGAATATTGCTGCTACTACCACCACCACTATTGTCATTACCACGACCACCACAGTTTCGCTTTGAGCTGCACCAGATAAGCTTCAGAAATAGCGATAACATTTCGGAAGTATTCTGAAACTAAAATGCTGTTAAATTTTAATATTCACGGAATTGCCAAATATTGATGAAGGCTGACAATAGGGGTAAATACTTCTTACTATTATTGCTGCCTGGGAGAGTGATTTTCTACAAGTATTCACTGACTCTCTTCTCCTTCGACGAGGTTTTATCAAACTTTCTGGTGATAGGATAGAGCAAAGCGAAAAGTTGATTTCTGCCTTTTTCCAAAGAGCATTATTGTTGAATGAACACAAGCCAGAATTCGAACTTGGGTTTTGGCATTTCGTATCCCTTGAACCTATGACAGCCCAATCATACCCGAAATCAAATGGAATAGCCGTGAAACTACCAATAACCTTCGTATGTCATTAGAAATAAATATCGACAGAATGGCGGCCCAATTTTTTTGCGCGTAACATTGAAAGTCGATAACGTTAGCCATTTTTTGGATGATGGTTGTTCGTCAAAGTGATTTGCTGCCGGGTTTAATTTTATGGTTAGTTCCTGGCTTTAAGTTTCGTAAACATCATCTTCCGATTATACTAAAGGAATAGCGGCCATGTTCTGACAAAACTGGACAATTTTTGTCTCTGACCTGCAATATAAATATGTTTGTGTGTTCCCACGTTTAAACGTTGGCTATTTAAGTGCATTTCATCTGCGTGAAAGAAGGAATAAATTTATTATTTATAATTGAAAGAAGAAAAATAGCAAGAAACGAAGCAGCCGCTATTGTCACCAAGCAACGGCGGGGTTGTTCCTGAATTAATTGGGTCGGTAAATTTTATTTAATTTTTATTTTAATTCGTTTCGAATGACTAATAACGGAATAAAGAGGAGTATACAATAAATAGTGATGTAATAGATTTTATTGTAACAAAACATGTGTGTGTAATATATATATATATATATATATATATATATTAAAGTTTTAAGGTATGTTATATAGCGTATGAAATGTAAAAGTGGACAAGAGGAACACTGAGTGGTGACGGTCTGTTTCATACTTGAACACTTCTTCAGGCTATTCGGTGTTGACCTTAGTGTTCACTTTTATTGTGTAAAATATAATACTCTACCATTTTGATATTGGGATTCTCTGCGTACTATTTTAAACTCCTTCAATATTTGCTTTTCGTATTTTAATTAAAGCAATTTAAAAGAACTTCTATTGTGATATGATTCTCTGATGGATCGTCTTTATCAGAAAAATATTTGATTTTAAAAAAAAAAAAAAAATTACGTTCACGAGACAAAACGTGATTCACGTTAAACACTCGATTTTTTTTCACTTTATTTTTTTACTTTAATGGTATTGTTTTTTTGTTGTTGTTTTTTTAATTATAGTTAACTAATTTCAATTCTATTTTTATTTATTTATATATTCACTTGAAGTTTTCGTAACCCTCATCGTTTCAGTATTAACTGAATATGGACAGACGATAAACTGAAATGTCCCGGTCGTATGTCAATTGTAAGAGATTCGTGTCACTTTCAATGCATTTTCGTCTTATGAACTTCTATTTATTTATTTTTCAAAGTTAAAATTGTGAATATTGAGGTTTCGGTGATACCTAAGCTTGAGCTTGTTGTTTAATGTTAAATCTCTTTTTATGGTAGTATATTTATTCGTTAAATTTCGGCATGTTTCGCTAATGTATTGGGAGGGGAACAATGTTTACTTTTTATTTAATAGAATGTTGTTTCGGATGTAAACTTAGCGCTTCGTTTTAAATGGGCTCAAATTTTTACTTTTTTGAAGAGTTTCTGATCGTTTTTTTATATTCAGATGAGCTGCGGTGTTCTAAAGTTCATCAGTCATGTGTTTTGTATGTAAATGACTTGGCTTTGTGTTTATATTTTTCTTTTTTTGGTTTTGTAGATTATAATAGCAAACGAAAGGCGTACATATTTTTTTTAAAACTTCGTAGAGTATTTATAAATATTTTCCATTTCTCTTCATGAAATGCATATTCGAGATTATAAACTCTAATAGCCCTAAAATTAACGCATCTCTCTACATTAATGAATTGAACCGTCTGGCTGCTGGTGTTTGTATACATCCGTATATAATGCGCTAAAATTTCCCTTTCTCTGTCGTTTGCCGATAGCTTAGTGGTAGGATCCCTGACTGATGTTTCGATCCAGGCTTGAAGCAGTCAGATGTCTAGCCACACTGATGAAGTGTGATACAGTCTTGTATGTGGATAACATATATATATATATATATATATATATATATATATATATATATATATATATAATGAGAGAGGGAGAGAGTTTTAAGGTATGTTATATTTTGAGGTTAAAATGCTTAATATCAGGGATATAGCGTATGTAGATATAAAAGTGGACATTGAGGGCGGAGTCTGCTTAAACGTAATCGTCATTTCCTGATAATTGTGTTTAAGCATGAAATATTGGCAACCTTAATATTTACACACACACACACATATATATATATATGGGTGGGTGGTGTATTTAGGCAAGAATCATACAAACAAGTTTTATTAAATTCCACTGACAAAATCTGTCGATTCAATTTATGTTTTTCTAATTTCCGAAGGAGGACTTTTATATCGGAAATTCATTTTTTTTCTATAACAGAAAAAATGCACTAAATTTGGACAATTTATGAACAAATTAAATCCCGATGCAAAACTTCTTCGAAAATTAGAATGACATAAAAGTTGAATCGATATTCCTTGTCGGTGGCATTTAATAAAAATTTGTGTGTGCATGCATGCATGTGTGTGTGTGTGTGTATATATATATATATATATATAATATATATATATATCACTTTAAACGTTGAGTAGATACTCGTATCTGAGTAGGCACACCGGTTACATATTAAATAGTATATTTATTTATATTACTACCAGTCTGAAATTTCGAGAAATCTTACTGAAGTAAAATTTGCGATCTTCAGCATAAATTGAACTTGCATATTAAATAAATATAGTTTAATATATAAACGGGGCGCCAATTCAAATACGAGTATCCACTAATTACGTATAATGTAATATAAATGTCGGATTAATAAAAATCCATTCGTAATTATATATATATATATATATATATTGTAGCAAATATACTAATTATATTAGGAAACTGTCGGTTGAAATCAATCTACCGATTGCATTGAATCCCCGTGCAAAGGAGTAACCCTATTCCAAAAAAGGCCACCTAATTCCTACCCCTAAGTCTATTATTTGGACTCTCGTGAAAGTTGAACGTATCTCTACTAACAATAGAAACCTACATATTTGACGTACGGTATTTTTTTCTGTAAGCTTTTTAATAAGGGATTGGTTTAATCTGGATGATTTTCTTCTCCTCTTCGAGTATAAGACAAGAAGCAGAACTTTGAATATCTTTTACAATGATTCCCAGAACTACTTAAATACAATGGTCCACTCGTAAAAATAAAAAAACAGGGAATATTCTTTTAGGAATCATTTTTGAAAATTTAGTATTTTTTAGACCTTACCGCGGCATTTGACGGAATACAAAAAAAAAAGTTAATTTTTTTATCATTTTAAACGAGTCCTGATCGATATAGTGTAAAATCGATCATTGATTTCTTACGGACTTACCTGATCGTAGCTGTATGTTTACAAATATCAAATTTGAAACTCTACTTACGTCACTGATATCTGCGTACAAAAACAAACAGTTTCGAGTTTGAAATTTCTAATCAAACATCGAAGATCCAATAACTTGTAAGTCACGGATTGATTTTACACTGTATCGATATTATGAACAGGACCTTGTGATTCAAAAAGACTTTAAAAAAAATCAATATTTTGACAAGAGTCGCCGATTGAGAAAAGTCTGAAGAAGATTTAATCTACAAAAATCACCTTTTTTTTTTTTTTTTTTTTTCCCCCCCCCCCCATGAGTGGACCAGTGGATTTAAGTACTTCCGGATTCTCTCTGATGAGTTTTGATTACTTTTATTTATGAAATGTTTTGTATTTTTTTAAAACGAACTGTGGAATATCTAGTGATTTTCGAACTCTCTAGTCCTGGTAAACAAACTTTGCTTGAGTATCTGTCTATATTTCTGAGATGAGCTATTAACATTTAAGGACACATGGCACAGTGGATAAAGGCGGTGGTTAGATCCAGTGACAAGACCCAAAGTGTTGTGAGTTCAATACCTGGTTAAGGCAGTGGAGAACTTGGAGTGGTGAATTAACAGGAGATAACTGATAACTGACATCCATTAGACATGGCACGTGGAACTAGAACAGTCTACCCCAGTGAGCGAAATAAAGGGTTCAGTTCGACATTCCAACCACCGGCCGAAACGTTGTGATAAATATGGGGACAAAGATGAGGACAATAGTCCGAATAATGTAAATAGTAAACTTTGTTTGCTAATCAGTTGCTCATGTCCACACACCCGAGATTAACTTACATTCTCTTGATTCTTTAGATAATGACATAAAGATTATTCACAAATTATTGGGTGGTGGGGAACTGGGACTACTTAGAATATTTTTTTAATTAAGGTCACTGTAAGTTTCCCTGAAATTCATTAAAATCCCAATATGGCCGACATTTATTCAGAAGTCTGAAATATTTGTCATGATTCTCACGCAGACATTCGGAACAAGTTCCGATCTGTAAAGTAGGTTAATAAGATCTGATTGCGAACAAGTTTCATCTTTGGCGGCTCGTGAATACAACTGCGATGAATATATATTGTCAATTATTGAGAAACATAAAATTTCAAGCCGGAGAGAAACATTAACAGTAATAGAAAACATATTTGAGTAAAGAAAAAAGAATATTACGTTTTTATGAATATAATGACTATTTTGGTAGACCGTGACGAATTATATGTGAATGATTTTTTTTTTTTTTTTTTTTTTTTTTTTGGAATATATAGTGAATGATTAGGGAGAGAGGACAATAAGAAAAAAGACTATATCAAATATAACTTTGACATTCTTCCTTTCTACTTGCAACAAAATGGAAATAGCACCCAGAACAGCAATTCATATTAAGTTCACCCATAAATGACAGCCATCCCATTTTTTATATAGAGAATATTAATGATTTGTCGGTATAAACTAATAATTTTCAGTTTTTATAATTAACACCAGATTTTACAGTTGGCATTAACCCTAGAACACTAACCATCAATTAAAGTTACGCCACTACTAACCATGGGTATATCATACCCGATTTTGAAAATATCAAAAAAAAAAATATTAAATATAAATCTTTATTTGAAATATTTTACATGCAGTCACTTCAAACTTTGTACTTTGAGTTAACATTAATAGGAACTGAAAAACATTATTTAGGTAAGAAAATCAGGTACAGAAAATTGTAATTAAAAAGAGGAAAATTTGCGCTGGGTACTATATACGCATGGTTAGTGTTTTAGGGTTAATTTGATTATTTATGTTAGTCAAATAAAAAAAAAATCCGATTTATAATTTTGATAAAGTAATTTGTTACTTTTTCTGAAATCCACTCAACATCTTCGCTATGATACATAGACTTTTTTAATTTAAGCGCATTTGTAGAAATGTCGTGAACTCATCAATTTACATCGGACTAGATGTAGCCTTAGGTTCTATGCTAATAGTTTCTTTTCTCGCTTGAGGAACTCTCTTCCGGTTCTATGCTTTCCAGCCGACTTTAATCTGCAAAAAATTAAATGCAATGTTAATCGCTATCTACTATCCACCTGATTACTCTCTTCTCTTCCAGCTCATCATTAATGTTTTTGTTCCTAATTCTTCCACACCCTGTGACCCTTTGTGTCTTAGTGGCTTTACTGCCTTAAAAAAAAAATGTACTCACATTTGACAAGATGCGCACTTACCCATTTCTCACCAGGTCTTGAAATGGAATTAGGTAATAAGTACACTAAATGCATGATTTTACAATCTGCCGATTCATCAGTAAGTACCACGACGGACATTTTTAAATAAAAACTTAAAAACGAATTTTAAATAGCTTAAATATATTCTCTGTAAATAAATTTTGGTTTTATTTGGAAGATAACCTAAAGCTTATGCGTAAAGAAAAACAAATAATTTTCCGTATTTAAGTAGCGTTTTTAGACGTTTTGTACATTGGCACAGTCATTATTCATCGACTCATCGAGCCTCCATTAATGACGAAAAATGCAAACAAATTAAAATCTCTTTAAAATTCAATATTTGTTATAGATTTATTTCAAAGTAAATTTAAGGATTAACTGAGTTTTGTACAAAAAATACTTTTTGTTTAAAATGGCGGTAATAACGTTTACTTACGCACAGTATCTCGTGAAATGTTATCAAAGTTATTTGACATAAACTCATCTACTGTAACCTACTCATTATTATTTTTTTTTTTTTAATTCGTTAGATAGAATTAGGTACGGGAAAAGGAAAAAAAACTATTAGAATGTAGATACTGTTATTATCTATGATAATAATTTTTTTAACCGTTTATAAACAATAGTATATGAATATAATTTTTTATTGTATAGGTTTTTATGAGCCTTTTTAGACAACAGGCTTACAAACGATTTTCAAACGATTAAATGATACTTGAGTTTTAGTCATTGTGTTTATTTAATGTTCTTATCTATTTGTTATAAAATATTTGAATTTCCGTAGAAAAAAATAATCGAACAGTTGTAAAAAATAAAATTTAAATTTCACAGTCGAAAATGTCATTAAATTTTACATTAGATTCTTCAAATACGTTTTTATTTTATAAAAATCTCTTGTTGCGAACAGCAACTGGAGGAATTTCAAACTGCACTGAAAAATTACAAGTATTTTTTTTTAATATTCAATTTTTTTCTGTTAAATCAAAGAAAATGGTAATGTCATGCAAGCGCCAACTCTAAAAATTTCAGTTATTTTTGGTAATGATTAGAGACGAATTTTCAGTTGGTTCACGGTTGATATTCCATTTTTTTATTCAAATAATATATTAAGTGAATTTTTTTATATAGTTATAAACAATTTTGTAAACACTCAAATTTAAATGTGTTAATATATCTAAATAAATAAAGCTGAAAGAGATTAACATAAATTCTATTAACCAATAAGTACTAAATATTTAATTTATATCGGATAATTTCCTGATTAATTAATTAGTTACCTTCACGAAATCGCTAAAAAAAAAGCGGATAGCTTGATGAAAAAGATGCCAACCTTGCGGAAAACAAAATTTTATCGTCTAAATGCTTGTTATTATTAAGAGGAAAGATCAAAGTTTATTTTAATTATTTCTTAAAATTTTTCCTTCTTTCTAAATTTTTCCTACATTCTAAATTTTGATTTTTAAAAAAAAAAACAAAAAAAACCTTAGTTCTCTTTGTATCACCGGAACTAGTAAAATAACATAGACAATTTTTAGCACGTTTTTTGGTATGACACACATTAATTTAGAAAATCTTGCAAAAATAAAAGCCGCATCGGGTTTCCTAAGTCTCCTTATGAGATAGATCTTTTTTTTAGCACGTTGTAAATTGTATCATTTTGACTAATCAGAAGATCCGCAGTAATTAAGAAATGTAATTTTGTGTTTTTAATCGGACTGTAATTATAAAGTACGGAAGACCAACCAGAATACAACTAAGTTACATTATTTGAGTTAAGCATTGTTCTCCGCTGTTAAGGCCTTTACTTTTGCGAAACACGTATGGAGAAGTTAATTTGATTTTTCAATTTCAACTGAGAAGGGTACCTACAAGTACCAGTATCATCTTATAAAATTTATATGATCTTATTTTTATATTAATCTCAGTTATGACATTTTTCCATAAATGAAATATGAAAATTAATAATAAAATGAATGGAAATACAAATAACAAAGTAAAATGTAATAAATGTACATAAAATTATAGTATTTTATGTACAGTTCTGATAAAATTTCATAAGGAAGGTTAAATTAAATAAATTAATTAGATACATTTCTTATGAAATTTAATCTCACTCTTTACAGTCTTATTTTAATTTCTTTATAATATATTTTCCATAAAGCATCGTAGACGTAAAGGTGAAATCTAAGTACAAAAAAAAAAATTAGAGCGCTTTCAGCGCTTAATTTAATTTTTTCCTTAAAAATAACGAGGTAAATAATTTGTTCACTTAAATATAAATTATTTCACTTTTTCCTTCCGTAGAACAAATTAGCCTCACGGAATCCGTCAATATGTCATTCATCACCTATCAAGTGACGCGAAAGTTTATGACCTGCTTGTTTTGTTTCCAAATTACATCTTTTCGGCGCAAAAGCTAAGTTAAGCTTGGTTCAAAATATTTTAAATAAACATAATTTCTGATTTTCTTAAAATAAGTTTTGAAAAATGATAATTGATATTTAAAAGAATTTCAAAGTGAGATTTCAGTTTTTTTATAAAATGGAAAAAATGGTCAATTTTGCTGACTCAAAAAACAAGATTTTTAACGAAAATTTTGGACGTGCTAGGAACGATTAAAAAATGTAAAAAAAAATACACCTAAAATACTTTGATCTTTCCCCTTAATAATAACATAAACATTTAGACGATGAAATTTTGTTTTCGTCAAGTTTGGCGTCTTTTTCATCATGCCATGCTCTTTTTTTAGCGATCTCGTGGAGGTACCTATTAATCATTAAATTTGTATTTAAATACTTGAAGATTTTTAGTAGCAAGAAACCGGAATATTTCTACAAGCAGAAATTACGAAAAAAGAAACTATTCTGGCCGCTGATCTCGAAAAGGACCTCCAATCTGTGGTTGACTGTGACAGGAAATGGCTTGTAAACTTCAATACCTCCAAAACACAAAACGAAACTGCTCTCTTTTACCCACCACAGAGAACCCTCCCTCCCTCCCATCAGAATGTCTGATGCCCAACTCTTCAAGAGCGCCTCGTCACGCAAGCTTGGTCTCACGCTAATGACATGAAGTGGAACAAATACATTGAATCAATAGCTTCATCTAAAGAAAGTTGGTTCTGTGTCGTGCCAGAAAGTTTTTCTTGTCCGAGCCCATCCTTCAAATTTATAAATCAACCATCCGTCCATGCATGGAATATTGCTGTCATATATGATCTCGTGCCCCGCTGCACGTCTCAAGATCCTCAACAAAATCCTGGAACGAATATGCAATGCGATAGGTCCTGATCTAGCATCTCCTCTACATTCGCTTTCCCACAGATATGCCATGGCTTCCTTCTGTCCCTTCTACAAGCATTTTCATGGCAACTATTCCGACGAGCTACTTTCGCTGGTTCCCAGACTGCGTGAATTTAAGCGAGCTACTAGGCTGGCATCTCGGTCCCACCCTTTCACTGTCGAAACAGTTAAATATAACCGTCTCTTCTACTCAGCCAGCTTCTCTCGCACTTCTCGTCTGTGGAACTCCCTTCATTTTTGCTTCCCTGATAACTATAATCTTCAAATATACAAGTGTAATAATGTCAATCGACATCTTCTGGTACCTTGATCTTTTTCCTTGTCCCTCTCTATATCCTTTCCTCAAACCCCGCCCCTCTTTACTCTTTTCTCAATTCTTTGTAACCCCTTTGCCTGCTAGTGGCACTCCTGCTTTGCTTTAAAAAATACGTTTCCACTTAGCTAATTCAACAGTAAAAAAAAATGATGTGATTTAGTTGCCAATATAGTAGTACGCTTAAATTCATGTGGTCGAAGTAGTGAGGAGGAGAGCTCAGAACAATTGCAATGAAAATATTTCTCTGGGAGGGAAGCCACTCAACGGCGATGGTAAAGTAACTGAAGTCTAGACACTAGGTCAGAATCGATATAATTACAGGCCTTCGGATTTTGTCGAGAATCTGGAGATATCTATCGGGAGCGCCAGATTAGAAATGGCAGCAGTATTCAGTGCACGGATGAATGGTAGATTTATAAATGACCAGATAGATTCTGTTGTTTCCCATTTGTGAATTTGTTTTTTTTTTCTTCCTACCGCAATTGCATTCATTTCCTGGTTGTCAATAAGAATAGCTGCTGCTTTTGGTTTGGTTTTGTTTGTTGTTTTACGGCATGGGTTATTTAATGCCAACAACTTTTTCTTTTTTTTTTTTTTTTCTGGTAATAGTTTTTTTTCTTCAAAAATGTATTTCTGGTAATAGTTTTTTTTTCTTCAAAAATGTATTTCTGGTAATAGTTTTTTTTCTTCGAAAATGTATTTCTGGTATTAAAACCTATTTTTACATTTTTATAGTGCATTTTACCTCAGTTCGGGGTTAACTATTTGCCCATATCTGGGGCCCGAACAGGTGCTACCACCCCGAGTCAGGGTAGACCTGGGAACACCAGCAATTAAGAAGTGGTTCCATGCTCCTCAAAACCTCCTGCTCAGAGGCCTTGCTGGTGGACGTAGTTTATCGTCATACCCAGGACGGGCTGCTGCTTTTCTTTCTGTTTTCACTAGACAGACTCTAGGCTAAAGGGGGGGCAAACCTTTTCAGGAAAAAGCTCATCAGCTGATACATGCTTCATACCTGTGGAGGTACAGTGATTTGACCGCAGACTTTCCGGCAACAATGAGACGCTTTCTGTAGATGATTACCTCGTACACAAATTGAATTATTCAATTGCAAATTTGCTACAATGATACATTGCACAAAACATTTAAAATAGTAACGAACAGCTATTGTAAAAGTAACTGTTTGTTGCTATGTACATTATCAGTGAAAATTATTACTTCCTTTCACAGAAAAAAAAGCTCACTGATGAAACTGATTGTTGTCGAAATAAGGATATTAAGTTTGTCAGTGAGTTGCTCATAGGAAAGGCCAACAGCCTGTTAGGTTCTTACTGAAAGTGTATGAATATTCTGGAATTCGTTGCATTGATCTGTAAGGTATTTCCTTCTCCTCTGTGTCAACTCGCTTTCCCCAGCTTTTAAACCGCTTTCCCCAGCTTTTAAACCGCTTTCCCCAGCTTTTAAACCGCTTTCCCCAGCTTTTAAACCGCTTTCCCCAGCTTTTAAACCGCTTTCCCCAGCTTTTAAACCGCTTTCCCCAGCTTTTAAACCGCTTTCCCCAGCTTTTAAACCGCTTTCCCCAGCTTTTAAACCGCTTTCCCCAGCTTTTAAACCGCTTTCCCCAGCTTTTAAACCGCTTTCCCCAGCTTTTAAACCGCTTTCCCCAGCTTTTAAACCGCTTTCCCCAGCTTTTAAACCGCTTTCCCCAGCTTTTAAACCGCTTTCCCCAGCTTCTAAACCTCTTCCTCGGTGCTATTAGATTCCTGTGTGGCTTTTAGAGCCACAGTCTCACCACAACAGGTGTGGCAAGTTGGTATTTAGTGAGTAGAATTTCAGCTCCAAACCCAACCGGTGCTGAATTACAGTCGTTCTCTTAGCCCAAGGCTAGAGAATGCAGTCTTCCTTACTCCATAGCTGAGACGAGAAAAGATAGATTAATGCCTTTACCAAATGAAATGAAACGAGCCTGACCAGAATTTGAACTTTCTATTCAAATAACCACTACGCGATGCTCATCTTATTTTCTGTACTAAACTCGAGGGGCATTGAAGATAGGGAGTATTGAATTCAGTGAGATATATGAATATAAATGGTGGTAGAAAGTAAAGGTTATGAGAATCAGGAGGATAGATTAAAATTGTAGCATTCAGGGAAGCATCTACACAGGCGTCTGTTTTAGAAAGTAGCAGGTCTTAAGGAAAAGGCTGTCCGAGTGGAACTTCCTCCTTACAATTGGAATACGAGGGAAACGAGGGTAATTCTATTTCGTGGACGTAATATGGCGTGCCCTAGCTGTAGCGGTTCGAACTGGTGGAACTGAAGAATGGGGCGCTCATCTGAACATTTGTCATCGAAATAGCGATAGGCTTGCTACATTGCGCCTGTTAGAAAGTGGCTAGAGTGAAAAATAAGTCATTACACATAACGTGGCGTAAACGAGCTCTATCAAATCAGATTTTTTCAGAAATATTCTATTTTTGGTTTAATTTGACTCTTCATAGCAGAAGGCATCAGGTACTTCCTGGAGGTATAGAATGAACTGACCATTTTTGTTTTATTGATTGATTCGTTTTTTACGACTTATCAACCCTTTGCAGCTTCTTTAAGACGAGAAAATATTTTTACATTGTAAGAATTTATTTTAGATAATAATAGTTTTCGTGATAAAAGTCTCACTAATTAACGTGTAGTGGGGGGATACGTAGCTTTTTAAGGGTATTTGCGTATAAGTGAATATAATGAACCCTACTGGTATTGGAACTCGGCTCTCAGATGAACCATAATGGGCCATTATCCATTACACCACCCGCACATCCAATCTTACAATACCTAGTATTCCTAAGCGGTCACCAATCTAAGTACTGACCAGGCTCGACATCGGTGATGCCGTAAACTTGACCGTTTTTTCCAGCAATCTGATTTGAAGTGAATTTAAGTCCCCAAAAAACGTTCAATGCACGGAGCCCCGTTGAGAGTATAACGACTCGTTGTGACTGGAGAAAAGTGACTGGAGAAAACCCGGGTGGAAGTGAGGGCGTCTGATTGGTGGTGATAAAATAATACGAGCTTGGTTTTCAGGGTAGTAAAAGTTAAAAGCTAGTCCCCCCCCCAAATGAGCTGTAAGAGTTCGGTCAGAGGAAAGATTAGTTGCAATGCTACGAATATCTTGATTTTAGAATGTGCTTCAATAAACTGCCATCATCTGCATAGATATTTACTAATGACCCGAGGATGTTCCTACGTCTATCGTTAATTAAAAGCGAAAAGACCGTATGACCAAGGATAGAACCTTGGGGGACGGCTGCGTTTACCTCATACGCTTCAAAGAATGGCTATTCACGGCCTTTATGGATTTACGGGGGGGTCTTTGACTGATTGATGTTTCTTTAACGGCATATCAACTTATGGGTCCTTTTGTACCAAAAATTAATTTTCTTGGGAGTTTCGAAGTAATAAAAATGATATGTTATTCTACTTTCACAGTTGAATACATGGTAGATGATGCTCAGCTTTTCTGCATATACGTGTGTGTGTGGACGGACATGTTTACTAGAGACAGTGATATGTGCATTTTATGTTTTTGTTTTTTGTTTTTTCTTTTTGTTGAAGTTATATTTTGAAATATAGTTTGATTTTTTTAATTGTTGAATATATGGGTTACTTTCATGAAAGAGTTCTTTCATGTTGATTGGTTGGTTGTTGATTTTTAGCGGTATATCAACCTCTATGGGTTATTTAATGCCGAAATCTAAATATTTTGAACGCACATTTATGGCTCCAACTATAGATAAAATGTATTATTGGTCATTTTGCTATGAAAAATCTCCTCGGTAATTGTACCATGAAAATTGTTAATCGGAGAGCGGAGTTCCAATTCCAGTTGGGTTCGTTATATTCACTTGGGAAAGGTACGAATTCACCTCTCCTTCCCCAGACATGGCTTCATTAGTAAGACTTGTATAACTAAACCATTATTATTTCCAAAACCAAAATTTTAAAAAAATGCGTCCAAAATATTTAGATTTCGGCATTAAATAACTCAAAGGGGTTGATAGCCGCTAAACAACAACAAAAAAACAACCAACAGATATAGTTTTAAAATGGAATATAAATTATTGGTGGATACCAATTACCTTTCAGCAATAATCTTTTGAACCGCAAAGACATTTTATCAGTGTTAAACGTAATTAACCAAAATGAGAAGTGTTGCTTTCATTTGCTCGACTATGTAAAACAGTGAGGCTTAACTTTTTTCCCCTGTTCGCTACCCTTTTCAAACCACCAATCAGTTCTCACACCTCCTTTCAATACCTTATTGAAAAACAATAGTGATCTCATTTGTAAATGACAAAACCATTGTTTCTTTAATCTCTATTCGCGTAACTGACAACAAAATAACGCATTACAAAAACCCAGATTAAAGCGAATTATGCTCGTAGTTCTTTTTCAATATAATTTTAAAATGAAAAATTATATTTTTTATAAAGTTTTACATTTGATAATGTCTAGCAAAATGCTATAGTATAACAATAAAGTAAATGTAATAAACATTAAATCTGGCTTATAAACACAGTTTACATCAACAGTCTTCAGTAGTTTATAAACTAACCCAGCAACAAATTAATGTATACTCTCATATAATTCAAATTCCTTTCTGAAATTAACGAGGTGTTAAATATATCTATGTATATATATTTACGCATAAATAATTATATGTAAATACAAACACAATTCAACAATATTTAAACATCACTTTTTAATAAACATATCTCAATGTTTGATCAGCAGTTCCACTCTTTATCAAAACAAACTTCACACTGATGTAAACGAATCCTTGAAATAATATTTTAGAACTAAGATTGTTTGAAAGCATAACTTGTTTAGTATGCATAAATTAGTAAAATTTGTTAATCTATAGACAATTGTTTACCAAATAACGACCGTCAGATGGCGTTACCAAATGCAAAAAGCGGAGCAAAATGTTCATTCCTTTTTCTTTTTTCTTTCTTTTTTTCTTCCTTTTTCTTTTTTCTTCCTTTTTCTTTTTTCTTCCTTTTTTCTTTTTTTCTTCCTTTTTTCTTTTTTTCTTCCTTTTTTCTTTTTTCTTCCTTTTTCTTTTTTTCTTCCTTTTTTCTTTTTTTTCTTCCTTTTTTCTTTTTTCCTTCCTTTTTTCTTTTTTTTGCTTTTTTCTTCCTTTTTTCATTTTTCTTTTTTCTTCCTTTTTTCTTTTTTCTTCCTTTTTTCTTTTTTCTTCCTTTTTTCTTTTTTTTTCCTTTTTTCTTTTTTCTTTTTTCTTTTTTCTTTTTTCTTTTTTCTTTTTCCTTTTTCATTTTTTTTTTCCTTTTTTCTTCCTTTTTTCTTTTTTCTTCCTTTTTTCTTCCTTTTTTCTTTCTTTTTTTTTTCTTTCTTTTTTCTTTCTTTTTTCTTTCTTTTTTCTTTCTTTTTTCTTTCTTTTTTCTTTCTTTTTTCTTTCTTTTTTCTTTCTTTTTTCTTTCTTTTTTCTTTCTTTTTTCTTTCTTTTTTCTTTCTTTTTTCTTTCTTTTTTCTTTTTTCTTTCTTTTTTCTTTTTTCTTTCTTTTTTCTTTCTTTTTTCTTTTTTCTTTCTTTTTTCTTTTTTCTTTCTTTTTTCTTTCTTTTTTCTTTTTTCTTTCTTTTTTCTTTTTTCTTTCTTTTTTCTTTTTTCTTTCTTTTTTCTTTTTTCTTTCTTTTTTCTTTTTTCTTTCTTTTTTCTTTTTTCTTTCTTTTTTCTTTTTTCTTTCTTTTTTCTTTTTTCTTTCTTTTTTCTTTTTTCTTTTTTTCTTTCTTTTTTCTTTTTTCTTCCTTTTTTCTTCCTTTCTTTTTTCTTCCTTTTTTCTTTTTTCTTCCTTTTTTCTTTTTTCTTCCTTTTTTCTTTTTTCTTCCTTTTTTCTTTTTTCTTCCTTTTTTCTTTTTTCTTTCTTTTTTCTTTCTTTTTTCTTTCTTTTTTCTTTCTTTTTTCTTTCTTTTTTCTTTCTTTTTTCTTTTTTCTTTCTTTTTTCTTTCTTTTTTCTTTTTTCTTTCTTTTTTCTTTCTTTTTTCTTTCTTTTTTCTTTCTTTTTTCTTTCTTTTTTCTTTCTTTTTTCTTTTTTTTTTTCTTTTTTTCTTTCTTTTTTCTTTTTTTCTTTCTTTTTTCTTTTTTTCTTTCTTTTTTCTTTTTTTCTTTCTTTTTTCTTTTTTCTTTTTTCTTTTTTCTTTCTTTTTTCTTCTTCTTTTTTTTCTTTTCTTTTTTCTTTTTTTTCTTTTTTCTTTCTTTTTTCTTTCTTTTTCTTTCTTTTTTCTTTCTTTTTTCTTTCTTTTTTTCTTTTTTTATTCCTTTTTTTTCTTTTTTTTCTTTTTTTATTCTTTTTTTTCTTTTTTTATTCTTTTTTTTCTTTTTTTATTCCTTTTTCCTCTTCCTTTTTTTCTTTTTTCTCTTTCTTTTAGACAAAGGATACCTTAAATATGTCATGCTTCGTTTCCCATCGGCAGGGAAGAAGCATTTCAGTCACCAGAGAAAATGCAATTCTCATTGAGCAAAACAAAGCGCACAGCATGTAGTTTCCCCAAGTTTAAGTACAGGCATATCTGACCATTCTACGAAGCCAACAAAGAACACTGATCAAAATTTAAGTCTAGCAATCTTTAATATGAATTTTTCACATACTATGAGGACATCTCCACGTGCACACCTTTTTTCACGACTTTTAGCCATTTTTACCTATTTAGTTTGCTCAGTCAGCCTAAATTGTTAATTGTATGTAAATATCTGCACATTCAATTTTACTGTCTTGTTTGATACAACGCGTCCACATACTATTAAACAAATCTCTCTCAACACAAACCTTTATATTGATGGAAAGATCAAAGCAGTCTCTTTTAGAATAAGAAAAATCCCACATTATGTCAATGGCGTATATATATAAAATCTATTTGTTCCGATTCACAAAAGGTACATTTTTATTCAGCTGTGTTTCCTAGACTACTGTTTTTCTGGAGCAAGTTGAGACAGCATACCAAGTAATTCTATATTCAATGTATCGACCAGCTCCAAACACAGATTTAATAACATTGTATTTCATGAAAGGTTAATAATTTACTGCAAATACAGTACAATTTATTTGAGCTTCTTTCTTTTATCTTTTTTCTTTTTTCCTTCTTTTTCTCTTTTTCCTTCTTTTTTCTCTTTTTTCTCTTTCTTTTTTCTCTTTTTTCTCTCTTTTTTCTTTCTTTTTTCTTTCTTTTTTCTCTCTTCTTTTTTCTCTTTTTTCTTTTTTCTCTCTTTTTTCTTTTTTCTTTTTTCTCTTTCTTTTTTCTTTTTCTTTTTTCTTTTTCTTTTTTCTTTTTCTTTTTTCTCTTTCTTTTTTCTTTTTTCTCTTTCTTTTTTCTTTTTCTTTTTTCTTTCTCTTTTCTCTTTCTCTTTTCTCTTTCTCTTTTCTCTTTCTTTTCTCTCTTTCTTCTCTCTCTTTCTTTCTTTTCTCTCCTTCTTTTTTTTCTCTTTTCTCTCTCTCTTTTTTCTCTTTTTTTCTCTCTTTTTTTCTCTTTTTTTCTCTTTTTTCTCTCTCTTTTTCTCTTTCTCTCTTTTTCTCTCTCTCTTTTTCTTTTTTCTCTTTCTTTTCTCTTTCTCTTTTTTTTCTTTCTTTTCTCTTTCTCTTTTTTCTCTCTCTCTTTTCTTTTTCTTTTTTCTCTCTCTCTTTTCTTTTTCTTTTTTCTCTCTCTCTTTTCTTTTTCTTTTTTCTCTCTTTTCTTTTTCTTTTTTCTCTTTTCTTTTTTCTTTTTCCTCTCTTTCTCTTTTTCTCTCTTTCTATCTTTTTTCTCTCTTTTTTTTTCTCTCTCTCTCTTTTTTTTCTCTTTTTTCTCTTTTCTTTCTCTTTTTTTCTTTCTTTTCTCTTTCTCTTTTTTCTCTCTCTCTTTTCTCTTTCTCTTTTTTCTCTCTCTCTTTTCTCTTTCTCTTTTTTCTCTCTCTCTTTTCTTTTACTTTTTTCTCTCTCTCTTTTCTTTTTCTTTTTTCTCTCTCTCTTTTCTTTTTCTTTTTTCTCTCTCTCTTTTCTTTTTCTTTTTTCTCTCTCTCTTTTCTTTTTCTTTTTTCTCTTTTCTTTTTCTTTTTTCTCTTTTCTTTTTCTTTTTTCTCTTTTCTTTTTCTTTTTTCTCTTTCTTTTTTCTCTTTTCTTTTTTCTCTTTCTTTTTTCTCTTTTCTTTTTTCTTTTTTCTCTTTTCTTTTTTCTTTTTTCTCTCTCTCTTTCTCTTTTTTCTCTCTCTCTTTCTCTTTTTTCTCTCTCTCTTTCTCTTTTTTCTCTCTCTCTTTCTCTTTTTTCTCTCTTTCTATCTTTTTTCTCTCTTTTTTCTCTCTCTCTTTCTCTCACTTTTTTCTCTCTCTTTTTCTTTCTTTTTTTCTCTTTTTTCTTTCTTTTTTTCTCTTTTTTCTTTCTTTTTTTCTCTCTTTTTTCTTTCTTTTTTTCTCTCTTTTTTTTTCTTTTTTTCTCTTTTTTCTTTCTTTTCTTTTTTCTTTTTTTCTCTTTTTTTCTCTTTTTTCTCTCTTTTTTCTTTTTTTTTCTTTTTTTTCTTTTTTCTTTTTTTTCTTTTTTTCTTTTTTTTCTCTTTTTTCTTTTTTTCTCTCTTTTTTCTTTTTTTCTCTCTCTTTTTTCTTTTTTTCTCTCTCTTTTTTTCTTTTCTCTCTTTTTTTCTTTTCTCTCTTTTTTTCTTTTCTCTCTTTTTTTCTTTTCTCTCTTTTTTCTTTTTTTTTTCTTTTTTTTTTTCTCTTTTTTTTTCTCTCTTTTTTCTTTTTTTTTTCTCTTTATTTCTTTTTTTTCCTCTCTCTTTCTCTTTTTTTTTCTCTTTTTTCTTTTTTTCTCTCTCTCTTTCTTCTCTCTTTTTTCTTTCTCTCTCTCTTTTTTCTCTCTCTTTTCTCTCTCTCTTTTTTCTCTCTCTTTTTTCTCTCTCTTTTTTCTCTCTTTTTTTTCTCTCTTTTTTTTCTCTCTTTTTTTTCTCTCTCTTTTTTCTCTCTTTTTTTTTCTCTCTCTCTTTTTTTCTCTCTCTCTTTTTTTCTCTCTCTTTTTTTTTCTCTCTCTTTTTTTTTCTCTCTCTTTTTTTTTCTTTCGCTCTTTTTTTCTTTTTTAATCAATTTACCCAACCCAAGCTATGAAATAGTGCCACTAAGACGCAAGGGACTACTGAGAAGACTTTAGCAAGAGCCGGAAACCCAATCAGATAAACCTCTACTCCTGTTCAAAAGACCGGGGAAGAATGTAAATGTGACGATAGGGCCAACCTGTCTTATCCCATTCAGATAAAAATTGTAAATAAATTTTCAGAGTTTAACTGGAGACGTTAGAAGTATAGTTGAAGTAGACTTTAGGAACTAGAAACCCAATCCTAAACAGGACACGACGGATAAACCTGTAGGAGTGTGAACCGGACAATAAGCTAACTCTTCTACCCCTATCATATCCGCTTAGATGAAAAGTGAGAGAAACTTCATTCAAATCAGGTTAACAATGGCATCATCAAGCGGTGGAAATAAAATTAAAGCTAATTATTCAATTAGTCCCTCCCTACATAGACCCCATAATCTAATTAACGCCATCACTTTCGAAATAGTTTTCCTGGTTATGTAGACAGCAACTTCACGAAGGATGCATAGTTATATTCAATTCTATTGACTAAAAAGTCGCTTTATAAATCCATGTGTGGTTCAAGGCTTTTATTTAGAAGCCAAAGCACACGACTGGATCAAATTTACATCGTATAGCTGGCTGTCCTTAATGCCTTTGTAAAAGACTTCAGAATCATTGGCTGATCTTTTATTTTGAGAACTAAAATCGACGAAATGCCAAACAGTTTAGCAACTTGATCTTTCCAATTTTCCGTTGCCTGAGATTCGAATTAAAGCTGAAAACTATTTCATACTGAGTCCAATAGCGGAAATAGTTAAGACATCAAGGGAGATCACTTGAGCCTCCCGTTGTTTTTTAAAGTAAAATCCATCTGTATATAATATTAAAAAATAGCAAATTACTTTTCTTTTTATGTGCTGTGTCCCTTCTGGACGTTGGCAATCATGGCCCTCCACTTTCCCCTATCCCTTGTAGTTCTCAATCACTATTGTCCCTTTGCTACTTCCCCCCCCCCGGCCATGTTCTGTCGTCCACTTGCTTAAGCCTGCTAGGTATATCATTTCTAATTGTTTCCAATGATTGTTGCAGTTACAATCATTCCTCTTTCGTGGAGAATGAAGCTCGTGTCATGAAGAAAGTCCGTCTCTTTAGCCGCTCGACTCTGCCGGCCGAATTGACCGCTCGACTCTGCCGGCCGAATTGACCGCTCGACTCTGCCGGTCGTGTGTTTAACGTACCTGGATTAATCTTGATAGTGATATAAGAAAATGTCTAAAACGTTCTCTAAGATAACGTACAATATAGTTTTTTACTTGTTGTTGCTCAGTTTTTGCACATGGCCACATGTGTGCTGGCACCGTGTGAGGATTGAATTCATGCCTGTGCTATAACTTTGTAATTGGGCACTACACAAGTTTAACAATTATAGCAAAGTTTCTAAAGGGGTACTGATAAATTCGATGAATAAAAATTTAAGTTTGCTGATGGTTATTTTTCATGTACATTACCTGGAATCCTCAATTTCCTTGGCCTTGTACGAAATTAAGCTTCCTAAATATCATGAATTAAATGAGAGATAAAGCAAATGTTGGCCTGCTTCACATATGGAATATTTGTCTATTTTCCATTGGCATTTAGGTTTGAATGTCGAACCCAGAAATAAATTAGGATTCTGTATGCTGAATAATTTATATGTATTTTAATAAGCAGACACAACGGCTTGTAAGATTTGGCACAGAAGGCTATTCTTAACCCTTCATTTGAACCAATTGACGTGAACATTCTGGCCATGAGAATCTGGTTCAAATTTCACAATGGTCGATTTGTCAAGGAGATGACAATATGGGAGACAAGCTCACCGTTGAAAAGTGCCTGAAAACCATATCACGTACTGGCTTTAGTTTTGTGAGGGGAAATTAAGTAGATGAAACAGAAGCTACAAATATTATGGCAATTGTTCTGGTGAGCTTTTCTACTTGGTGCCTCGACCACATGAATTTAAGCATGCTACTAGATTTGATATTAGGTCTCACCATTTTACTGTTGAACTAGTGAGGTACAACCGTGTGTCCTATTCTAATTGTTTTTTCTCGCACTTGTCTGTGGAACTCTTTTCTGATTTCTTGCTTTCCTGCCACCTAAAATCTTGAAAAATGTAAATGCAACGCCAACTGTCATGTCTTTCTAAAAACCTGTTCTTTTATTGTCCTTTCTCTTTCACTCCCCGTAACCAATTTTCACCTTGTTTAGGGTGAAATGATAAAAAAAAAAAAAAATTTTAAACAATAGAATGTATGATTTACTCGAAAAACTATCAGGATCATTTCATTCGGAATTTGTCAAATCTAATTTCAAATTAGTTTATTTACATAGATTTAAATAGTGTTTTTTTTTTTAATTATTTTTTTGTAAATTTTAATAGGTTTAATTCTGTTAAGACGTACACTAATTGGTGGAACTATATCGACTGGAACAGGTACCGAATAAAATAAAAATAAAACTCACATGTTCAACAAAGATAAAAGAATAAAACAATTTGATTAAAGCAGACGAGAGACGCTTGAGATAACGTAACCAATCGCAGTCACTTTCAGTCGAAGACCACGTGACATACTCTCTGTTATGCAGATAAAAAAAAACATCTAATAGTATTTCAGAGAAACGCTTGAAATGAGTGCCATTTTTGTAATTTCGGTGAAAGCGGGAAGCGCGCTTTTTCTAGCCGACGTATTTGTATGCGTGGAGGTCGAATAAGTGCATCACGCGTGAATATCTAAGTGAAAGAGTCAGAACAAATGTTTGAAAGACTGTGAGGTGCACGTAGGCATGCAAACACGTGCACGTTTATCGATTGATTTGAACAATGGTTAGTTTTGGCATAAGGTGAGATTCCTGGAGCGCTTTATGACCATCGATTTCATTATTAATGGCTTGCGAAACAACATGGGTTTACTCAACTACAAGCAAGTGCAACTGAACAAGCGTTTGAATGTTGCCAGTAGAATTTCGTTTAGTTATTAAATTTGACTTCATTTGGCACAGGGTAAAAAGTGTACGGTACCCAATGAGGATTGAGCTCCCCACACAACAGTAATGGTTTTAGTAGCAAGCATGTTTCTTTTAGATGAAACATTCTCCAACTATTATTAATTATAACAATTACTTTCGTCTTAATTTTTACTTGCTATTTATCGCAACTTAATCAGAACACCAGTCTTAACGGTTGAGTTCCTAGTAAGAGAGTCATAGGTAAAGACAATAAAGACAGGTGGCAGCACCTGTTACGGTCCCAACTATGGGCAAATAATGAACCCCCAAACAAAAACAAAACATTGTGAAAGTATAAAAATTCATTTTATAGTAAAATTACAAACAATAGATTTTATCTGTAGGTGAATACATGCAATTTTTTTTTAAATATTTAGATTTCGGCATTGAATGACCCATAATGGTGTTAATGTGCAGCTAGATAAAATCAACCAACCAACTTAGTCAGAGGCTCAATCCTCTTTGGGGCTTGCTTTGATGGTAGACTCGGAAAGGAAACAGAAAAAAAACTTAGAAATCAAAGAAAAAAATGAGAAAACTTGACATATTTACATTCAGAATTTTATGGAATTTTTAATGGCGTTCTTAATGTTCTTAATCTGTTTAACCAATAAGTTAACACAAGTATTATTTAATTCGAATAGCAAAAGGTACATATTTTTAAAACCATCTATTTTTGCATATCTTACGGTCGCATCACGTTGAAACGCCGGTTCCCAAACGATAACCGAAGTTAAGCAACGTCGAGTCTGGCCAGTACCTTGATGGATGACAACTTGGGAATACCATGTGCTGTAAGTTTGGATGTGCGCATGGTGTAATGGATAATGGCTCGGAATTGTTAACCAGATATCCGTGTTCCAAATCCGGTTTGGTTCGTTATATTCCCTTAAGTGCAAATATCCTTGGGAAAGATATGAATCCAACTCTTATCTCCCCAACTATGGGTTAAGTAATAAGACTTGTATCCCTAGACCATTATTAACCAAAAAAAAACAAATGCTGAAATTTAGAAAAATTTATTTTCTGGCTTTAAATAACCTGCAGTGGGCCGATAGGCCGTGGAAAACGAATAACCGAACAATTTATAATTGAATGAATAATCAAATCCATCACAATATTTGTGGTTTTCGCTGCCATTAAGGAAATGCAAATGATCTTAATACTTTATAATTTGCATATTTTGTATTCCAGAGGGGAATATTTAAATTGGAAAAAACACATTCTAACGTTCAAAATAACCTTAATCAATAAAGTTATGGTTTCTCTATTCCGCTCATATCCTCAATACGTTAATTCCTTCCTCATTTTATATCTTATAAATTTCAACTCTTTCTGATAGTAAGTATAAACTTCCTTTTCCTTTCCTCGTTACTCACATGTTTTATCCACCACTGCGACTTTCCTGTCAAACTACATCACTGATGCCTCAAATCTCCCCTTCATCTACATGGAAATTGTCAAGTATTCAATGGCATATAAAATTCAAAATTTTAATCATTTTTTTTTCTTCTAAAATGTAATGAGTAATATTGATAACGGCTAGTATTACTGTGAAAACCCATATCTACCATCTGGCCAATTCCTACACTCATTTTATCTAAGCAGGTCTTATCTTCTATGTCTTCAAGTTCATTTTAAAAATTACTTGTCTACAGTTTTTAACTTTTCGAAGTAGTTTTTTTTTCTTTTCTTATTAAAATTGATTGATTCGCTTCGTTACTAAATAAAACGTTAAGACACAATATAAACTTCCGTGCAAGCACAACAGCTGAAGCATTGTGATAATAACAAAGATGAGGACAATAGTTCGTATATAAATAAATTAATGTTGCAGGTGCTTATTTCGACATTTTATACCTGGTTCAATTTCGAACCCATTTAAGCCATTTTCTTTTTGCATCTCATGCTTGTAAAATACTACGCAAAGAGCTATTTAAAGAGCTAGGAATACTTTGTTTATTTGGTGTATATATATATATATATTAGAATAATCCCGAACACTTACTAGAAACAAAGCTCCTGCATCTAGATAGAAAATGAATTGTACACAAAAATAAAAATGGGGTGTAAGACAAGGATGCATCTTCTCACCAGATTTATTTAACCTATATAACTTGCCGATCCTACCAAAACTAGAAGTTCTATCAGGATTTATTATGGGTAGATACACTTCTAATACAAGATTATAAAAACCACTTGTACATGTAACTAGAAGACAACCTATTAATTATATCATTATTTTGTCTTTACACACTACACTAAACAAAAAGTTAGGAAGGAAACTCCAATGGACTTGAGAAGTCTAATTTCTTGAAAATTGTTTTAACAAAGAGTATAAATTTCAAGCAACATTCACACTAACCTTTCGGTCAATGGATGCCGAATGTTTCCTGTATCATCAAGTCGAGAATTCTTCTCCGATTCTCTTGACTCGTTCCTTCAAACAATCTCTGTTAGACATCGCCGTCGGCAAGTCCTCCAGATGGCATCCGGAGTTCATCAATGTAAGTGTGATGAGGTCTTCCAACCGATCTTTTGCCGCGCAATGGGTTCCTTAGGAGGGCGTCGCTCACAAGTTCTGACTTACAGGAGTGACCAGCTAGCCGAAGCATTCTCTCTGAGATAGGAGGAATATGTCTATACAAGCGTTTCTTTGTTGGGTGTTTCTTCCAGATGATAACCAATTCAACTCGTAACATCCTTAACTTACGTATGTTCTGTCAAGTGATAGTTCTTGGTGTTTCGTCAGTGTCCATGTTGTTGAACCGTAGAGCAAGACAGATTCTACCGTGGCATTAAAGAAGACCTTAAGATTGTCAGAGAGAAAGGACATCCAGATGGTGCTCAGACCATCAAGGACACACCAGGCCTTTGCAGATTTTGATGTATCTCTCCGTTGACTGGATGTTGCTGCCGAGGTAAACAAATTGCTGAACGGATTTGATGATGTTGCCGTTTTTCAACTTGATTTCTCCTTCTTGGTTTCCTGTATGTATAGGGGACTAATTTCATCATTACCAATAATTTTATGTTGTCGAACATTTTCACCTTTATAAATAGGGTCTGTGTGTCAGTTTACCGAGTGTTATGTGTCTTTGTTAATTTATCTTGGAAAGAATACATTATTTATTTACATAAGAACTATTGTCCTCATTTTTGCTGTTATCACAACGTTTTGGCCGATGTGTTCTCCGGCCTTCATCGGGAGTAAGTCGATACGAGTGACCTACAGGGAATTCTATTTAATCTACGAGTGTAGACCTTTCTAGTCCCACTGCCCGGCGCAGGAATTGAACTCACATTTACCATATCAACAAATTCACGAACAATCGCTTTAATCCAATAGGCTATTATCCTGTGACTGCAATGTGGAAAACCTGAACCTTCAAACATTTTCACAAAATGCACGAAAATCTTGGACCTTTTAAACATTTTCAAACCTGAGCGTGAAAAAACTGGACCTTTTAAAACTTTCCATACTTGTGCGTGGGAATCTTGAACCTTTGAACCATTACACACTTCCATCCTGGGTAAGACGATAAACTACATCCGACAGTAAGGCTTTTGATCAGAAGGTTTTAAAGATAGTGGAACCATTTGTTAATTGCTAGTGTTCACAGGTGCACCCTGAACCGGGGTGGTAGCACCAGTCGAGGTCCCAGCTATGGGTAAATATTTAACTGAAAACACTATGAAAGTATAAAAATAGGTTTGAATATCGCCAATAACTTTTGGAAAATTATTAACAGAAATACATTTTTGAAGAAAAAATGATTTCCTGCAAGACATTATTACCAACAACACATTTTTGGGTAAAAATATTACCAACAATAAGAATCTTGTCGGCATTAAATAACTCATTGAGATTGATATGCTGTAAAAATAAAAACAAACTAAACCGTTCCACATTTGTGCGTGGAAATCTTGAACCTTTTAAAACCTTTCCACACGTGCGTGGAAACCTGGAGCTTTAAACCTAACATGCCTGCTGCTGAATGCTGCTGCTTGTTATGCTTGACTGCACTCACCGAAGTTTCTCTTTTGTTACAGCTGCTACTGCTGTTGAAGTCCTGATGTCATTTATTTTTATTAGTGTCTCCTTTATCGTATTTATTTCTATGCAAGGCCGACTAATGGGATCCTCATAGCCTAGCATATGTGTTGCTTCTTTCAAACATCTAACTCTTCCTACACCAATATTTTCATTTAATTCCAATGAGATATAATAGCTTCCTTTTTCCCCTCCATCAGTTCTCTATAAAAAAAAATTTGATAAAATAAGTCGTGATAGATTTTCGTTGTGCAACGTTTAAGAAAGTGTGAAATCTTCACTCACATAATTGTACAAGGGATTGTATGTAGCTAGTGTTTAATTGGCGTAGATTCTTCCATGCCCCGTGTGCATTATCATGGCTCTCCACAATTCCCTATCCTTAGTAGCTCTTAGTAAGATGTATTTTATTTTCTTGCCAGTCCATGTTCTGACAACCATTTACACAAGATTGTTAGGTAGATTACTACATCGCCTTCCTCCCTCCTCCCTTCAATATATCCTGTGAGTGTCAAATTCTCCAAACCCCTTTTCCCACATTGTTTCGCTGTTTGTTTCTGGTTCTAAGTATAAATGTCCTTTTTGTTTCCATTTTCTTCAAAATTTATTGTTCACAAATTGTTTCCTCAAGTCTTACCCTAACACTTCCTTCATCTGTGAGGTTGTCCATCATTCACTTCCATAGAGGAGGACTAGTATTAAATGATTAGAGTTTAGTATTTTCTTTGTTTCTAACGAAATTTTCCTGTTTCTTAATACTTTGCTTGGCTTTTGGAAAGCATCTTTCCCTATTCAAATTCGCCTTCGGATTTTGATGTCACAATTTTCGTCCTTTGTTAGAACACTTCGTAGATATTTAAGTTTTCGTATTTCCTTGATTTCGTAGTTCGCATTTTGGGCTGACGACATTCTGCCATCTTACAATTGTGTGTAGATGTGCGTACGTGCATGTGTGAGAACAGGTAGAGGTTACATTTAAATTCAAATATACGAGAAGGCTGGAATAAAAGTATTACCTAGAATTTTATAATTTTACATACTGGAGCATTTTATCCTAAATTAATGGGTGGAAAATAATTTGATAAAAGGGGTTGTTGGAATAAGGATGTTCTGCATTCTGTTCGTCCTGGGTATGACGATAAATTCCGTCCGGCAGCAAGGCCTCTGATCAAGAGGTTTTCAGAAGCGTGGAACCACCTCTTAATTCCTATTGTTCCCAGGTCCACCCTGACCCGTGGTATTAGCACCTGTTAGGGTCCCAGCTATGGACAAATAGGGAACCTCCAAACTGGGGTCAAAACTATATATATAAAAATGTAAAAATAAGTTTTTATAGTGAAAATACTAGCAATACATTTTTGAAAAAAAAATTACCAGCAATAAACATTTTGTCGGCATTAAATGACCCATTGATGTTGATATGCCGTAAAACAAGCCAAACCTAAAAAAAAAAAAAAAAATACACATACCGGTTCGTCTATTTGTATTTCAAAATAACCTGCTACGCAATACGTATTCTGCCCCATTCAACGAGATGATCAGTCTAATTCAAAAAAATATATCAATATTAACTGCAGTGTTTTACAACTGGCGTTAGTAATGGAGACCATGTCATTAGCTCTAGTGTGTATTTAAACTACAGCAGATTTCTCTCTTGCTCTCCAGGATGCAGTAAGTAAATTTTCTCCAGCCCAACCGGTGAGGCGATTGCCACATCGGAGCTAAATATTTTATGCTGTTCTCCACGCAATACACTGCCCAAGATCTATTCAAAGTAGTGATACGGAATTAGGTTGTTTCAAATGCTTAAATAGAAGAATTAAGAAATGCATATTATTTAGGACAGCTAACCATTGTAGAGGTTAAGAGCGCTGTGCTCGGGGAAAAGCATCCTTTCTGGAGTCAGTTTCACAAGGTAACAGTTCTAGGGAAGAATATGTAATATCCGAGGAAAGATGGTTCTATCTCGTGCTGGATATGCTAGTCATCGACTATGTGAATGTCCCTGAAAGAACTGCAGGTCAGTTTTGGGATAAAGTTTGCAGGTCTGACGCCGGACTGAAGAGACAGGAGAGGCATGAGTGTACGAAGAGAAAAGTCACTTTCAAGACTCTCCAAAGGTCTTCCGCATGTCACATACGTAAAACAGTATGCAGGAACGAGGCTGCTTTGCAAAGTCAACTGCAGCCCCATAACCGCTCATTTCAACGTACGAGAAATGGTCTGCTTGTGTAAAGAAGTGAGTTTATATATATATATATATATATATATATATATATATATATATATATCCTTGCTTGAACCAGCTTCTAATGCTCTGGCTAGAGCGGCTTGGTGATGGTAGTCGTGACTCTCGGAGGCACAGTCCTATGGGTAAAGGAACTTCGATGAGTTCCACCACGGAATATGTGATCGAGCGGCGCTATATCGCGTCTAATTCGTCACCGTTGGAACAGTTGGTATGACGTTTGACTGTCAATGTAACTGTCCGGGTTTCAATTCTCGGTAGTGGATGCGCACTGCTGAATAGGATAAAACGGCCGTCCAATGCTTTTTGCATTCTGTTGAGGTTTCTTCTAGACTCGATGAATTACTTAAAAATATATAAAAGGCTGCGTGTGTGTGTGTAACGAATGCACGGCCGCAATTTTCGACGGATTTGCACCAAAATTTACATGCACATGCTCCAAGTTAGCGGGAAATCCAAGACCGACTTTGCATCTGCCAACACCCATCAATAGAGAAAATAATCGATTTTTTCATGCTTCTACGGCAGTTTTCATGTAGTCTGCGGCCATTTTCTACTGGCCAGAGTGAGAGCCTATAGCTGGCTGCCACGAATAGGCAGGAAGATTCTATTGGCGAGCCTGAGAGCCAACAGCTGACTGACACAAATGTTAACTAGCATGCTAGCATGCAAAAAAAATCGATAGCTGCATTCGTCACAAGTGGGGAAAAATTTAAATCTGCATGGCACTTTACTCCAATTGGCTCATTCACTTGCTTAAACTCAACGTTGATCCTGATTCCGCAGAACAGGGTTGGGTGTGAAAAAGTATGTTAACATTTTTTTCATTCGGTTTTTCCAGTTACGAGTCCTTATTTTTAAAGCTGATCGTTTTGTGTTCATTTTGTTTAGTTCTTTTTTCATAACAGATTTAATGTTTAGTATAGAGCTTAGAAAAAAATCGCAGTGTGACATATGCAAGAAGTAAGGCATGTAGCAACATTAGCATGGAAAAGGGCACTCCTTTAAAGGCAAGGAAGGACAAAAATATTTTAAGTCAAGTGATAACGATTGCTGTATGAGTCGTACGATTTTTTAATCAAGCACGGGCAACGCCGGGCCATGCTGCTAGTGTGTATATATATATAATATGTATATATATATATATATATATATATATATATATATATATATATATATAAAATTAATTTATTGTTCTCTTTTGTATTTATTTTAATGCAAAAATAATGACGTAATAATGTCGTTTTTTGACGTTATTACGTCATTATTTTTGAACCAACCTAATATATTTTTATTAAATTCATTTAATAACATTACTTTAATAATTATTTCATTATTATTATTATTATTTGTATATTGCTTATTTTAGACGTTACCTTTTTACTTATTCTTTCTTCATGTTTTTTATTAAAACATAATTTTTTAAAAATTGTCTAATTTTTAATTTCCTTTAATTTTCCTTATAGAATCTGGATGTTAATATTTTAAAATATAGGTCAAGGTTATTTTAACGGGTATCTGAATCCAGACACTCCCACTCTACCACCATTAAATTGTGTTTCAGTTATGTCTAGACGATTTGCTACATCCTGTTATATTCTTCTTTCTCCTTTTCCTTTTCTCCTTTTCCTTTTTTCCTTTTACTTTTTCATCTTTTCCTCCTTTTTTTTTTTTAAGTTTAAAATTTTTAATCTACTATTTTATTTTATTTCTACACACCTCGGTACTGATAAATCCTGCAAGGAAGCTTTTGTAGACTGAAATAGCTATTCAAATAGGGAAATTTTGAATTTCTATTCCATGTAATTTATTTATATACACGAGCCGTTGACAGCAAGCAATGTAAGTTTTATAAAAATATACAAGTACGTCTCCGACAGGAGAATTAGTAAATGCTCTCGTGGGTTGTTTTTCTTTTTCTCGCATTGTCCCCTTTAAATTCTTGATCTGTTACAGAGCAATTCTAATTCATAAAGTATTGTTAAAGAAGGCAATGGCAAGGACCAGAATGGTCAGCGATTGACGAGAGTGCCTTGTGGGCGTGGTATTCTGACAGTGATGGATTGCATTTGTCTGGGTTGTGGATATAAATCCAAAACTGCGCGTATTCACCAGAGGACCGCAATTAATTTGAAGCGGCGATACGCTTCCCACACTCTACATTCGAGAGAACGGCTAAGACTACATGCGGAGGGACACTAACCCAACTTGCGACACGCGTTCCCGTGACGTCATTCCTTCCGCTACCTTTTAGAATCCAAGCTGCTATGTCTGTCCCACTCTTCTAACAAAAACAAATCGTCCTTTGCGTTAATATCATATTATGTAGTAGGATGAGAATCCAGAAATGACACAGAATGCAGTAATATCTCGTATCTTTATTTGATAGATCAGCCACGAACAGTAAACCAAAAGCTACTAAAATATATATTTTTACAGGTTTGTCAAAATATCTTAGACAAAGAAAGAGTGGTCATAATAGAGCAAGTACCGCTGGGATAAAAAAAAAAAAAACAAACAAACGAGGGGAAACTATGGAGAGCCATGATCACTTACACGTGTAATTAATAGAAGTTTAATAAAAAATAGAGTATTGGAAAAACTTTATACCGATAATACAATTATTTTTTCCTGTCTTAATACGCCTGATCGGTTCGAAACTGTTAAATTGGCAGCTGATCTAAAAAAATGACCTACAATCTGTTGTTAACTGGTGCAAGTAATGCCTTATTAGAGACTTCAAAATGAAACTGCTCTCTTTTAATCATCTTAAGGTGCCCGTTTTACATTCAATCAGCATGGCTGATGCTAACCTCCAGGTGAGTGACTCATTGCGCCGCCTTGGTCTAACATTTTCCGCTGAAGTGAAAAGATTATATTGAATCATTTGCTGGGTCAGCTGCTAGGAAAGTTGATTCAGTATGTCGAGCTGGACAATTTTCTCGCCAGAAATATATTTATAAGTCTATCATTTGAACTTGTTTTGAATAATGCTGCCATACCATATGCTATATATTTAGAGATCCTTGATAAAATCTAAAAAGGAATTTGCAATATTATTGGTCCTGATCTGGCATCTCAGCTTCAGCCATTTTCCCACTGCTGTAATGTAGCCTCACTCTGCGTTTTCTATAAATATTTTTATGGTAATTCTTCTGACGAACTTTCCTCTGTATTACCTAGACTTTATAAATTTAAGCGCAGTACTAGATTTGCGGCTAGGTCTCATCATTTCACAGTTGAAATAGATGCTACCGTAAGTTCTATACTAATAGTTTCTTCCACCGCATTTCTCGTTTGTGGAACTCTTTTCCGGCTTCCTACTTTCAAGTCAACTTTGAATTTAAATTTTGGAAGATTAATGTCAATCGTTATCTTCTGTCTTAATTCCTCTTTTATTGTTCTTTCTTTATTAAGTGTTTTTTTTTTTTTGTTTTTTTTTTTTTATTCTCTAACACTTAGTAACTACTTGCATCTTAGTTTGCTTCAGGTGAAATTAATTAAAAAAACTTCATCGATTTAAGGATACATTTTTCAAAATTTTGTCTTTTTTATTCTTTATAAAGAACCCTTAATGAGATGTAGCTAAAAAAAACTGAATAAACCTTAAAATATTTAATGTAATACAAAATGTTAGTCTTTGTCTCTTTATTTTGTGTGAATAACGAACCAAATTTTAAGCTGCGTTCTGGCGTTTATTCACCTGATGACGCATGCGCATCTATTCATTTAACAAGGAACGCGCTTGTACTTGTGTAGCTTCTGAAAACTAACCTCCTATTTATTATTAACTTTACTTCTGAACAGCCGTCAATGCTCTAAAAGCTTTACTCGTTGTTTGACCTTCAGATCTGAGGCAGGTGAATTCAACTTTTGCTGCATCCGTTTTTACAAGCATTTTAATTACTCTATTCATCATACTTTTAAATTCCAAAATTCCCTGAAGGCACATGCAATGACCTAACAACAACATTAATTGTTCATCATGAGATGAGAATCGTCTAGATTGACACTTAAACACATTCTAATATGCAATTTCTGACAATTATATTAAATATTTTATAGCCATTATCAGACAATAAAAGATTACTAATTACGGCCATGCATCTGAGGTTTGTACACTGAAATATAATAAAGGTATGTGGGAGTGGAGAACAAATATATTTGTACTTGCACTTATGCTCAAAGGATTATCGCGTAGTTCTTTTGTTTTCTATATTGTTTGTCCTTTAAATTTAACATACTTAATAATAGAATAACACAAATTATACCAAAAAGAACGTTTCAAGATTCCAAATCTAGTTCTCTTCAGAAATGGAGGAAGCAAGGAGTGTCAAATAGGACTCCTTGCTTATATCGCTAGCTGGCAAAACGGTTCCTCTTTTAAGAAGCTTGAACACTTGGCTGCTTTCTCAGCTTTGTGAGTTGAATCTTTTACCACATCATTAATTAGAATATCTCTGAGTGCCTCTTTCATGCTCTTGAAATAACTAGATGTAACTTTTCTCGACTATGGAATTCGTCTGATTTTTTTTTTCGTGGATTCCCTGCGAATTAAAATCTTCAAAAATGTAAATGCAACGTCAGTCACTATCTTCTGTCTTCCTGAAACCTGTTCTTTTATTGTCTTTACTCCTTACTAAAGTCTTCTCATTCTCTTTCTCTCTTGGTAACCCCTTGTGTCTTGGGGACATTATCGCTTTTACTTGTAGGTGATTTTTTTTTTTTTTTTTTAAAAACATTTCTCCTTCCCAAAAAATAGTTTAAGAACTTTTTGCTTTCTAAGTCTACAAGAGCAAATATTTTTTAAACCTATTGGGAGGAAGAGAAAAAATCCCCCAAACGTTTTTCCTGGTTTTGTATTACTTTGTTGGTACAAAAATTGGAATATAAGCATTGATTTTAACAGATCTTTATAATATATAAACAGTTTCTAAAATGTAACCTTTCTAATACAATGACGACTTTCTTTGTATCGTCAGTATAAAACATCTGATGCTGAAATTTCGACATACTAAGATGACGTGCTTATAGTAGATTTTAGAAAGTTCACAAAAGTACCAAGTGTGATACCGTACAAAACCATTTCCCGCGGAATAAATGCCATAGCACCAGTTTATCACTGACTTAAATACGTAAATGTAATGGCTGCTCGAGGGAATGAACATCGTCTGAGAAATTTTTAAAATCGGTGCTACACACTTGACCTTTTAATTTTAATCTTTTCTGTTTGCTGCAAACAGAAAAGATTGCAAAAGAGGCAAACTTGCTACCATTTCCTAACTTAAGTTGGTTCATAGCATCAGACAGAAGTGGAGATAGACAGATACGATCAGGCTGAGATAGAAGCGGTTAAATACAGTGGCTCTTAAAATCTTCAAAAAACTATCAAACATACCACGAAATGTGCACTAGTTAAACTAGTTAACAAAATTGAACACGTGACCATAAAAGCTAATTCCGATAGAATACACTTAAAAGTCGATGTAAAGATCACTACATTGCGTGTGTGTAATCATAGATTAGAATTTTAAAAAGTATTTGTGAAATAGATCGATAGATTCTGAAGAAATAGAAAGATTTTTTTTTTGTTGTTCTAAGCTTGTCTTCCTTTTAAGGTAATTCTTATTCTTTGTTGTCTCGTAAGTCTCATTTCTTCCAAGATCATCCGATTTTTGCTTCAGTAAAAAAAATCTGCTGGTTGTGGTTATTCTTACATTGAATAACGTCCAACTATCGTTAATTCTATCCAAACACAATTCTTCCTCTTTCTATCTATCTTTTCTGTGCGTGTGTGTGTCTCTCTCCCACCTTTTTCTCTGTGTGTGTGTCTCTCTCTCTCACCTTTTTCTGTGTGTGTGTGTCTCTCTCTCTCACCTTTTTCTGTGTGTGTGTGTCTCTCTCTCTCACCTTTTTCTGTGTGTGTGTGTGTCTCTCTCTCTCACCTTTTTCTGTGTGTGTCTCTCTCTCACCTTTTTCTGTGTGTGTCTCTCTCTCACCTTTTTCTGTGTGTGTCTCTCTCTCACCTTTTTCTCTGTGTGTGTCTCTCTCTCACCTTTTTCTCTGTGTGTGTGTCTCTCTCACCTTTTTCTCTGTGTGTGTGTCTCTCTCTCACCTTTTTCTCTCTGTGTGTGTGTCTCTCTCTCACCTTTTTCTCTGTGTGTGTCTCTCTCTCACCTTTTTCTCCCCATGTGTGTGTCTCTCTCACCTTTTTCTCCCCATGTGTGTGTCTCTCTCTCACCTTTTTCTCCCCATGTGTGTGTCTCTCTCTCACCTTTTTCTCCCCATGTGTGTGTCTCTCTCTCACCTTTTTCTCCCCATGTGTGTGTCTCTCTCTCACCTTTTTCTCCCCATGTGTGTGTCTCTCTCTCACCTTTTTCTCCCCATGTGTGTGTCTCTCTCTCACCTTTTTCTCCCCATGTGTGTGTCTCTCTCTCACCTTTTTCTCCCCATGTGTGTGTCTCTCTCTCACCTTTTTCTCCCCATGTGTGTGTCTCTCTCTCACCTTTTTCTCCCCATGTGTGTGTCTCTCTCTCACCTTTTTCTCCCCATGTGTGTGTCTCTCTCTCACCTTTTTCTCCCCATGTGTGTGTCTCTCTCTCACCTTTTTCTCCCCATGTGTGTGTCTCTCTCTCACCTTTTTCTCCCCATGTGTGTGTCTCTCTCTCACCTTTTTCTCCCCATGTGTGTGTCTCTCTCTCACCTTTTTCTCCCCATGTGTGTGTCTCTCTCTCACCTTTTTCTCCCCATGTGTGTGTCTCTCTCTCACCTTTTTCTCCCCATGTGTGTGTCTCTCTCTCACCTTTTTCTCCCCATGTGTGTGTCTCTCTCTCACCTTTTTCTCCCCATGTGTGTGTCTCTCTCTCACCTTTTTCTCCCCATGTGTGTGTCTCTCTCTCACCTTTTTCTCCCCATGTGTGTGTCTCTCTCTCACCTTTTTCTCCCCATGTGTGTGTCTCTCTCTCACCTTTTTCTCCCCATGTGTGTGTCTCTCTCTCACCTTTTTCTCC
>OZ010587.1:98928542-98974764 GCA_963932145.1 Acanthosepion lycidas | reverse complement strand
TTTCACGCCAAATGATAGTTCTGTGTAGCATACAGGTTCCATTCCTGTTGGAGTACATATATTTTCTATGAAATTTCTCGTACATTCAGGCCGGTAAATGTACTCAATAGTGTTTATTATAAACAGAGCATTCACTTAAAATATTTGAATCCATAAAAATAACGTAACAACAGAAAATATATTAAAATATAAATCGTTTCTGTGGGTGTCTCATTCGTTACCTTTTTGTCTTTCTTCACACTCTCTAACTCTCCCTTATGTGGGTGTGTGTATATCTGACTCTCTCTTATATGCGTTTCTGTATGTATAGCTGACTCTCCCTTGTGTGCGTGGGTGTATGTATGTCTGATTATCCATTGTGTGCGTGGGTGTCTGATTCTCCCTTGTGTGTGTGTATGTCTGATTCTCCCTTGTGTGCGTGGGTGTATGTATATCTGATTCTCCCTTGTGTGTCTGTGTATGTCTGACTTTCCCTTGTGTGTGTGTGTATGTATGTCTGATTCTCCCTTGTGTGTGTGTGTATGTATGCCTGATTCTCCCTTGTGTGTGTGTGTGTGTGTATGCCTATGTCTGACTCTCCCTTGTGTGTGTATGTCTGACTCTCCCTTGTGTGTGTGCGTGTGTCTCTCCCTTGTGTGTGTGCGTGTGTCTCTCTCTTGTGTGTGGGTGTATGTCCCTCCCTTCTGTGTATATATATTTATGATTCTCCCTTTTGTGTGTGTGTATGTTTGAATCTCCCTTGTGTGTGTATGTCTGAATCTCCCTTGTGTGTGTGTGTGTGTGTGTCTGACTCTCCCGTGTGTGTGTGTATATATATATGTATGTCTGACTCTCCCGTGTGTGTGTGTATATATATGTATGTCTGACTCTCCCGTGTGTGTGTATATATATGTATGTCTGACTCCCCCTTGTGTGTGTATATATATATGTGTATGTCTGACTCTCCCTTGTGTATATATATATATGTGTCTGACTCTCTCTTGTGTGTGTATGTATGTCTGTCTCTCCCTTGTGTGTGTATATATGTATGTCTGACTCTCCCTTGTGTGTGTGCGTATATATATATATATATATATATATATATATATATATATATATATATATATATATGTGTGTGTGTGTGTGTATATATGTCTGATTCTCCCTTGTTTGCGTGTCTGTGACTCACTCTCTCTCCCTCTCTCTCTCTCTGTGTCTCCGACTTTCTCGCCCTTCTGTGGGTGGGTGGGTGTGTGACTCTCTACCACTTCTGTTGGGTGGGTGTGGGTGTCAATTTGTCAGTGTTGCCCTCTTTTGCCGATACTGTATATTCTTGTTGGCTCTCTTCCTTTTGAAAACTAAAGGCAAATCCGCTCCTATATTGAATTACACTCCCTTGTGCGACCAACGCGGCCAGCTATTCCGCCTACGCCGACGACGTGACCGCGTTCGTTAAAAGCAAAATCGAGATTGACGAAGTTGGCAAGGAAATCAGCAGATATGAGACTTTAACATGGGGGCACAAGTCTGTGGGCTTGCAGTTTTGTGTGTGGGAAGAAATCTCTTTCCAGGTCCTTCAAGGACGGACCTCTCAAAATAATCAGCGTCTGGTTTGGCCGCTACCTCCAGTTGGAAAAGAATTGGTTGGAAGTCTGGGAAAAGGGCGAGGCTGCAGTTCATCTGTGGTCCCACATTTACCACATCCTTCTTTTACCTTCCGTGCACCGAAATAGTTAAGATGCGTCGCGTGGTCTGTTGACTCCACCTGTCTAGGAATGGCCAGTTTTGAGATTCGTCAACACACTGCGAATCAAATTTCTGTATTGGGGTCGGGTGTGTCTCTCTCGAATGGGATCGAAAAAGTATGACAGATGAGGGTAATGGCCTTTTCTGGAAGGACAGAAGAAAACATTTCCGTCTTTGAGAATTGTGCATGGTGGCAATTCTCAAGCCGAGTTGTCCCTCAATCGCGAGTGTCAACTTACTCTGAAAGGCTTTAAATGCTGGCGTCTACGACCAGTGTGTCAAATGCTGGCGTCTACGACCAGTGTGTCAAATGCTGGCGTCTACGACCAGTGTGTCAAATGCTGGCGTCTACGACCAGTGTGTCAAATGCTGGCATCTATAACTATGCCATTAAATTTATTTGTTATAGAAATTTTAACTAATTTCTTTTATCAAAGTTTACGAATCCGACATTGTCCCAGAACTAATTCGTTAAGAACAAGGTAATTTGGTAAATGTTCGTTTAGGTGAAGATTGATGCTTTCATTTGGTGATTGAGTCCATTGTAAAAATGAATGGATCGTGAATCAAATAAGCTGGGTGCAGGATGACCAGCCTTTCCCACATTTCTCTTCAGCTTTGTGCTACATGAAATGTACTTCAAAATAAAGAGGAGGCATGGACCGTCCTACATACAAATGTCTGAATTGTTGAGTCTCTAGAATGAAGGTTATCTGAACATTTATCATAGAAATAAGTGTTGCATCATGATATACACTTGGTCAATTCTATACTGTAACAACTGGGCTATGCACTAAAGTTGTTGGTACTTTATTGAAACGTTTGTGTAGCTTAGTGAAATGTACATTCGAGCCAAGGTTGAATCAACATGATCTAGGAATCGACATTAATGATAATAGACGCTAGTGTATGAGATGACAGTGCATTAAATAAACCGAGAATCAGTTCTCGGCTTCTCTCTCTCTCTCCTCTAATTTGTTTTCCTCTCTATCACTTATGTTACTCTCTCTCTTTCCTAGCCTAGCTTTGTTTATATAAACGGTCTAATATACATTAAATCACTAAGTTGTGACCTGGTAAGTTTCTGCGTTAATGTCAAAAAGGATTGGTGGTGATCAATCATACGTACGCGCGCACACGTATGTCTTCTATCCTTACACAGTTCTCGATCTAATCAAGAAGGGATTTAGAAAAAAAAAAGCACTAATTCATCTAGTCAGGTTTTAGGAAAATGGGAGGGGGACCTAGAAATCTTCAGTACTTCTATCGTATTTCCGTGTGTCATATAATAGCAGTGTTATCTGGTGTTGCCCATCTGCAATAGCTTGAAATTGTTGTAACCGAGGGAAGGTCACTGAATAATCACATGAAGGTTGATAATGAACGATAATACAAAAACAACACACAAAATTCGCCAGCGGCGCGTAGAAGTAGTCAATTGTTAGAAGTGAGTCAAGTGAATTCCACAATGAATTTCTAACTGCAGGATATCTACCAACCACCCCACGCTGTCAGATGCGGCACAAGGTCGAATTTACTATAGGGTATCCGAGCCCGTAAGCTCGGCCAAAAATTCCCCGTAGCCCCCGTATAAAACGGGGTCGGGTAGCTGTTTCCCGAGACGAGATTCTGCCCTTTGACATAACCTCGTCTGGGGATCCTCTCTTCCCAGAGGTAGAGAGTTTGACCAGTAAAGCTGGAGACGAATCTCCAATTGCAGACCAACATACAGTGTTTACTACTGTATTTATGTGAATGGGGACATATCCATTATTGTAGGTATGCTTCAACAATAATAGAGGACAACAATATTCTTAATTATATTTTTGACAGATCCATTCGTTATTTTTTTTTTTTTTTAGGAATAATAGATAGATTACAATTAGACTTTCCTCAAGCAACATCTGTAAGAATCAAACAATATTGATTATTTTAGTCAATTTAGAAGGTGGGATCCTGTTTATAACATAGTCACAAATTGATCACTGACTTTTTAGAGCTATGTGGACTTTATTTACAAATGACTAGTTTGAAATATTTTTATATTTTTTATATTTTTTTTAAGCATAATTTAACTTTTGGGGTTGGGATTTCTTTGGAAACACATAGGGGGATGATAATTATCGTTTTTCTAAATAAAGAATAGATAGATATATACTTATATAATTTTTTGTTTTTGAATTAAAAATGTCTATATCCGTTGTTCATTTAGAAATCTTTTTCTAAAAACAAAAAAAAAGTATGCGTTGAGGGATAACCACGTGTGTTTACTGAAAATACCCATAACATGGCAGACTCTGAATGTGTGTCCACATAAAGAAATAAAAGAAACAGCAAAGAATATATCCGTACAAACAAATGATAATGTATTAACAACAAAAGGTATAAAAGTAACAAAGACAGTAATGTGTGTAACAAATGAATGTGAAAACGTCTTGGTCCAAAGTATGTGAAGTGAGTGAATATGCCTATGTACGTGCTTGTGTATACATTGTTCATGCGTTTCCCAGAAGGGAAAGCGTTTTTCCGTGAGAGACTTACATGTTGACGGATAAGATCAGAAGACAGTGATAAAAAAAAATATCTTAGAGTATTTATAGTGCCGGAGAGCGTCCCCTAGTAACGGTTTCAAAAATTAGGAGTTAACCCGACATTTTCGATAGTAGAAAAGAGCTCGGTGCAAATCAATCGGTAAAATTTCAGGGATTGATTTTATGCTTTTAAATGAAAAAGGCCATATTTTTCGATTTTGATAAAAGTGACGCCCTGAGGAAGGCCCAAGGAATGTTAATCCACAGAAATTATTCCCCGAAATATTTTCCCTATTATTTTATTACGAGTGAACCAGTCGACTAATAGTTATACCTATTTTTTGTCTATAATCTGAAAAAAATATGTAATTTAAAACAAAAAAAGTAGCTATTACTGAAAAAAAAAAACTTCCGATGTCAGAAACACAATATATTCTGTTTAAGATTTTAGGTCTACAGATGTTACTGCTACTCCGATTGTGGGTGCCTTTATATAAGAAAAAAAAAAGATGGATTGGGGATCCAACGTTAGGACAGCGGAAAAGCACAAGGAAATAAATTGAACCCAATGATCTTGAAAAATTGTCAATTTTGCCTTGTCGATGGTCACAGCAAAGGAAATGTTGCGTGAATTCAATGAGTTGAAAAATCGTAAAAGAAAAACAAGCAGTTGGAGTTATAAACCTAGTAAAATGTCATAAGACTGTTTTATTAAATGTTCCCTCAATACAAGGTCCAAGAGCCACTCACGGTAGAGGGTTACTGAATTTTTTATGAACATAAAAAATGTAGATTACGAAGGTAAATAGGAGAGATGACGGTTGACCCTAGACTTGAAAGTGTTAAGTTTCGGGAACCTGTTCCATAAATTACCGATTCTTACGAAGAAGCTGTCCGAATAGAACTTCCGCCTTACCAATGGAATACGAAAGCAATGGGGATGATTCGTTCCAGTGTCCGTGGCATGGCGGCTGTTAGCTGTGAAGGTCTGAACTGGTGGAACGAACGAATATAGTTTGACGATGCATTTGTCACGGAAATAGAATAACGAGACGCTTGCAACAATTCTTGGCTGTGATATCCGGAAGATGCGCACTGCGGTACATTAATGTTATAAAGCGTCGCTGCCGACACTTGAGTTTGAACATAGGTCGCCAGGGAACAAACGCAGGCGATCCCATTATTGAATTAAGTAAACCACGTAACCATAGAGGAACGGATAAGTCGGAATTAGCTTTCTATTCTATCCTCTATTACTATACGGTTCGCTATTCTATATACTATTCACTATACTGTTTTTCTATTTGGATCACTATACGGATTACTACTATTCGAGTGAGTATTATCGAGCAAGTACTATTAGTGCGAGAGTTATTCGAAGGCATCTGACACCAGCATTGTTCAACGGCGTTACTATACTTGTATCTGCGATTACAAAGTCTCTACTACAACAAGTATTACGAAAGTGACAATGACTATTCGTTAGCATCACAAAAGTGGCAACGAGTGTTCGTTGACATCACAGAAATTAATGACACGTATAAGACTAGTTTCTGTTCGGATTTACAGTGAGAGTAATATCATTTTGGTTATTATTGCCTGTCGTTTGTTGGGGAAGTGGTTTATCGAAGTTATTTCTTCTCCGGCAGGCATCGTGGTATCTCGGAGATAAAGCCATTCGACAATGGAAAATATCTGACAATGGAAAAGCAAAGTGATATTGATCCGTGTCTTTTCTGGAGGCATTTTGTGCCGAATGAACTTAGCCGGAATGAACTTAGCAAACTTAGCCGGAAAAATAACTCGTTCACACTCGTAATATTGCATATTTATATATAAAGTATACAGTAACCATATTTGTGATTTTGTTAATCAAATATCGATTTCCTACAGACATGTTTTTCGTAGTTGCTTTTGTATATGCGTGAAGTGCACACAAAGATGAAATGCGTAATCAATGAGGATAGAGAGTCTAGAGATAGTGGAACAAGTCTTCCATATCCAAAGCTGAACTTCACGAAGTTCGTTCGAATTATTTTGTTCTTTCTTTCAAGTAACTTCAAAATTCGATCCCAATTCAGTTCTTTCTGAGCAAATGACTGTTCTAGTTGCCTTCTGACGTCTCCGAGGCTTAAAAAAAATTAACAGAATCCTGTAAATCCTTAATACTTCGACTGCATGAATTTCAGCATACTACTAGATTGACAATTAGGTCTCATCGTTTTACTATTAGCTAGGTGTTCTTATAGTTTTTCTCGCACTTCTTACCTGTAAAACTCTCTTCTGGTTTCTTGCTTCTTTGACACCTCCGATCTTCAAAAATTGAAATGCATTATCAATTGCCATTTTCTGTCTTTCTGAATCTTGTTCTTTTACGTCCTGGGAATGACGATAAACTACATCCGCATCCAGTGTAAGACGATAAACTACGTCCAACAGCAAGGCCTCTGATCAGGAGGTTTTAAGGAGCGCGGAACCATCTATTAATTATAGTTGTCCCCATGTCCACCATGACCCAAGGTGGTAGCATCTGTTAGGGTCCCAGCTATAGGCAAATAGTGAACCCCAAACAAAAATCAAAACCCTACGAAAGTATATAAATATATTTTTATAGTAAAAAGACCAGCAATACATTTTAATAAAAAAAATTTATTACCAACAATACTTTTTATAGTAAACGGGGTGGTAGCACCTATTAGGGTCCCAGCTATGGACAAATGTAAAAATAGGTTTTAATACTAGAAATACTTTGTAATAAAAAAAAAAATTATTACCAGCAATAATTTTTGAAGGAAAAATTTATTAGCAATACTTTAAAAAAAAAAAAAAAAAAAAAAAAACATACCAGCAATGCAAACAGCTAAACATTCTTTGGGAAAAAATATGAGCAGCTATAGATTTCTTCAAGGAAAAATATTCCCAGAAATAGATTTTTGAAGAAAAACATATTACCAGCAATGAAAATTTTGTTGGTATTAAATAACCCATTGAGGTTGATATGTCGTAAAACAAACCAAACGAAACCTTGTCCTTTCATTTCACTAAAGTTTTATCATTTATCCCAGCTTTATCCCAGTAACCCCTTGCGTCCTAGTAACATTATCGCTTTGCTTGATGCGAAATAATTTAAAAAAATATAAATAACGCTTCCGTGTTTATAAGGGGTTTAATAACTAGGGGTAAGAAATTACTTAGGTACCGTCAAAACAAAATGTTAAGGGTACCAATATTTTGACGCTACCTAAGTAATTAGCCTCTTATTGGCTTGTTGTAACACACAATTTGAGCGAAGGAACTGTGGTTAAAAAAATGTAAATAAAAAAGAGGGGTTGTAGTGGTAACAAGTGAAATTGAGAAACAATCTACGGTTTTCCCATTCAAGGCAGTAAAGCCACTAAGATGCAAGGGGTTACTGGGTGTGAAAGAGAAAGGGGTTACTGGATGAGAAAACGGAAACAATATTAAGGAGAAAGAACTCTAGAAAACTAATCAGGAAGACAGTCACGATTGACATTGCATTTAAACTTCTGAAGGTAAAAGTTGATTGGAAATCCTGAAGCCAGAAGAGTGTCCCACAAGCGAGAAAAGAAACTTATTATAGAACTTGCGGTTATCTCTAGCCAATTCAACTATAAATTAATGAGACCTCATTGCCAATCTAGTACTGCGCTTAAATACACAAAATTTAGCTACCATAGAGAGGAGCTCGTCCGAACAATTACCATGAAAGTATTTATAGAAAAGACACAGGGAGGCAACTATATGGCAGTGGGAAAATGATTGAAGCCGAGGCACCGGGTCAGGAACAATAATATTGCAGATTCTTCTTTGGATTTTATTAAGAATTTTTAAATATATAGCTGGATCACCGGATTATATGTGGCAGCAATATTCTAAGAATGGACAAATGGTAGATTTATACACACGTTAGTTACATTCTAGGGAGAAAAATGTCTAGCACGACACCAACTTTCTTGGCAGCAGACCTAGCAATGTATTCAATATAACTTTTCCATTTCATGTCAGCCGAGAATGTTAAGCGCAACGAATCACTCTCCCGGAAGTTAGCATCCACAAGCTGATGGAAGGCAGAAAGAATCTCTCAGATGATTAATAGAGAGCAGTTTGGTTTTGGCAGAGTTAAAATTAACAAGCCGTCTTTTATTTACATTGTTCGGACTGTTGTCCTCATCTTTCTTGCCATATTCATGACGTTTTGACCGTTGCACGCCCCGTCCTTCTTCAGGTGATTGGAATTTCGAACTGAACTCTTTATTTCATCCACCGGGGTAGATTGTTCTTGCTCCACGTGCCATACCCCCTCCGGATGTCTCGGTTACCTCTTTAACTCAACTGTCTATTGAGATGAGGAAAACAGTCCGAACAATATATTGATTTTTTCAAGCGTAGCTTAGATGTGGCGCAAGGCCGAAAGTAGGGGACACCCAGTGAGGATCGAACTCACTACTCAGTCATAATTATTCTAGTAAGGCAAGCTTGCTAACCATTACACCGCCTCGAGGTGTCCAAAGAAGTAATTTTCCAAGCGTACCTTAGATGTGGCACAAGGACTAAAGTATGGGGCACCCAGTGAACAATCCGAACAATATAGTGTAAATAATTACAATACCGCATCTCAGAAATATAGACTCAAGCCATTCCTTGCTCCAGTTAACAACAGACTGTAGGTAATTTTTTAGATCAGCCACCAATTTAACCTCATCGAACTGATTCGACTGACAGGTGTAAATAATTATCGCTATAGATACCAAGATGAGGGCTGTTGCCATCAGGAAAGGTCATTGATTAAAATTAAGAACAGAAGAAACGTGAGGTCACTCGCTATCCTGGTGGAATGTTACATCTTTTACATTCCTGGTGCTTCTCGTCCGTCTATTGCCACCCACGGTTGGTTTAATTGGGAACTGTCTTTGCACGAGTTGAGTTTCAGTCTCTGGAGTTGAACTTCAATATTAGCTCGAATCAATACCCACTTCTAAGTAAAGACTCTCAGGTTCTAGGATGGTTGACATTAACTTTCACGCATAAAATAACACGGATAACAACTCAAACACGTGTATAACTAAAAATATCTATAGCAATAAGCAATAGTCATGTACGGAAAGATTGGTACAAGTAATTAGTAAAGCTATTTTTCTATTTGTAAAGCTCTATTTGTATAATAGTCGGTAGCTGAATATACATTTACAAATATGAAATAGACAAAGTCCGACAATAATTTACGTTTAGATACACTTCAAGCAGATATGAACGTTCAAGGGAAATCATTGAAAAATGTAGTTTAAAAACAGCAAAATCGACCTTACTAACCAGACGCTCCTCTGTAATTAAACTGGTATAACACGCCAGGCTATTATGGCGGTTCCTGTCAGAGGACATATATTCTATGAACATTTCTCGGACGTTCAGGCTGTAAATAGTGTTAATACTGTTTATTATAAACAGAGCATTTCTTTAAATATTTGTCTATATAAAAAATGTATAACAATAAAATATCTTAAAAATAATTGTCGGACTTTGTTCATTTCATAGTGTGTGATGTCATTTGTTTGTTTAGATACACTTCAAGCAGATATGAATGTTCGAGGGAAATCATGGAAAATTGTAGTTTAAAAGCAATAAAATCTACCTTGCTAACCAGTCACTCCTCTGTCGCTAAACTTGTATAGCACGTCAGGCTATGCGACGGTTCCATGTAGGATACAGGTTCGATTTCTGTCGGAGGACGCATATTTTCTATAAAAATTTCTCGGACGTTCAGGCCGGTAATGTTGTTAATACTATAGAGCATTTACTTAAATATTTGTGTCTATAAAAAATAAAGTATAGCAATAAAATATATTAAAATAATTGACAAATATATATCTTCTATATAAATAAATGCGAGATTAGAACTCGATTCTCGCACGAATTCTGAGGTTAAGATCCCAACACTACTTTATAGTAATTTGTATTTACTCGATCCCTCACGAGATAAGGTTGTGCCACAAGGTCGGTTTAATGTGGGGAGCCCGAGCTCATACATCCGGGCTAGGAACAAAAATTGCCAGAGTCCCCGTACCCGTAGGTTGTGCTGTCCTCGGTGCGAGCACTGATCCCTCTCTTTGGTGCAAAGAGAGGGCACCTATTTCTCAGCACCGGGCAACACTCAGTACCCCCTCCTCACAAGCGCACTCCGTCCAAAGACAGACACGCAACTAAGATATGACAAATAAACGTGTTACAAACTACTCGAGAGCAGTTTACACGGTATTTACTCTGCCCCCCCCACTAGGACGAGATGTGACACAAGGTCTATTTTTAGGGGAGACCCGAGCGCGTACACCCGGGACAGGAACAAAAATTCCCCTCAGCCCCCGCAACCTCTGGCGCAATGGGAGGGCGCGGCCTCGGGCAGCTGTTATCCAGGGATGGGCACATCTTCAGTATAATTTTCTTCAGTTGCGACTGTCCTTTGACAGAGAAGCTCCTGAACGTTCTCTGTCCAAGGACAGAGACGCAACTGAGAGATAAGTAGATGTGTACCTACTCAAAAATTACCTACTCAATTTACACGTTAACAGCTCAATATCTGACTTATATATTATCTACTTCTAGGCGATATCATTTTTCAGGTTTAATTAATTTGCATATTGATTTTAAAGCATCTATTTGTAAAATTTCCCTTAACTATAACCTGCAGTGGATAAACCTCTCTCTCTCTCTCTCTCTCTCGTGGTTTGTAACACCCTATTTATCATCTCTCAGATGCGTCTCTGTCCTTGGGCAGAGTGCCATAAGGGACAACTCCGTCAAAGGACAGTCGCAACTGAGGAAAATTATACTGAGAGGTGCCGGCCCTGGGAAGCAGCTACCCGATATCGCGCCCTCTCATTGCGCTAGAAAGAGGGATCGGTGCATGCACCGAGGCTAGAGCAACCGATGCTTGCGGGGGCTCGGGGAATTTTTGTTCCTTGCCCGGGTGTACGCGCTCGGGCTCCCCACATTAAACCGACCTTGTGTCACAACCTGACCTCGTGGGGTGGGTGAGTAAATGCAAACTATAACAAGCCTGCCCCTACCCATGAATTTCTTCTGTCTTTACAGTCATATTCTTTAAACAAATATATTGAACGTCCACAAGCCCTTCAACATTTCATAAATAGTGAACATTAATTCCATAGAAAAACAAGTAGATAGCAAACGGGCGAATCCTACTAGTATATAAATATATTTACCAAGAAAGAGATCAGTACGCAATGTTTTTATTTTGTTTATATAAACATGCAGGTATGGATGCATGACTAGTGTTAGCTTCGATGCATTTGGTAGTCAGGTAGTTTGTATAAACATTATTCAAAATCATGACTGGCAGATGTAGGTTTGTTTATGATTTTACTGGCTGCACGTTTGCACCAAATATTCAGAACTTCCGTTTCGCCCCAGGAAAAGCAGAGGATTGCATCAGAAAGACGAGAGAATGATACGAGATACATTTATACAGACGATGAGTGGTAAACAATCGATAATCGATCAATTTAAAATATTAAAATATTAACTTCACTTAGAAAATAATTTGCCCGCCACTCGGTAATTGATGCATGTCTGCATTTATCTTTTTCGCGCCTCGAAGAAACCTTTCAAAAATCTTCTTTACTGACCTTCACAAAGGCGATTACACGTATCGAGAATTTTTTTTTTCTTTCACACGTTCGAAATGTTTCTTTGAGAATAATTTCGATGTCGTCGTGATAGATCAGGTGAGAATGAAGGATGTGTGCCAAAGTTCCTGAGAGATTGTCTACTCACCGTAAACTTTGTTCATGATGACCAGAGACTTTGTTGGATTTTCCTCAGTTTTCCCAAGAAGTTGAGTGTGTCGTTGTGTGTCTCATTGATTGATTGTGTGTCTGCGCGCCGATATTATACGGAATATCTTTTATACCATGTTACAGAATATAAGCTACGAACTTTATTCAAAATACAGGATCAAAACGTATTATGAAACAAATGAATGAAAACCTAAGGTAAAATAAAATAAACTAACAGGCTTCTTCTAAGTTCTATGATGACATCATAAAATAGTATTTTTCAAATTTTTAATTTGCCAAGTGAAACGCTATAATTTATCTTACATTATTTTTATCTTGCAGATTAAATAGGTAGTAATTTTGTAATGAAATTGTACTTATGAAATATGAAAAACTTAAATATTCACGTATTTTTAAACAGCACGCATAAACTGGTGTTAAACTATTCTAATGTACAAATTCAAAATATTTTTCCACGGGGATCTTTGCTTTGTGGAAAAATTTTATATTTGAATATGAAATATATCTGTTACTTAGCCTGTTACTTCATGAGATGAGAAGTGTATAGCAAGGTTGTATACGAAAAAGTGTACAATCGAAAAAAAAAGTAATCATCCCAATTTTACTTTATTTTATGTATACGTGTATGTGTAATTACAGCAGTCGCCCGAATGAGTGCTGTATTATTACTACTGCTACAATTACGCTATATATATATATATATATATATATGTTAAATAGAACATTAATTTGTAAAAATGAACTTAATTTGAATATGCGAAAAGTTTGAGAATTTATGCTGAATACTGAACTTATTAATTTACGTTACGCTATTTATAAGAAAAAATCGGATCACAGGAAGTTAAGTAAGATTTACTAAACTCAGAAATTTTATTAGTTAATAAATATATTTTACAACTTTTAATATCTATTTTTAAGAGGGAAAAGAGTACTAATCATTTTCTGTCTATGAGATGTCAATTGCTTTAGCGAACAACAAGAATGATAGTTTGACTTTTTGAAGGCTTGAATGGCGCTTGATATAATGTCGTTGATTCGTCGATAAATGGTAATGTGGAAATTTGAAGTCCATGTGAGCTTATTGCTGCACAAAATTGAGATGATGCTTCTGTCATCTTAATTTTGCACAGAATTGAGATTTTAGTGATGCTACTTAAATCTATTGAATCTTTTTATATAATATTTAACGAAGGTGGTAAACCTGGTTCAACGTTTTACTGCATGAGAAAGCGTAATTTCGATTGGAAGCAGGAAATAATGAAGATTAAACTGTGAAAAACCTCAGAGAAACAAATTAAGCGTCAAGGAGAAATGGTAAAGAACGAATTAAAAATGATAATTAGAAGCCATAAAATGAGTTTGGAGAAGTCTTTCGGGAAGATTTAGACCCGAAATAAACTAATTAGAATTCATTAAGCTTTAGTAAGACCAGATTTTTCCCCAACCTACCTAATTGCCTCAGAGGCAGTATAACGATATTTATGGTCTTCTAATTTTTTTCCGAATTCAAAACAAGAATTCACCGTATGTTTATTCAAAATACTATCACTCCCAAGAAACATTTATATCTTACCATATACAATAATAGGAATTTTTGGAATTAAGCCTCCTACAGGGAATACGTGGTTTTCAAACAATGGTCGTGATATCGAAAACATACAATAAATCAATTCCAGAAGTTTGTAATTCTTACATAAACCAGCCCCCCCCACACACACACACAAGGTAACAAGATAAGCTCTCTGGTTTTAATCCTCCTATTTCGGTTGCTGCTGTGAAGTGTCTCCATTTATTCCACATTACTGCTAGATTAATTTTCCCATTGAAAAACCGTCAACCTGGTTACATAGAAAGATTAATATTTTTTACTCCTTGTATACTTTGAAATTCTCCAATTTATCATTGATGTCAACAGAGTTTAATAGTTTGTCTTGAAATTAGTTTTCAACAAAGAAGTTACCATGGTAGCCAAGTTTTCACACCTGAAATCTCCGCAGAATCACAACCACCACTGGGCGAAATCCCGGTAGAATGTAGTTACCTCCCAGCTTGCTGACGTCGATATGTGATGGTCGTGAAGATAAAAAAAAAAACACGGCGCCAAGAATATTACGTTTTTGGTAGCGATGGAACAGGAAACGACAGATCAAAAGAAAAAAAAAACAGCAACAAGAGCAGTAACTATCCAGCCAGTAGGGTTATTATAAGTAGTGTGAGTTCCCTACGAGGATCAAAATCAGTTCTGTAGGCAGTTTCCGAAATTTATACTAAAATTTCATCCATACAGTACCAGCACCACATATTGGAACTAAAGCTCATTTCAGACCACAAGTAAATCTCATATATACGATCTATCGCTACAAAAAGTATCTGGCTCCTCCTATCAGGCTTTTCTTTACAAGAGTCTCTAATCAAATCAGAAATGGATTCTTGCTGCCATGTCTGGGCTGGGGCTGTCCATTCCCCACTTTCTAACCTTGACAGTTCAAAATCGTTTACGCAGTCTTGTAGAGGGAACTTATTTTCCATTCTACAACCTCTTTCTCCACAGACGAAAAGTTGCTACTCTATTATCTCCATGAAAATTTTTCAAATAAGCGCCATTCTTTAACGTTTCACGTTTCTGACCTTTACTATTAAGACAAATTCTAGTCTGGTTCGTTATATTCATTTATACCCTTGGGAAAAGAATGACTCCATATTCTCCTCCCTCCCGCTATGAGTTAAATTTGTTAATACAATATTCACTTGCAAAAAATAATTCTTACAATCCCAAACGTTCCGGCTTTAAATAACAGAAAAGGCTTGAGCCACCGTAAAAGAAAAACATAAAAACTCTGAAATCTTTAACCTTCGTGCCTGCAAAAAAAAATGGTGTGTCAAACGGACAGTTTTTCCCTTGATACCGCTGTTATTTTAATTACCTTCTCTCCTCGACAACGTTTGTTTTTAAAAAATGATGACTAGAATTGGAATTAAACCTAAATATATGATGAAAGTGAATTTATACATTTTTTTTGTTCTTGAGAATTTACAACAAAAATATTAAACATTATTTATTTGATTGTTTATTTACAAGAATAATTTTATGTTTACAACATTCTAAAAACTAATACAGATTATAGTAAAAAAACTAATACAATGCAATATTTATCATTTACCAATTTATAAAGAAAGAAATATGGAAACATTTTTTTATTTATAAACATTTTACTAAATTATTAAAATTTGAACCAACTTGCTTACTATTTTATAAAGTTGGAATCCATTAGCAATTAGCCGATGTTTTTCCAACCGTTCCAATAAGCAATCTTAAGTGTTTATTTTGTTTTAAATTCTCCAGAACAAAGAAAATGTATAAATTCGCTTCCATACGTTTAGGTTTTATTAAAATTCCTTTAAAACATTATCAAGGTAGTTAAAATAATGCCGGTGTCAAGAGAAAAAAAGTTCTTTAGGCATATCTTTTGTTTTGTTTTTTGTTGTTTGTTTTTGTTTTTGTTTTTTGTTTTTGTTTTTTTGTTGTTTTTTTTTTCTTGCATGGCCCAGTGACTTGACCCAAAGAGTTTAATACCTGGTTACTGCAGTGGTGAACAAAAAATTGAAGAGCTGAGCTAAAGGGAGATAACTGAAACACCTGGAAGAAGCATGATACGTGGAACTAGAACTATCTACCCCGGTGAATGAAATAAAGGGTTCAGTTCAAATTTTCAATCACCTAGAAGGCCGGAAGTTACAACAGCCAAAACGTTGTGAATATGGCAACAAAGATGAGGACAACACTCTGAACAATGTAAATAGTGCAAATAATTACAATACCTCATCTCAAAAATATAGACAGAAACTTAACCACATCATGTCAAGAGTCAATCGCTATCTATCCTCATAATCTTCACTTCTATTTTCTCTTGCATTCATATCACGCACATTTTTCAGTGTTTCTCTACCAAGAGTGGCTCTTGAGCCTTGTATTGGGAAAGTTTAATATAAAAATGTATATTGTCTAACATGTGTTTTAAAAAAAAGCAATCAAGTCGATTCAATATCCGGTTGCAAAGGTAGTGGTCTATGCCTTGGCAAGCAAATAAATCTGGATTTGATTTTATCTGAAAGCTGTATCTATTGTGGTAATGTAACTTATTACGCAACGACTTCTGTCATATTAAGGCACAAGTTTAGGACTGAACAAATAAGATTCGTGCGCTGTTTAGAGCCTTCAGCATTTCTCTCGCTTTTCCTATAACCATTATGTACGTCTGATAGGATAAAGTGCATAATATCCAGAAATAAAAAAAAGTCTCTTTCACGTCTTGCAAATATAAAGATTTAAGTATTGATGGAACATCTCGCAAATCCTTTTCTCAGACACCGATTCACGAGGCTCCATCAATATTAATTATCGATCTGATTTTTCAGCTCTTCTCCGGGCAGAAATACCTTCGAAAAGTGTTTAGCAACAGTTACAGCAGCTTGCCAATATTATACGGAATAGCTTTATATGATGTTACAGACCATAAGCTACAAACTTTATTCAAAATACAGGATCATAACGTATTATGGAACAAATGAATGAAAACCTAAGGTAAAATAAACTAAACTAATAGGCTTCTTGTAAGTACTATGTCTCTTCACCACATAATTCTCTACAGCTTTCTATAATTTGTAACCCTTAAAAACGTTTGTATTTTTTTTTTTTTTTTTTTACTATCCGTCTCATTTTTACATTATTCGGACTATTGTCCTCATCTTTGTCATTTATTACAACGTTTCGGCCGTTGTACGCTCCGGCCTTCTTCAGGTGGTTGGAATGTCGAACTGAACCCTTTATTTCGCTCACTGGAGTAGAAAAGTTTTAGTTCCACGTGCTATGTTTAATGGATGTCAGTTATCTCCCGTTAATAAATAAAGTGAAATAAAGGGTTAAGTTCGACATCCCAACCACCTGAAGGAGGCCGGAGTGTACAACAGCCGAAACGTTGTAATAAATATGGCGATAAAGATGAAGACAATAGTCAGAATAATGTAAATAATGTACATAATACCTCATTTCTGCTGTGACATTCAATTACACCGACTTTTTAGGCAAGTTCGTCTTTTGATCCCAGCGTTCCTGAAGAATTTTAACCCTTCTGCCTGAGCTCTTGCGTCAAAATTCGCAAATAATTGGTATGTAACCTTTCACAGTAGATATAAAAATAGTTACATGTGTTTACCCACCGTTCAACCGGTGGTTGAGCATTACGTCACTTTTCTCTACCACCGGTAAAGCGTTGGTCAGGGCTCAAAGTCTTAAACGATGTTTTTCTCTTACTTTCTACCTGTCCTGTGAGTTTGAAATTTCTCAAGCCTTTTTTTCTCATTGTGTCTCAAAAATGTCAACTGTCTCTGATTCTAAATAAGTGTTCTTTTTGTTCCTATTTTTATTAAATTTCCTCATTGCTCACATATTCCGTCTATAGTATTCTGAACCTCGTTCTGGAGAACCGCATCTATTGCCACAATTCTCTTCTTCATCCATGAGAAAATTGTCGCGCATATATTGTCATATACCATATAAACCTTTTCTTTATTTCTAATGCCTTTTTTCTTTTTGTTGTTTCTTAGTAATTTCTGAGCTTTTTAGAAGGCTATTCTAATGTGCTTTCGAATTTTGGTGCTAGATTTTCCGCCTTTTTGTTAAAACACTTCCCAAATATTTGAACTTCTGTACTTGTTTGACTGGAGATCAAAATTGCGAATAGCAGACGATCAATCCCGATTAATTCCGGGCAAATTAAGCACGTATCTAAAGCAAAGCAAGAATCATTATGAACTTCTTTATTTTGGTTTTTCATTTTCTTTTTCTGTTCTAAGAATACCGTAAGGATTTTTTCAGACATTGGTGTTTAATATACTTACCAATATATATCTCTTTGCAAATCGAAATACAGACTTTACTTTTATCTATAACTAACCTTTCTTAGGGCGAGGGAATTAGTTCAGTTAGCCATTGAAGAATCAATGAATACTATCAAATAATTGTTATTGGTTTATATCAAGGCATCGAAATTAACAGCTCTTCCTTTTCCCGCTTTAGTAGTATACGGTAGATGGGCGAGTGTTTTCTATCAGCTGTTGTGGCATGTCAAGGGACAAAGCATATCTGATTATGCGGGTTTATGTTCCAATGGCATTGTAGCGGGAAGTGTTCTTTCTTTTTTCCAATCTTTGTCTTTCTTTCTTTTTCCAATCTTTGTCTTTCTTTCTTTTTCCAATCTTTGTCTTTCTTTCTTTTTCCAATCTTTGTCTTTCTTTCTTTTTCCAATCTTTGTCTTTCTTTCTTTTTCCAATCTTTGTCTTTCTTTCTTTTTCCAATCTTTGTCTTTCTTTCTTTCTTTCTTTCTTTTTCCAATCTTTGTCTTTCTTTCTTTCTTTCTTTTTCCAATCTTTGTCTTTCTTTCTTTCTTTCTTTTTCCAATCTTTGTCTTTCTTTCTTTCTTTTTTCCAATCTTTGTCTTTCTTTCTTTCTTTTTTCCAATCTTTGTCTTTCTTTCTTTCTTTTTTCCAATCTTTGTCTTTCTTTCTTTCTTTTTTCCAATCTTTGTCTTTCTTTCTTTCTTTTTTCCAATCTTTGTCTTTCTTTCTTTCTTTTTTCCAATCTTTGTCTTTCTTTCTTTCTTTTTTCCAATCTTTGTCTTTCTTTCTTCGTTCAATCTTTGTCTTTCTTTCTTCGTTCAATCTTTGTCTTTCTTTCTTCATTCAATCTTTGTCTTTCTTTCTTTCTTTCTTTCTTCCAATCTTTGTCTTTCTTTCTTTCTTTCTTCCAATCTTTGTCTTTCTTTCTTTCTTTCTTCCAATCTTTGTCTTTCTTTCTTTCTTTCTTCCAATCTTTGTCTTTCTTTCTTTCTTTCTTCCAATCTTTGTCTTTCTTTCTTTCTTTCTTCCAATCTTTGTCTTTCTTTCTTTCTTTTTTGCAATCTTTGTGTTTCTTTCTTTTTTGCAATCTTTGTGTTTCTTTCTTTTTTGCAATCTTTGTGTTTCTTTCTTTTTTGCAATCTTTGTGTTTCTTTCTTTTTTGCAATCTTTGTGTTTCTTTCTTTTTTGCAATCTTTGTGTTTCTTTCTTTTTTGCAATCTTTGTGTTTCTTTCTTTTTTGCAATCTTTGTGTTTCTTTCTTTTTTGCAATCTTTGTGTTTCTTTCTTTTTTGCAATCTTTGTGTTTCTTTCTTCGTTCAATCTTTGTCTTTCTTTCTTTTTTTCCAATCTTTGTCTTTCTTTTTTTTTTTTTTCCAATCTTTGTCTTTCTTTCTTTTTTTTTCCAATCTTTGTCTTTCTTTCTTTTTTTTTCCAATCTTTGTCTTTCTTTCTTTTTTTTCCAATCTTTGTCTTTCTTTCTTTTTTTCCAATCTTTGTCTTTCTTTTTTTCCAATCTTTGTCTTTCTTTCTTTTTTTCCAATCTTTGTCTTTCTTTCTTTTTTTCCAATCTTTGTCTTTCTTTCTTTTTTTCCAATCTTTGTCTTTCTTTCTTTTTTTCCAATCTTTGTCTTTCTTTCTTTTTTTCCAATCTTTGTCTTTCTTTCTTCGTTCAATCTTTGTCTTTCTTTCTTCGTTCAATCTTTGTCTTTCTTTCTTTTTTTTTCCAATCTTTGTCTTTCTTTCTTTTTTTTTCCAATCTTTGTCTTTCTTTCTTTTTTTTCCAATCTTTGTCTTTCTTTCTTTTTTTTCCAATCTTTGTCTTTCTTTCTTTTTTTTCCAATCTTTGTCTTTCTTTCTTTTTTTTCCAATCTTTGTCTTTCTTTCTTCGTTCAATCTTTGTCTTTCTTTCTTCGTTCAATCTTTGTCCTTCTTTCTTCGTTCAATCTTTGTCCTTCTTTCTTCGTTCAATCTTTGTCCTTCTTTCTTCGTTCAATCTTTGTCCTTCTTTCTTCGTTCAATCTTTGTCCTTCTTTCTTCGTTCAATCTTTGTCCTTCTTTTTCTTTTTTTCAATCTTTGTCTTTATTTCTTTCTTTCTTTTTTCCAATCTTTGTCTTTATTTCTTTCTTTCTTTTTTCCAATCTTTGTCTTTATTTCTTTCTTTCTTTTTTCCAATCTTTGTCTTTATTTCTTTCTTTCTTTTTTCCAATCTTTGTCTTTCTTTCTGTCTTTTTTCCAATCTTTGTCTTTCTTTCTTTCTTTTTTGCAATCTTTGTGTTTCTTTCTTCGTTCAGTCTTTGTCTTTCTTTCTTCGTTCAGTCTTTGTCTTTCTTTCTTCGTTCAGTCTTTGTCTTTCTTTCTTCGTTCAGTCTTTGTCTTTCTTTCTTCGTTCAGTCTTTGTCTTTCTTTCTTGCAATCTTTGTTTCTTTCTTTCAGTCTTTCTTTCAGTCTTTCTTTCAGTCTTTCTTTCAGTCTTTCTTTCAGTCTTTCTTTCAGTCTTTCTTTCAGTCTTTCTTTCAGTCTTTCTTTCAGTATTCGAAAAGGAATAAATCGACTTTTTATTATACATTAGCCAAAGATCGTTTTATATTGTGTGTGTGTTGGAAATCTTTTTCTTACTGTTATGCGTAAAAATGAAACTGGACAGATGAGAATTTTGAACTATTTCTCTCGTTATTGTTTTGGTAACGTTTCGGCCTACGACTTCTCTCTCTCTCTCTCTCTCACACACGCACTAACACACACACACAGTTTCGCTGTATCACTGCTCATCAGTGTGACTTGACATCAGTCGGAGATTCTACCCGGCGCCCGGTAGAGAGGGAGAATTTTTGCGTGTTTGTTTTTAAATAATCACGCCAGTGACCGAGAAGGCTCAATCCGTTAGGAGAGTCTTGCATTATCAACAGTGGTAGTCACTGTTTACAAATTCGCGGTTTCTCTCCAATGTGCTCAACCAAATGAATATATATAGCCCGTTTCGATCCCGGTTTGAAGCAATCAGACGACTAGCCACACTGAGGAGCTGTGATACCGCGAAACAGTTTTTACAAATAAAAATTTTTCTTGAAGCTTTTATTTCAGTTTTAATTTCAAGCATCGAATTAATTGGAAGGAGTTATCTTTTAATCGCTAAAAATCGCTATTTTAGCCAATTGTCAGCCTAATGTAATTCTCTTAAAAAGATCTTTCAAAAATAAAATATACTTTTCTGAAATTTTATTTCAGGAATATTAGCTGATTTAGTTTTTAATTAATCTTATTTTGAAACAAATATTACTTTTAGTCTAAAATATCACAGAAATGCATTTTTAACGCGTAGGTAGGTGCTTTTATAAGGTCCTGAATGCTTTATTGACGCCCTGAAAACTTTGACAACCAGAAATTTAACTATTTTTTTCTACGGGGGACATATCTGTAAAGATTACTTGATCAATATAACGTGAGAGCCTTTTTTATATAATTTTTATCTTCCCAGTAATCAATTTTATATAATTTTTATCTTCCCAGTAATCAAAAATGAATTCAAAATACCTTAAAATACTGGGGATCGCCGAATTGTAGTATGCTTTTCGATTCATTAGTAAATATAGTTTTTACTTAATAACACCTAACCGGTACAAATTAATACAGAAATTTTAAGACTTAAAACTTTATAAATTAATTCTACTTAAAATTTTTAAAAAATGAAAACAATTCTAAAAATTCATTATCCCTAAAAAAAATGTTTGCTTAAGACAATAGTGTCTATAATGTATCTTATTCAGAAAAGCAATTAAAAGCTTTTATAATCAAATAATGTCTTAGTTTTATATTACATTTTTTTATTTTACTGTTTTGAGCAAATTTTCGTTAACTGCGGGTCCTATTTGATCAAAAAAATTTCATATTTTAAATTCTCCGAGAATTTGTCCTTTATAACTAATATAAACATTAAACGACCCCAAAAATTTATCTATGTTTCATTAAATTAAATGAGTGGGATAAAATGTAAAATATCTTACAAAGATTTTCTAAAAAAGAAATATTTTAAAAAAATAATTTCATTCATTTGTAAATAAGTCCTGAAATTTTAATAAAAATTATTTGATCTTTGCAAGAATTTCCAATTCAATGTCGTCTTCACCGAAAAAAAAAAAAACGCTAAAATTTCCACTAGTAATTTATGGTCACCCGCTGACGTATGAAAAAAATATTTTAATCAAACTTTAAATTTTCAAAAAGCATTAAAAAAAATATAAATTAATGATTAAAAATCACTTTGGTCTTTCTTCTTAAAGATTTTGAAGATAAAACCTGTTTTTAAGTTTGGGGCATTTTTTTTCATTATGTATGCTCAATTTTTTAGTAACTAAATATCTTAAATACATACATACATACACACACACGCGCACACACAGAGAAATGTTGTAACTGAAAAATCCATGTGTAAGAGGCATGCCTTAGCTGTAGATATCTGGACTGATGGAACTAAGGAATGTATTTCGTTTACCATTTTTTTTTTTTTTTTTTTTTTTGCCTGTGGAAAAAGAGGCGGTAAAGTAAGAGTTAAATCATCCTCCCTCAACAAGGCTGCGTAAATGATTTTGAATTCTGTTAAGTCTGGAATGTGTGGCCTAAGCAGCTTGTTGGGATTACCCCTATCTGGTCTGTCAAGACAGCGCTGTTTCAGGACTATAAAAGAACGACCTTTCTCTCCAACCAGATATAGAATTTGGTAGCGAGAAGACTTCTCCAGTTAGTCCCATGGCGTATCTCCCCCTCTTACACGGACACGCTACAGTTAACCCTATAAATGTTTTTCTTTTCAGCTATGTGTGTACACACTAACGTTTTTTGCGAATTATTTTGTTCGGTATATAAAAAAAAAATATCTCCAGGTGTTGAAATTTATTCCTGAAAATATTGACTTCAATTTCTTCAAAAGTTCTCGACCTTATTCCCTCACAAAGTCGTAGACCCGCCATCCAACCCAGATACGACCACCGTACTCCGTTCGTCTAATACTGTGATTTAAAGTAAAACAAGCAACTATATAATATCAATGAAAGGATTTTGAAGACTGCGGTTAATAAATTTTTTGCTCATGTAATGACTAAATAGTCGTAAACAGACTCGGCAATCAAAGCTTTTTTAAGAAATTATTTCATATCGCAACAGGTGAAAAGCCTCGTTTCGCTCGATTATTCTGTCGTGGTATGGCACGCAATCCGCGGGCGGATTGTTCTTGAGAACATTCAAGAACTTCAAAAGACCACTGAAATTATTTTGATTGTTGATTAAAAAAACTATATACGTCGGAAATAATTCTGAATCGATTTTAGATTTTGCAAAAAACAAAAAGTTTGAATGCCATAGAAAAGAAATTTTGAAAGAGGATTTTCTTTTGTCCATAGAAAAGAACAAATGCCGAAAAATATTTGTTCAAATCTAATATTCTTAGATGTAGAGTAAGTTCGCTATGCGCATATACATAAATCCTCTATGTGTATCCGAAAAAAAAAAAAAAAAAAAAGGACGACCATGGGCAATACGATTTCTGAGAAATGTCGATTAAAAAAAAAATAAACGTTTTTGTTTACCAGAAACAGTTTCCAACGAAATTCACAAACAGATTTTAGTTTAAAACAAAATTATGAATTATATTTTCTGTAAAACCGATCGATAGATACACAGACGCGCGAAAAACATTCAATCTTTTTTCTTATATACATACACACACACGCAATGGTATTGAAATTTATTCAAATTTAAAATTCAAACACATACACGTGTGTATGTGTTTGAATTTTACGTATATATGCATGTAGATATATCCACGTATTTTCTTAATGTATTTATTTCTGTCTATATTTCTGAGATGAGGTATTATGTACACTATTTATATTATTCGGACTGTTGTCCTCATCTTTGTTGCCATATTTATTACAACGTTTCGGCCGATTGTACGCTCCGGCCCTCATTCCAACCACCTGAAAAAGACCAGAGCGTACAACGGCCGAAACGTTGTGATAAATATGGCAACAAAGATGAGGACAATAGTCCGAATAATGTAAATAGTGTATTTATTTCAAATTCCATAACCCATCGTGTACAATGGGATAGACTGGACTCCATCGCTATATATTCAGCCGGTCCATCCATGGGTGGTAGGTTCCCTAGATAGAATCAACGTGACAAGGGCGAATTTGGAGGACATCGGCTGTGGTTTGACCTGGAGAGTGATGGGCTCCGCCAGGTCTATTTGCCCAAGATACGCTACGCATGCATGAATACCTCTCCGGCTTTCACTCCCATATTCGTGGAGGGAACTGGTTAGGTGCTCAGTCACAGTGACCCTACGACCACATCCGGTCATGAGAACAATGATGAAAAATTATTTGATTGTTAATTTTACTAAATAAATGGCCGGCCGTAGTAATGCCTGTCACAGGTATAGATAATTCACGATCACGAACCCCGTTACCCCTGAAGGTCGTAGGAGCACCCCATATCCTGCAGTCGTAACGGCAGTGGTTTTCCTTTGACAAAATACTCTGACTGAGCTCAGTCTTCTTCAGGATGGTTTGAATTCAGATTTAATTCTCCTAGACTGTTTGCCAATCAGTCTGTTCTGCTATTTACCCACAGCTTGGGGGTGGGGAAGAGATGGATTCATACCTTTCCCAAAGGTGCCATTTACAGATCGATAGATGTTATATTGATGGGTTCTCAATATCAGGGATAGAGCGTATGTAAATATAAAAGCGGACATTGAAGTCAACGCCCAGAGGCGACTGCCTGCTTAATGCTTAAATGCGAGTTCCCCAAACAGCATGATACGTGGGAATCGAATGGGTCGCATTCTGGACACGTGATCTGCCCGGCAGAGACGATGTTGAAGGATGATATGTCCGATAGTGGACCTCGTTGTTGGTAATGCGGTCCTCCCAACTGATGCGACTGATCTATCGCTTCGTGTCTCTGATCCGTATGCACCACGACGGAATGGAGGGCCGGGTGAACCATCGAGATGTCCTCTTGGGGAGTTTCCAATCATCAGTGGCCTTAAACAGAGCTTTATGTTAGCTCTGGCACTCTTCTTCCTGTACCCCTCCGCCATAATCAACGAGGTCGCCCCTGACAGCACTGGCATTCACAACTGATACAGATACGACAGTGGACTCTTCAACCTCACCCGATGTGTGTGTGTGTGTGTGTGTGTGTGTGTATGTATGTATGTATGTATGTATGTGTGTGTATGTATGTATGTATGTGTGTGTATATATATATATATATATATATATATATATATATATATATATACTTTTAAGATATGCTATATTTATAGATGCTCAATATCAGGGATAGAGCGTATGTAAATATAAAAACGGACATTGAGGTCAGCACCCAGAGGCGACTGCCTGCTTAATGTTGAACACAATCTTCATTGCATAAAGTTTGTGTTTAAGCATTAAACAGACTGTCGCCGCTGAATGTCCACTTATATACAGGGTGACCCCCCCCCCCACACACACACACACGCAAAAAAAAAATTGACATTATTTAAAATGTGAATATTTGAGTAACATGTCTCGTGCAAACGAAATTAAATAGGCTTCATATTGAACAATAAAAGATTTATTAATCAAAATTCGAACAAGGTATTCAAAGGGATGTAGATTTTATAACCGATTTTACAAAGCTTTATAAATGTTCAATATGCGAACCGCCTCTAATACGACAAACGTCTGCCGCTACTCTATCATAGTTTCCATGGTAACTGTTCTGACGAGTTACAGTTGTTAGTTCTACTACTGCTAAAACCCACCATGCCGCATACACTGAAGCAAATTATACCTTCTTTTTTCTTTGGTATTCCATTAAAAAAAATCGCTACATTACGAAATACTCCCGAGTGGATGCTTCCTAGATTGCTACAATCTTAAACTCTTAAAAACTAGAGTCGACCGTTATCTTTCCTACATATCCTCACGAACTGAACCTCTTACCTCCACCTCATTCAGTAACTCTACCTTGAGTGGCTCTTGGGTTTTGTACTGGATGAAGAAGTAGTAAAAAAAAAAATTACAAGAGTAAACATCTAAAATTTTCTGGTCAAGCAGTTTTCAAACATCGATTAATCGTTTTTAAATATAGGCTGAGAATTATGGAAATGATGGAAACTTGATTGCCCATCAGCTACGGGTAAAATGTGAATGAAATAATGATGCATATTATATCTTGTTCGTGTGTCGGTCTTTTTTGGCTTGTCGCAATTCGAAACATGAACCCCACAGTTTACGCGTCAAAAAGCAACCAGTGAATATTTATGCAATGTGGATTGCACTGTACCGACTTTTCTGTTGTCTAATTGAAAAAGGTTTACAGGAACACACCTGGATATGATGATAAACTACATCTTGCAGCAATCGGGCGGTTTTGAGAAGTATTGAACTGCCTCTTAATTGCTGTTGTTACCAGAACCACACTGACCCAAGGTGAGTAGCACCTGTTGGGGTCCAGTTATAGGCAAATAGTGAACCTCCAAATTGGGGTCAAAACCTGAAAAAAAAATTACCAGCAATACATTTTCACAGTAAATTTTTTTTTTTTTAAATTACCACCTATACATTTTTGGAAAAAGAAAATTACCAGCAATCCATTTTTGGAAAAAAATACCAAAGCTCATGAACTATAAGGAGTTGTTATGCCGTTAAACAAACTGAACTAAACTTAGGTTGGTGCAAAAATAATGTCGGTTTTTGACGTAATTTTTAACGTCAAAAACGACATTATTTTTGCACCAACCTAATATGTACACGTCTTCGTAATCCTGGATTCACTGTGGATTCGAACACAAACTAGAAATGTTTGAGGAAGAAGCAACCCTTTCAGCCATCAAGCAAGACTCAAGTAAAACAATGGTAGCAATAAATGGCGCTTGAAGCCTATTGTTTTTCGATAAATGTCAATAGCTAATTTAAGTTTGTTAATGTTATACCATACCTATGGACTATAATGGGTATGTCCCAATCCTTATAAATACTGTCGAATATACTGTATGTTGATTTACAGTGAGCTAGTAGGCACCTCGGCGAGGTGTAATGGTTAGCAAGCTTGTCTTGCTAGCTCAGTTATTACTGAAAAGTGAGTTCGATCCTCACTGGATGCCCCATGCTTTCGGCCTTGTGCCACATCTAAGCTTCGCTTGGAAAATCACTATTTACAGTGAGCTAGTGGACACCTCGAGGCGGTGTAATGGTTAGCAAGCTTGTCTCGCTAGAACAATTACCACTGAGTAGTGAGTTCGGTTCTCACTGGGTGCCCCCTACTTTCGGCCTTGTGCCACATCTAAGCTACGCTTGGAAAATCACTTTACAGTGAGCTGTGTAGAGAGGAACCCAGACGAGGCTGAGCAAAATGGCAGTCTCTCGTCTGGGGTGGTAGATAGCTACCTGAGCCCGTTTTTTTACGGAGGTCTACGGGGAATTTTCGGCCGAGCCTATGGACTAGGATACCTCACAATAAACTCAACCTTGTGCCACATCCGACCGAGTGGGGCGGTTATTGAATATTTCACTGTGGTCTTCCATAGTGTGCTTGTCAAACTCTCTGCCATGTCGAAGGGCAGAGTCTCGTCTGGGGTAGTCAGACATCTACCCGATCCCGTGTATACGGGGAATTTTTGCCTGAGCCTACGGGCTCGGTTTACTCCACATTAAATTCGGCCGTGTACCACATCTGACTGTGTCTTCAAAAGGTTGCCGACCCCCTACCATAGAGGTGTTGATATGAAGCTAAACAAATCACCCAACCAACATTTAGATCGTCCATTTAATGATATTTTTATGTTGCTTATCAGTATTTAGAATTATGCCACTTTTAGAGAACATTTTTAAAATATAAATACACTTCTACAATTTTAACAAGTTTATCTCGTCTTTTATCAAAAATCTCCTTCTTTGGGTAACAAGTTGTTCATAAAAGATAATATCATTGTACAGATAAAACATTAGATTAACCCTTTGAGCCCTGATCACCCTGAACGGTGATGCAGAAAATGACTTAATGTCCAGCTACCGGTTAAACGGTGGGTAAACACTTGTAACTATTTTTATATCTGCTGTGAAAAATTTCATACCAATTATTTGCGAATTTTGACTCCGGAGCTCAGGCAGAAGGATTAAAAATGTTCAGGAACGCAGGGCTTAAAGGGTTAAATCATGCCAAGAATATATTGGGTTGGTGCATAATTATCATGCGTTTTTGTAGGCGAGTTATTTGTTAATAAAAATTACTATTTTGTTTACTTTTTTTTTTAATAAAAATACAGTGTAACCCGGATATAAGAGAGTTGTAGGGACCTAAAAGTCTCTTATATCCGGGTTTTCTCTTATATCCGGGTTTGGTCTGTTTTGTTTAGGTAAATATGGCTCTATTTTGGGACCATATAAAATCTCTCTTATATATTTTATTTTCCTGGCTATAAAAATGCGTGTCGATAATCATACGCTCCGGAATAATCATTTAAAAATGTTTTTGAATTATGGTTCTTTTTTCATTAAAAATATTGTTTAAAAGAAACGCCTGATAATTATGCACCAACGCAGTAATGCATCGGAAAAATTAGTTTGTTTTTTCTCTCTCTCTCTATAATTCTTAAATTGTCTTTTTTGTCCACCCTTGTCTGATGCAAGAACAGTTTGAGACCACCAATATAATGAGTTTTTATTAGGTAGCTACAAGAGCACGTTTTAATATGTTAGCTTTTGGAATTTCCAAAACTTTAATTCTTACCGATGGTTTCAGAGCCCCTTAAAAATAAAAATTCGATGGATTTTTTCTCTCAAAGAGCTGATAAACCAATGTGATTTATAAAACGCTATCTCAAAATCAACACATTTACGACCTTTCAACATGTCCCCCGTTTCCATTTCAAACGGCAAGAACAGTAAAATATTACTGAGGTGTCTAACACAAGGTAGAGGTCAGAAAGAAGACTATACATTCAAAAGAAATACACCTAGTGACGTCGATGATGATGATAATAATAATCACTGGCCAAAGTGTTGTTCGAGAAATTATCTACATTTAGTTTTCCATGATAAAATTGAAACTACTATTATCACCTTTCTTTTACCTGTAATTTGCTCATCTGTTATGTCTCTCTCATTTTCAAGTTAACGAATTCGTACAGTTTTCTGTAAAAATCCCAGAATTTTTGTTTCAAGGTGTGTAAAAGTTTATGATGATCTCGAGGCACTTAAAAAAATTATAACAGAAGCTTTTATTCTGACAGCTTTCAACACACTGAAAATTAAAAACAAACAAAAAACATAATTTCCGGCTCGACACAAAATATTCAAAATTCAGCTCAACATTAATAAAGCTAATTGTTTTCAATGTAAAACCTTAAAAGGAGACTTCTATCTGTCCACTTTGATGGAGACTTAACCCAGACACAGATTTCGCCAGAAATGATGTGCAAAAGATAGCAGGCATTTTGGTTTTAATATATTTTCAATTTAAAGTATCTGATACAAAAGATATTAATTTTATTTGGATTTATTCTTGAAATAGTACAAGCTTGACATCAGTTTGTAAGCAAAAACCTGCGGAAATTAGGTATTTCTCTATATTTTTCAATCAATCTTTAAAACTAAATGCTCAAAAATTGGTAAAAGCTATGAATGTCATTTTTGGAATCAATATTTATCATATCAAATCTCAGCTTTTACACTGAGTACAAAGGTAATTTTCTGAAAACGTTAAATATGAACCTCTGCCCTATTACCTAAATGACAACCCAACATCAAATGAAACGGACTTAATTGGTAGCTGATGACTGGAAGAAAGTACTTCAACTTTTATTCGTACATTAATTCTCAATATTACTTTGGAATCGACTCGACCTACATATTTAAGAAACTTTAATCCAACAAATTATATATATATATATATATATATATATATAATTATTTATTCGAAAATTATAACATAAATATGTTATAAAATTACTACAAAAATAGCCATTTTGTTTAAACACTTCTGGTGTCTTATCAAGTGATGGCATTGAATTAGAAGTACTCTTTGGATATCGGAATTTATTTCGTATACACCAATCCTATACTTGGGGGGAGATATATATATATATGTGTGTGTGTGTGTGTGTAATTTTTTGGCTGAGGATTATTGTGATATTTTGACGCTGCTGAATTAGTGCGTCACTACCAGATTCAAGGATTGAAGTCCTGATCACTAGATGATAGACAACCTACATACAAATGCCTAGATCGACTAGGTTTTGACATTTGGTTATCATGGCGGGTCCGTCCCGCTTTTCATAATTTAGGATTTCCTTTTTAAGATGGATAATTATCAATATTCTTGTATTATTTCGAATTATTATCCCAATCAATGGACACCGGAGGATGACGACGACCAGAGGCTACTTGCTCGAAACGTTGTCTATAATAACATATATATCAACCAAGACGCGAATAATAAAGTGATTACATTATCAAACTTTATTTTTTAAACTCAAAATGAGAAAAACAGTCGTTAATTGCTGGAACCGGCTAAAGTGTGGGTTTAATAATTTCATAAAATTTAATGTCTAAAACTTTAGAATCGAGGTTCCGAATATAACATCAATCACCGAAGTGAGAAATTCTATTTGTATTAATCATACATACATAATGTGTGTGTGTATACTAATTCCTTATAATAAGACAGAATGTGTGTATAGAGAGGGAGTGCGCATGTACGTGCGCGTACTGGTGTATATATATGCACATATTGGCAAAAACAAAACTGCTCACAGGCACTCACGTGAACCCTACACAACATAGGGAGTGCGTGTATGTGTGTGTAGATATATGTGTACATATGTGTATACTAATTCCTTATAATAAGATATATATATGGAGAGGGAATATGCGTACGCATGCTGACAAAACACAAAAAAAAATGGAAATAGATCTAAGAACACATAGGGGTCATTAAAAGATAAGAATATAGATATCTTGCTCACCTTTTCTCGGACCAGTCTTAATTGTTTTATTACCCTTTACGCAGAATTCTTTCACTGCCAGTTCAAGAAAGTCATTTGGGTCACTAACACAAAAAAGAGAATGTCTAATATCAAGAATATTTAACATAGAAAAACATAAGAAAAATGAATTTCTTTTAATAATATGTGGAAATATATATATATATATATAGAGAGAGAGAGAGAGAGAGAGAGCGGAACCTTATCAAATTAGTTTTAACATTGCATTTCCCTTTCTCGAACTGTTTGGATTCTAAAATGTAAATTAGCCATGTATTAAATAAAAGGGTAGATTGTACTATAGCTTTGGCTGGCAATCGGTCTCGAAGAATTTCTCTAGAAATTAAAACTGTAAAGATAGCACCAGGAATTCACCTCACCGTCTCCTTCAACAATAATCATGGCAATGCATAGTTTGGAGACTAAAGAAAAAGTAAGTTCTGGCGAAACATGATTGTTTACGTCTTGAAATGACATAGTAGAATCCATTATAAATCTGATACTAATTTTATTGTTTAAGTTAAAGACATATCAGTCCTTATTGGTTGATTTAATATCCAATCCTATAGGACGCAAATTACAAAGAACTAAATAGTCCTAGGTATGACGATAAATTCCATCCGGCAGCAAGATCGGGAGATTGAAGGTTTTGAGGAGCGAGGAACCACCTCTTAACCTGTGATGTTTCTAGGTCCATCCTGACCTTGGGTGGTAGCACCTGTTAGGGTCCCAGATATGAGCAAATAGTGAACCCTTAAACAAAAAACAAGGTACTGGGAAAGTATAAAAATACATTTTATAGTAAAAATACCAGTAATACATTTTTTAATTGCTAACAATTCATTTTATGATTTACAAACTATATATCTAAAAAAAAAAAAAAAAAAAAAAAACTTACATTTACCCTGAAAATATAAAATTACGTACAAAATATCTGTAGTTGAAAGCATGAAATTGCATAAAAATATTTTAATTTCGACATTAAATAACCCATAGAAGTATTGATATGCCACTAAGTATAATCAACCAACCAACAACGAATTAATAGAAAGGTAAGTACAAATCTAGTTTACACTAGTTAAAAAGATAGAGATACCAGTTTACAAGTATCCACCAAAAATGTAGCCCTCTTTTTTAGACGGAGGAGGTTTTGCTCAATGTTGTGCAGTTGACATATTGTAGGCCCTTTCCAACACTAAAAAAAAACTCCGATTCTGAAATGGATTAATTTTTTCTTGTCTTCAACTTCTGAAACTTCCTATTCTCACGCAACATAGTTTTTCAAGCGTAAACCAATTGAAGTAAGAATTTCAGTGGAAGCACGAACGGCTTCTATTAATTCATAAAAAGATGCCAATTTCCCATCATGCATTTGCCCTTTATCTCCGCCGTCGCGTTTTTTTTTTTTTGTTTTTTTTATTTCACCACTTTGCACATTACATAATATCGGCATTGAAACGATGTCTATTCTTAGAATGTCCGTGGGCATTGGAGATTTCAGTAAGTTAAGCCACGTTTCCTAGAAACAAAACAAACAAAAAACAAAAGATTTCAGTTCGTCGGAAACATTAGGAACAGTTTTCAGATATATATATATATATTGATCCGTGCTTTTAGTTCCTATAAGAAGACTTTTTCTTTTTTGTCTTCTTCAAAGGCACTGTTGTGTTCAGTGTAAACTTACAGGGTCGCAACGACCATTCTGTAGAGAGAATGTAAAGCCTAAAGTGTGTGTGTACACAGATATCGGTCGTTTTCTTTGAAGGGAGAAGAAATCTTTGGAGCCTGTCTGATTATATTCGCTGTTTTCCTAATTCTTTCTTTCTTTTTTTCTTTTTTTTTTTTTTTTGTTTTGCTTTTCGTTTATTCCTTTCCTCTCCTTTTCCCTGTGTGATGAATTTGAAAGACGTTCAATTGGTTTTTAGACGGATTTCTCCCTTACGAAGAAAAAAATAGTAGAAACTTAAGACAAATAATTTCATTAATGGACGATTCAGTTTTTTAAAGAACTTTTATTTTAAAACTATTCACTTTTATTTGGCTATATTTGAATTCTCTTAGCAATTTCTAAGACTGTTATATTACTTGCGTTAGAGAAAGCAAAGTACCGTAAAAGATATATGGTAATTCATCGAATCTAGGAGAATGCTCAACAGAATGCAGAAAGCACTGGACGGCCGTTTCATCCTATTTGGGACTCATCAGCTGTGCTCATCTGCTACCGAGATTCGAACTCGGACCGTTTCAATACAACGTAAGCGCCATACCAACAGAACTCGGTGGCGAAGAAGAAACTGACTAGACTCGATATAACGCCGCTATATATTAGGTTGGTGCAAAAATAATGTCGGTTTTTGACGTATTTTTTAACGTCAAAAACCGACAATATTTTTGCACCAACCTAATATATATATATATATATATATATATATATATATATATATATATAAAGTTTGTAACCCTGGGATCACTCTTTTGCTTTTGATAGCTCTATCACAGATATTGAGCACTTTCCACTAAGTACTGCACAGACACACACACACACACATATTATGTGTTTGCGTGCGCAGTACTTAGCAGAAAATGCTCATTATCTTTGATAGATAACATATTCAGTTGTTTGTTTTGATGATCGCAAAAGCGTGATCCCAAGGTTACAAACTCATATCCATACAACTGAAAATACATAATGTGATGCGTGTTATGCACACATTATTACTACTGCCACTCACTCCCATCGTTTTCGATGTATTGAGGGTACAGTAACTCAGTACTATCCACATATATGATTTGATTATAGTGGTGAAAGCTTGTGCAGAACCAACCACACTTTGTGGAAAAGCCGAATAAAGAAAATTGGTGCGCAGTGTACAAGATCCTCAAACTATTGTCCTCGGATTTCTAATTAATTAAAGTGATGAAATTTTATATAATAGGCACGGTGGGATAATGTATAACGGCTCGGAGAGTAGATTTCATTATATTCACTTACGTGCAAATACGACCAGGAGAGATGTGAATCCACCTCCTAAATCTGTGGGTAGATAGCAGAACAAAACTGGGGTCCTATAGCCTGCAACTCTGAATTCGAAACCTGAGGACGATCGTTTAAAAATGCTGATGGATGTTAAAACTTGAATAGAAATTGTTTTTATATAGATAATTATTTAATATATCAAACTGAAGCATACTGCGATAAAGAAAAAGTTAAAATGGCAGGGAATTGTAATTTAATACACAAAAATAAAATACCAGCGAAATATAATTCAATAAACACGTTAAATAGAATGCTAGGGTATTGTAAATTTGTAATTCATTTTATTCAGATGAACATCGCAGTCAATGAGAAACCTGTGATGTTTTTGGGGTTTTTTTCTTCGCCAATTCTGCTTGAGAGAGCACAACGCAGATTATTTTTAACCTCCAATCTACAACGTCGTCTCATTTTAATTTGCAACAAAGTTGACCCAAATGGAAGCAATGCACAAATTGCTCTTTCTACCACTTTTGGGTAGGAATCGCACATGAAGGGCCCAAATTCTCTGATTGATTTCTCATCGAACATAACTCAGGCTCCCGAATTCAGCTCTAGAAACTCATCTTGATAATCATCAGAAACTTTTCAACTGACAATTTGAATGGATTTTGCACTAAATCCAATTCATCATTATTGAGCTCAGGAAAATATAGGCTGAATTTCATTTTCCAGTGCTGTCAGATGCTGCAATTTTTTTTTTTTTTTTTTTGCCAGCTCTAGAAATAACCACTAATAACAAGAACAGGTGACAGCTTCTCAAATATTGCAACATTTTTTTTTATATTTACCTTTCTCTTCCAATTTTCCAGCTTGCTCATGAAAGCTTTCAAAGCATCCGTAAATTATATGTTGTTAGTATTCCTTCCTGGCATCTGAAGAGTCAGTTTATTCAGCTGCTCAAAAATATCAACCTAACAGGCAAGTCGCGTGATCCATTCATCATCCAACCAAGCCAAAAAATTCCATTTTGCCCTGAACTTCAAAAATACTTTGAACCCATCTCTAAGCTCAAATATTCGCTCAGTTACAGTTCCTGTTGACAGCCAAAAAAGCAAATGATGGTCTGCATCCATGTCAATGCATAAGTGCTTGAAATGTGAGCTGAGAGCTCTTTCGTTGACAAAATGCACAATCAGAATTGTTTGATCCAAAACCTTCCCTAATGTCTGACGATGGATCATCCAATGAATGCCTTTCACTTTTGAGGCTCGCTTTTTCAGACAAACTTGAGATCCATACTGTGTCCCCAGTTCGATCTTCACTCGGTGGAAGGTAAACTATTGGTGATTTTTTTTTTTTTTTATGTACGAAGTTAGGCTTCATAACATCGTATGAAGGGTCTTATCGTCAATCAATGATTAATCTATTCACTTCATTCCCTCTAAAAAAAATACACTAGTTCTCGTTCTATCATCGAGTCTAGTCAGTATTTACATAGAGGGAGACCTGTAAGCAATCTCTTAGAATCCCAACTGTTTCGGCTCTAAATAACCTACAAAGGGTTGATAAGCCGTAACAGTAAAACCCACTAAAATTTGTATGAATATTAGTTGACATGTGCTCCAATGCATAAAGAGAAAAAACTTTTCTTTTGTCGATTTTTTTTTTTTTTTTTTTTTTTTTGGCGGGCGGGGGGATTTCCTTCACCGACTGTCCAAGGACTAATTAATTAGCTTAAAGGAAAACAATAAAAGAACATTTCATTAAATCAATCTTCCTTCACTCTTACCTTTTCGGTTAAGAAAAAAAATAGCCAGTCGTAGGCCAACTTAATGTCTCTCTCTCTTTCTGCTCGGCTGTAATTTTTTGTCATTTTTCTTCCCTTTGCTGTGGCCAGATATTGAACTCACAACTCTTTCGGTGAAGTGCTTTTAGCCACTGGGTCATGTGTACTTGGAAAGTTGAGTTACTAAGGAGAATTAACTGATAGTGAAAATTCCGCCCCCCCCCCTCCTTCAAAAAAGTCATGGGACGTGGAATTAGACCAATCTACTAAATAAAGTGTTCTGTTCGAAATTTCAACGTATATCACCTGAGGAAGGCCGGAGAGTACAACGGCCAAACATCGTTATCTTTATTACCATATTCACAACAGTCCGTATGATATAAATTACAGTACCTCACTCATCTCAGAAATACAGTTTTATTAATCTCCATTTATTCACGCTTTTCGGGGATCAGTTGACGTTTGACTTACACCGCATCCAAATTTCAATGTATTTTTTTCCCATTGAAATGCGAAGATTCTTAAAGATGGCTTCTTATATATATATACTAACCAAAATCAGGACACTCGTTCGAAAATAATACAAGAATATTGACAATTACTCGTCTCACTAAATTATAAAGTGTTTCGAAGTCGTCATCATAACTAAATGTCAAAAACCCCATCTGACTTTGAATATGAAAGGCTAAAAATAACACACAACCACACGCCAATAATGTCCTTCGTGACGATGGCATAGTTTGTTACTGTCCTTTAGTCGTCGTGAGTTCAATTCCTGGATCAAGTAGTGAATTGCCGATTCAGCAAGAAGGGATAACTGAAACCTCAGTGACCAAAATAACACCAAATGATATTCCGTTTCAGTCAAACAATGGACATAATATATTCTTTAGTCTTGTTGACTCATAGTTAACTGAATTGGTTAAACATCTCACCTAGAAGCATCTTCTTTCAGATAAACAATATGGCTTTCGCTTATCTAGATCAACTGCTGATGTTTTGATGGATTTTGAAAGTGTCTGTTAAGCTTTAGCTAGGAATGACGAAGTTTGGAGTGTTGCTTTAGACAGCTCAAAGGTGCTTGATATGATGGTCATTTTTAGCATGCTGGTCATTTTAGAAAACGTTTCTTGCCTTTCAAAACTATGGCTGATGCTAACCTCCGTGAAAGTGAAACTCTTGCGTCATGTTCTCAGCTGATATTGAATCAATTGCTATGTCAGCTGCCAGGAAAGTTGGTTCACTGTATCGCGTTCTAGATAATATTTCTTCACATAATATATATTACACCTTCATAAGTCTACCATTGGTTCATGCATTGAATATTACTGCCACATCTGGTCGGTTGCTTCTAGGTATCTGGAGATTTCTGTCAGAATCCAAAGAAAAATCTGCAATGTTGACAGTCCTGACCTGGCATCTGAGCTTCAGTCACTTTCTCACCGCCATAGCGTAGCTTCCCTGTGCCTTTTCTATATGTATTTTCATAGTAATTGTTCTGATGAGCTTTCCTCTTTGGTACCTCAGCTTTACGAATTTAAACGCAGTACTAGATTAGCAGCTAGGGCTTATCTTTTTAGAGTTGAATTTGCTAGATGTAACCGTAAGTTCTATGCATTGTTTCTTCTGTCACACTTTTTGCTTGTGAAAATTTCTACTGCTTCTTGCTTTCTAGCCAAATTGATTTTCAAAAATTTAAATCGCACTCATCCTGTCTCCTTGAATCTTGTTCTTTTATTGTTCTCACTCATTAACGTTTTTTTTTTTTTTTTTTTGTTTTTTTTGTTTGTTTTTTTTTGGGGGGGTGCTCGTTTTGTTGTTTTGGTTTTTTTGCTCGTTTTGGTTTTTGTTTTTGTTTTTTTGCTCGTTTTGGTTTTTGTTTTTGTTTTTTTGCACGTTTTGTTGTTTTGGTTTTTTTTTGCTCGTTTTGTTTTTTTTGTTTTGGTTTTTTTTTTGCTCGTTTTGTTTTTTTGTTTGTTTTTTTTTTGCTCGTTTTGTTTTTTTTTTGTTTTTGTTTTGTTTTTTGCTCGTTTTGTTTTTTCTCACACTTTCGTTCTCTGTAATCTCTTGCTTTATCGCCCTACTTAGAGTGAAATAATTTATTAAAAAAACAACACAGACGCTGGGATTATTGGGCTTGTTGTTATTTGTCGATAGAGGTAAACCTACATTTTGGCTCTGCGTCTGCCAAGAACTCAAGTGACTCTGTTCGGTTACAGTACCTTTAGTCATGATGAAAAACTTATTCATTTTCTCGATTTTGTCTCAATTGTAAATAATATAGAAAATCACGTTAGAAACCAGACAAATTATTATTATAGTTATTATTATAACAAAAACAAACGTTTAACTGCAACTTATTCTGCAGCTTCTATGAAATTAATCCTAATTAAATATACCATGTGTGCGTTGTAGTTTCAGTCAGTGCACAAATGTAGTGGGTGTCTTTAATTTCTTTAATGGCAACGTTTTTCTCTTATTATATTTCCCTCCCTTAGTTCTTTAGTTGGCACGACCGTTAAGCCCTGCCAACACCTCATAAATAATGGACTATTCCGTTTTGATCGCGTCGACAGACGGAAAAGACATTAGAGACGTTTCAGTGAGAAAATAAAAGAAAGGGAAGATAGAAAGGCGATAACACTCTCATGTCTCTTTCAGTGAATTAGAAAAGTTCGTCAGTTCATTTGTATCCTCTTACTTCTTTAAATAACGACCAGCATTCATATTGATATTACAGTATTTTGTTCAAGTTGTGAAGCTCAAATATTTCGCGACACGATAGGGGAATTACTACGGATATTTTACGTTAAGCTCTGCCAATATCTCATAAATAATGGACTATTCTATTTTGATAACGTAGAAAGACGGATAAAACATATCCGAGACAGTGGATGAACATTTGCGTCTCTAGACAATTGCGTACCTCTATGATTTTTTTGAAGTTACCACTTTTTAAAATAGAAATTTGCGCACGAATACCTTTTAGTAACTCTAAAGAAACAGGAAGGTAGTTACCATAAATAAAAGAGAAATGTCTTTTTTAAAGGAAGAGAAAATTAAACTAGCAGTTTCAGTTCACTCCAGCAATGCGTACCACAAACATCTAGATTCTGGATTTTATAGATTATATTTTCATTTGGAACCCATGGCTAAGTCTCAAAATCAAACACTGTTGGAAAAATATCTGTGGACGAGGAAAATTACAGATACAGTGTAACCCGGATATAAGAGAGTTGTCGGGACCGGAGACGTCTCTTATATCCGGGTTTCTCTTATATCCGGGTATGGTCTAATTTATATACATTGACACAGGCTCTAATTTGGGACCAGATAAAATCTCTCTTATATCAGGGTCTCTTATATCCGGGTTACACTGTACCACAATCATAAGAAAAATGCCGATAAAACAAAAACATACTGGCGATGTGTAGAGTGATCTTGCGACACTGTTAATCTGTCATTGCATTTTAAACAAAAATGAACTTTTAATTTGTTTTATTTTATTCTTTTTTTCTTTTTTTTTTAATTATGATTACTATCTCTTTGGGGTTTTTTTTTGGTTTTTTTTTTTTTTGTTTTTTTGTTTTTTGTTTTGTTTTTTTTTTTCAAAGTTCATGGTAATTACCTTTTTAAAAGCTTCCAAAAATTATCAGAGATACACGATTATTCAGAGATGCAATTGTCTGGGACGAAAATATCCAGTACGCAACTGTCGTAGAACCATCATAGACGCTACTTGGCTTCAGTGAGAAAGAAAGCAAAGTAAGTTTCATGAGTACTACTACTAGATTCTAAAAGATAACCACAAACTGGACTCTGACTTTAACCGCCAGGTTCATATCTTGTGAAAGACAAGCGGTGAAAAGCTTTTTTGCCCGCCAAATTGAAAATGTCATAGAACTTTCTGTTGTAGATTTGAATGAACCCACAACAAAGAAAAGGGCGTGAAACGTTTTTAAATATAAAATATTTTATTTTCGTATTGTTACAACTAATTTTTTCTCAGCGTGTATGAGTGTTAATGTTTCTTGTTTGAAAAGAAATGGGATTTCTTCGCGTATATATGTGAAAAAGAGGGGCAAAGGAGAACGTAAATAGAATGGGTGCAATTGTCACTTATACAGGTGAGTAGGGTAGGTGTAAGAGTAAGGGAATCTCTTTTTAATCCGTTATGTCCTGCGTCTGTTGCAGTATGTTAGCGCTCCTTCTCCGTACTCGCATGTCTGGTCTAGAAGCATTCCTTAAATACCCCTTCAAAGGGATCACAAAGCATGTTTTTATTGTTTTTGTTTTTTTTTTCATTTTTTTTTTTTTTTTTTTGTCATTTGGCTTTCAACCGTCTTAGTGTTTATTTCCATCTTTGCTCCACAATTTTTTTTTATTTTATCTTTTAAATTTAAATTTTAGTTTTGTCTGCATAAAACAACAGTAAATAACCGAATGCTTTAATGCAATAGTTTCATTTACGATACAAAGTATGTAATTTTCTAAAATTACAAAAATCCTAACGTCAGCAAGTATGAAACAAAAGGAGTAATATATATATATATATATATATATATATTCCCAATTACCTTTTAAAATAATTCAACAAAAATGTTTTCACGTCAGTTTTTTTTAATAAAATATCCGAAGTTTCAAATCTATCAATCAGAAAAACAAGCAGTGTCAATTGAAAGTTGTGCGGGGACACCTCCTGGGATTGGATTTAAGAGATAGAGGCCTGACCCAAATTTGGAAGATTGATTGACCGAGCAGTAGGATAGTTATAAGCGAGACGGCTTTTCCCTTGTCCACTTAGATAAATGAACAAAATTTTGCTAACGAGACAAAGTTCAGGAGCGTGGATCTATTGCTTTCTCGGTGACGTCAATGTAGTAAATATACGCTGTCTCACCCGGAATTAGAATTCGTGTTTTAGAATTGTTTACATTACCATGTTGATCTCCATTACACTAATACCACCTCTCATTTTATTTTATTTACACACACACACACATATATATATATATATATATATATATATATATATATATATAATCGACTCTCCCGTCGAGATTCGACGTATGAGGGTCAAGCAGATCAGTTTCCAGGAAACCGACAGCCCGACACCGGCACATGAGATTTGATTATAGTGGTGAAGGCCTCGTGCAGGACCATCCACACTTTTTGGAGAGACGAATACAGAGACCTGGTGCACCGAATGCCACAAGGTTCCCAAACGACCCTCCGCAGGTTTTGAATTCAGAGTTGTCCTTCTCCTAGACCAGTTGCCATCCAAGGCTATAGAACCCAGTCTGTCCTGCTATTTTACCCATAGCTGGAGGGAGAAGAAGAGGATTCATACCTTTCCCAAGGGTATTAGCACGTAAGTGAATGTAATGGATTCGACTGGAATTCGAACTCGGCTCTCCGATTCCTCAATCCAAGCCATTACTCCACCGTGCCTCCTATATATATATATATATATATAGGCATTTTTTTTTGTTTATACATTCTTTTTATAGATACAAATATTTAAGTAAATTCTCTGTTTGTATCTGTAAAAAGAACGTATGAACATTAAAAAAAAATTCATTATATATATGACAATTGAAAAAATACTTAGTTCTTGCCGACGCGTTTCGTCTTCCGACTTCATCAAAGCAAGCTATGAAAGTGAACTGTTTTATAGCCATAATTAAACCAAATCTAACGTCTTTTTTTTTTTTTTTTCTTTTTTTTTTTTTTTAATTTTGGATTTAATGTAACTATGGTTACAAAACATTTCGCTTTTATACCTTACCTTCATGAAGTCGGAAGACGAAACGCGTCAGCAAGAACTAAGATTTTTTTCCAATTGTCATATATATATATATATATATTTATTTATTTAACGATATAGAATTTTTTATATATCAAGAACAATAATTGTGAAAAAGTTGGAAAAAGTTTTCGTGTGACGTGTTTTGTCCTTTAGGACTTCATTGGACAAAAGTTGTTATGTTCATGTGACTACACATGCGCACGAACAAAGGATGCTGGGAATTTTAAATTAATATTTTCTTATATAATGTAGCCAATTTCATTTACATTCTTTTTCTTTTCGTTTTCATCACTTATCATTATTAGATATCCCACATTGTGATAATAGAAGATCTACCAGGAATGTGACATTTCACCATTCTCCCTTTCTCTTTTCCTCACATTTAGAAAATATCATTCAGTAAGCCTCTAACTTTAGAGGATATTTCCCTAGGAAGGAATGAGAGAATAGAACGCCATCTCTTATCCCGATTATAGAATAATGCGCATATAAAAACAAGCATGTCTCGAAACTTCAAAGTGAAATTTGAAATGAACAAAAATTTATTACATAGACAAAAAATGAACAAAATAGGCTTACCCAAAAATTTCCTTTTGTGCGCCTTATTATTAACAAGGCAAGATAACCAGTTTAATAGAAAGTATTATGAGCTGTTAAAAAGATATACAATTAAAACTTCCAATAATAGAAAAAACCTTGAAGGTAATATAAAAACTTTAATGTTCAAAACAGACTTTCAAAAAAGATGTTTCCATCTAATTGAAAGACGAAAACAGGTTACTTGTCATTAGAACTTTTAACAATTATGATTTTGGGTTTGTTTTAGGTGATTTGCTTCTAGTGTATATTCTGGATTATACTGACTTCCCAAATAGATCTAGTTATTTTTTTTTTTTTTTTTTTTTTTAGCAGTTCAGTTATACAGAGAGGATTGTATGGCGCTAATCTTCCAAGTAGTGATCGTTAATTACTAAACCACAATTGTGGAACTTTGAGTGAGAATAATCCGAGATATTTAGTCAACTGAGTAGGATATAGAGCTATAGTAGGTCGTTCACTCAGTGACTTCAAACCATTACCCCTAACGTTTATTAAGCTAAGTTTACAGTACAAGGGTAAGTGGGGGAATGAAATATCTGCCTTGAAAATCGGCATTCGAAATCTTTGCTTGTAACTGAGCTCGAACAAATAAAAATACGTAACTATAATCACGAAACCGGTCACAAACTAAAACTTTTTCTTGGTCTGACTACAAGTCAAGTATCCACGAAGATTGCATGTAGTGTCGGGTTATTTCCTCCTAATTTTTGATACTGTTCCTAGGAGGCGCTCTCCAAATACACTGCGATAATATTTTATCATTCTCTTCTTGCTTTTCCGCTAATACGACTTAATGGCTTAATGTGAAGTTCTCGCGGAAGAACGCGATTATAAAGCGTTCCCTTTTATTGGGAAACGCATGAACAATACATACACAAGTACGCACATTCGCCCACTTCAAATACTTTGGGCCAAAAAGTTTCCACATTAATTTGTTATACACATTATCTTTGTCACTTGTAACCCTTTTGTTGTTAATACATTATCATTTATTTGTACATGTTTATCAGTTCTTTTTTTTTCTTTTAAATTTTCTTTACGTTTGTTTGCTTTGTTTAACGGCATTCCAACCTTAGTGGTCACTTTATGCCGAATATGATTTTGGTATAGCTTATTTCTTTCAAAAACGTATAGCTGGCAACATTATTTTTTTCCAAAAACGTATAGCTGGCAACATTATCTTAAAAAAAAAAAAAAACATCATCCTTTCACAGTGTTTTGATCCCAGTTACAATTCCATTGAATAAGATTTTGTTAAGACATATAGCTAGTAATATTTTTCTTTTTTTAAACATATAGCTGGGAATATTATTTTTCAAAAAAGTAAAGTTGGTAATATAATTTTTTCAAAAACGTATGGCTGGTAATATCATTTTTCAAAAACACAGTGCTGGCAATATTATTCCTTCAAAAACGTATAGCTGGTAATACTACTTTTCCAAAACCGTATAGCTGAAAACCTTAATTTTTCAAAAACGGTCTTTCTGTTGGACGTAGTTTATCGCCATACCTAATATGTGGATATAGTTTATCGCCATACCCAGGACGCGGATGCAGTTTACCGTCATACCCAATGAACGCGGATGCAGTTTACCGTCATACCCAATGAACGCGGATGCAGTTTACCGTCATACCCAATGGACGCGGATGCAGTTTACCGTCATACCCAATGGACGCCGATGCCGTTTACCGCCATGCCCATGGATGTGGATGTAGTTTATCGTCATACCCAGGACGCGGGCTAGACTGGGAGTTCACTATTTGCCCATAGCTGGGACACTAACAGGTGCTACCACGTCGGGTCAGGGTAGACCTGGGAACATCAGCAATTAAGAGGTGGTTCCACGCTCCTCAAAACCTCCTGATCAGAGGCTTTGCTGTTGGATGCAGTTTAACGTCGTACCCAGGACGATTTCTTTACGTGTACTCATAGTCTGAGTCTGCCATATTTGTTGTGGACATTTCAGGAGACACACGTGTTTATTTCACAACGTGTACACCGGCTTGCAAGAGTGGCACAAGGCCTTTTAACATAGGAACTCGACTCCCTCAAGATTTGCCTTTTTTTTTATTGGTATGTCTCAGACATCATGACTTGTGCGTAATTATATCTCTTGAAGTGCATTGGGAGATGCAGCTGAGAAGAAAGCTTGCATTTGAGCTTTTTACTTGCTATATTACTGGTTACGAATAACCAGTGGAGTTCCTCAGAATCAATGACCAGAAAACAATTAAGGACAAAAAAAATGAAGGAAAAATATTTTTCTTCATATAGATCTCTTAAAATTACGTAAATTAGATTCCTAAGCCATATAAAACGTTGATGTAACTAGATTTGTGTGTAAATTCTTATGAAGACTTTGATATTTTTATAAATACAGAATGGAGGGGAAATAAATAAATAAATAAATAAATATGAAAGACATCCTTCGAAGCGCTTCGAAAGATATTAAGAATTTCTTTCGAGGCGGTGTGCATACAGCCACCGTATTTCAAAGAATCTAAGGTGAAAGGCTTTCGCACTAAATCCTGTAACTCGCTTGCATAACTCTTGCCTTCAGTTTAGTTCTTAATGCATTAATATTTATATAACGTAAATGTCTTTATCGGCTTCACTCGCCATCTGCCATGTTTTTAAGCTCTCGTCAGTATACCAAATCTCGTGATTTTGTTTTTCCTCTCTCTCTCACTCTCTCTCTCTCTCTCACTCTCTCTCTCTCTCTCTCCTGCATTTCTGGATACAGTGAAACGTCGATTATTCGAACGACACAGGAGGGTATTAGTTTCTCCGGATAATTGATCTGATCATAAAAAGAAAATAAGCTACACTGAATACGTTTTAAAAAAATATAAACAGTTCGTTTAGAGGAATTGCTTTCATTTAATTGATAAAATAAATAGCAAAATATTGCTTTAAAATTTGTGACATTTTATTATCCAAATAAATTTCGTTACTTGAAGCAAAATTGCTTTAGTTATTTGTATGACGGCATATCAGCTCCTTATGGGTTATTTAATGCCTAAATTTAATTTTCTTGGTAATTTTTTTTTCTTTTACAGTGTAACCCGGATATAAGAGACCCGGATATAAGAGAGATTTTCTCTGGTCCCAAATTAGAGCCATACTTACCTAAACAAAATAGACCAAACCCGGATATAAGAGAATTATTCTCCGGTCCCGACAACTCTCTTATATCCGGGTTACACTGTACTATTAAAATCTAGAATTTTTGTTTGTCACTATTAATCTATTGCTGATCTTTTTACTATAAAAATTTATTTTTATACTTTCATAGTCTTCTGACCTCAGTTTGGGGAGGTTCACAATTTGGCCATAGCTGGGAACCTAACGTGCTATCACCTCGGGGTCAGAGTGGACCTGGAAAACAACAGCAATTAAAAGGTGATTCTACGCTCCTCAAACCCTCTTGATCAGAGGCCTTGCTTATGGAGATGAAATTTCAAAGTCATGATATATATATACTCGACTCTCCCGTCGAATTCGATGTATGAGGGCCAATCAGATCAGTTCCTAGGAAACCGACAACAGCACATGAGATTTGATTATAGTGGTGAAGGTTTCGTGCAGGACCATCCACACTTTTTGAAGGGCTGAGTACAGACTACGTACCACAAGATCCCAAAACGACCTCCGCAGGTTTTGAATTCAGAGTTTTCTTTCTCCTAGACCAGTTGCCATCCAAGGCTATAGAACCCAGTCTGTCCTGTTACTTATCCATAGCTGGAGGGAGAAGAAGAGAATTCATACCTTTCCCAAGGGTATTAGCGCATAAGTGAATCCGACTGGAACTCGGCTCTCCGATTCCTCAATCCAAGCCGCTATCCATTACTCCACTATATATAATATATAATATAAATATATAAAAAGATATGAATGCATTCATATCTTTTTCAAATATAAAATCGCTCTGCAGGTTTGGTTTTCCAACTTGAAATTGAGCACTTTTAATGCATACGATTTTAACAAATATTTTACTGATTGCTTATTCTGGCATGTATATTTTCAAAAAATTCA
>OZ010587.1:98913542-98918542 GCA_963932145.1 Acanthosepion lycidas | reverse complement strand
GCCTGCTCACGATATGAATATTCTGCCATTGTTAAACGGAACACTTCTCAGTTAACTCACTACTACACACGTTAAAAGTTGAAGACAGACTAGCCACAAATGTATACGAATGACAAATGTAACGTAGTCTACACGACAACACAGTGCCAACTACGGTAAAGTTTCTTAAAACTTGACTCAAAAACGAAGGATTTACGGACATATATTTATATGTCCTTGTTTTCGTGTGAGGAACCCGTCCCAAAATTTGTAAAAGTATTTTTGATACACCCTGCATATATTGAGCATAATTCAAGAAGAGAGAAAATATACTTGTGTGTGCACAGATAGACTACTCAGAAAAAACAAAAAGAAAAAATCATTTATAAGAGTGGCTGTTTGTATGTGCAAGAGGTTTGGTTGAAATTCAGTGTTTGACCCGCCATGTCGTCTCGGATGGGAAAACGAGATGATCTGTCGCTACAGCATCTTGTGGATTGGTGAGAGAGCTAAAAACTTCCTTTCATTTTGTACTGCTTATTACCACGCCACTTAGTGGGTATTAAGCGAAGTCCCCTGGTAGAAAGTGTGGTAACCTTAATAGTGAAGCGGTTTCCCGTTGCCTTCTCCAAGTTATGACGTTTCCCGCCAAATTTTAGTCTAATACGACGAAAGATGCTGACAGTTAAATACAACTTAAGTTTACTCTCATGTCTTGAATAAAAAAAATAAAAAATGATTGGGTGGAATAACCTGAGGTTTGGAGGTAAGATAAATGTAGAATTTAGGTTATTTGAATGAAAGGATGATATTTAAACATACAGCAAATTATTTAATGGAAGTTAAAACAATTTTCTCAGCTACATTTTTAAATTATTTTTAAAATAACTGAGAAAGCCGGTAAAGTCATGACAAAAATATTATTTTGATTTGAGTCGAATAAATTTTTAAATTTAAATAAATTATAATTTGAATGACGTTTTAGAATCTGTGTCAAATCAGTTTCACAATTCTGTATTCGTTTTCTTTGGATTAATTTTTTCAAGGAGTTTCCCACGAAAATAAGTAGGGTGGGTTGGGAAAACAGTATTGGGTTCATTTTATTAATCTTATTATTATTATTGAGGAATTAGAATCTCTGAATGCAACTCCTTGCTAATGTTACTCGAAAGCCAAGAAAAATATAGAACTTAAAGAAAAGCTATATTTGTTCTAACTCCAATGATAACTAAATTCAAGAAACAATACGAGATTTTAATTCAAAGATATTAAATTTAATGGTTGTAATATTTTATATTTTTGTTCTTTAATTTTAATGCCAAGTCCAATCAGGATGTAGGCGATCATGGCTCTCCACAGATCCCTTTTCTTTATCTGTGAATTGTAATGCATTCTTGGGGAAAGATATTCTGTTGCCTTTTCCGTGATTTTAGAATTCAGTTTTTCTTCTCTTAGATTGGTTGCCATCCAAGAATACAGAGCCGTTTACCTTTTTCTTTAGGCTATAGCCAGATAGAGAAGTAATGGATTTATGTCTTTCCCAATAGCATTTATGTGAAAGTAACAGACTAGGTCGGGATTGAACTCTTATCTCTTATTCCACTTTTCACTCCTATAATTGTTAACTCGCACTTTCTTTTAATAAAATATCTTTAGTCAATGTAATATGCAAAAGCAGTAGAAGAGAAAATTAGTGAAAAATATGCAATCAAGCATTTGGTAAAATTTCTTTTTGCCATCACACAGACTTTCCAAATATTGAAAATGAATATATTTCAATAAATTTTCTCCGGAATTTTTTTTTTCTTCCTTGCAACACGGTCAAATGTACATGGTACATACTTATTAATGTCGCAGGAATACTGTTCTTGTATCTTTTGTTTTTAAACACATTTTTTGTATATGCTTATGCTATGAATATATGTAAGATTCGAAATGATAGCCAGACTTCCAATGAAAGTTTTCTCAGGGAACCGAGACTTCTTATTTTAACCCATTAATTCCCACTGTAAAAAACTGGTATTTATTATTATTATTATTATTATTATTATTATTATTATTATTATTATCTCCACTATTTTGTGACGGTTGGTATTAATGGTTTCAGAAAAGGAGATTTGAAGTTTAGCTCACTTTGGTTTAAACAATGGTTACTTATGATAAATCGTGTTGCTATTGGAAACAAAGATATCAAACAAAGTTGTTAATCTATGGATTGTATATTTATTTTTAAACTCTACTGTCCGTTGAGCCAGGTGAATTTGGCATAAAATCGTCATTGAACACATTGGTGCTATTAAAAGTTCAAGTGATTTATCTGGTTAGCCGTCTCAATCGTTTCGCATCGAAACGCTCATCAGGACCAGATGTTGACTCTAACAAGACGTCACTGAATTTTTCTTACTTTATTGAATATTATTATTATCGCTCTAATTATCTATTGAGCGCTTTTATATGACACTTCTATATATATATATATATATATATATATATATATATATATATATATAACACACAATTAAAAAAAAAATACGTGAAAATCTACGAGAATTTTGTTTTTTGTTTTGTTTTTGTTGGGTTTTTTTGTCTTGTTTTTTGTTTTTTTGTTTTTTGTTTTTTTGTTTTTGTTTTTTTTGTTTTTTTTTTCAGGTTAGAACTTCTACCAAAAAGCGCTCAATAGATAATTAGAACGATAATAATATTCAATATAATATTCAATAAAGTAAGAAAAGTTCAGTGACATCTTGCCAGATACAACATCTGGCCCTGATGAGCGTTTCGATGCAAAACGATTGAGTCGGCTAACCAGATAAATCGCTTGAACTTTTAATTTATTAAATTATACACAGACACACTTTACGAAGAGTTGTTTTTTTTTTTCTTTCGCGGATTCTCTCTCAGTTGCTTGAAAAAGATGCCAGCAATAATTTTTGGCGCTCTGAAATATACACGCATGCGCACACAATACCAAAATGTGGAACTTTTACGTGCAATATACAGTAAAATCTTTTATAACTGCAACAAAAGGATATCAAGCAGACCGGAAAATCGTAATTACATTTCGATGTAAAATTTGATTCTAACAAACAAAACCCTCTGGAGACATTTCGATTTCATGTAAATGAAATGAAATCAATTAATAAAAGATGATTTCCATATGTATGTAGCAGACAATTAGCTTTGCGTTTTGAACAGCCAGGATTGATTTTCCTGAAAAACAACCCACTCTTTTACGAGGAGGGTGGAGAACTTTATCGGAATGAGATAGTGAACAAGCTGGCTTTATAGATCATGAAGTATGATCGACTTCTTACTGAGCGCTCCATAATTGATGTCTTGTGCCAAACTAAGCTTAATTTATTGGAATTTTTAGATGAGAAATTATGATATGCATTTCCATTCAGACAAGAAAATTCAATTTGGCTGTTATACTAACGGGGTTTCAATTGTTATACACTCAGGCTTTCTTCAGGTGTCTGACATATTCGGTAACCCCAGAATGTCCGACTCTTTATTCAATCTAATTCCACTTTCCATAATTAGGGGATATATAGTCTCTGTTAATATTCAACTTTGGCTGTGCAGCTATTGCAGTTCTTAACGGCTCGAGGCGAGAAATCGACATACCAAGTTCGATTCCCGCTCGAGTTGGTTACATTCATATTCATATAAATACCCTTGACAAAGATATAAATCCATCATGAAATAACAAAACAAACTGAACATCCTAGCCGTGGTTGGAAACCAGTCTAGGAGAAGGACAATTCCGAATTCAAAATCATATATATCCCTGGAATGAATAGAGTTCATAATGACTCTATAATCAGTCGCTATATGTTGCGTCCCTTCAGGACGTAGGCGATCATGACTCTTCATAACTTCCTCTCCCTTGTGGCTTTTAGCAGTCTTTCTCCCTTTTGCCGTCGATTCTCAGAAGTTCGTCAGGTAGGTGGCTCGCCGCCTTCCCCTATCTCTCTTGCCCTGTGAGGGTTAAGTTTTTCAAGTCTTCCTTCCTCATTATGTGTCTTTTTTTGATTCTGAGTTCTTAGAAAAATCGGATCACTATGTCGTGCGAGACAATCTTGCCCGTTTATAGATTTACCATTCGTCCGCGCACCGAATATTGCTGCCACAATTGGTCTGGTGCTTCAGCGATTCTTGACAAAATTCAAAGAACCTGCAATGTTATCAGTCCTGACCTGGTATCTCGGCTTCAGTCACTTTCCCACCACCTTAACATAGTTTCTCTGTGCCTTTTCTTTAAATATTTACTTCTGTTTAGTTTTCCTCTTTGCTACCTCAACTTCACTAATTTAAGCGCATTACTAGATTGGCAGATAGGTCTCATAATTTCATTGCTGAAATTGCAACCGTCAGTCATGTACTAATGGTTTTATGCTTCTCGCTTGTGGAACTCTCTTTTATTGTCCTCTTTGCTTATTTCACTCTCAGTAACCCTTTGCATATGAGTGGATTTTATCGTCTTGTTAGGAATGAAAAAATATATAAGGTATATTTAGGCAGCAACTATTCATCATGAAAACTTGTTTCTTTCATTAAACTTGTTTAAAATGTAATTTGTTTGTTTCATTTAAAAGAATTAACATGGCCTGTCTGTTTTAATTTTTTATCATATTTTCCAATTTTCGGATAAAGTGTTGAGTATTTGGATAAACTGTCCGAAGTACATATGAACTCCAAACAGTTTATCCACAACTTGGAGCACAATACTCAACACTTTATCCGAAAATTGGAAAAATATAATTAAAATGATTAAAGAGACCTTATCGGTTCTTTTTAATCAAGATAAAACTGAGACTTGATTTTAGTCTCCATTCGCTTCGTAATGAGGTTCGATTTTTAAGAAATCCTCTGTTTTGTATTAAGATAAATTTTTTCTCTTTTTTTCTCTCTCGTTATTTTCTTCACTCTATTTTATTTTTATTTCTCTCTCTCTCTCGTTGTTTTTCTCTCTCTCTCGTTGTTTTTCTCTCTCTCTCGTTGTTTTTCTCTCTCTCTCG
>OZ010587.1:98873542-98908542 GCA_963932145.1 Acanthosepion lycidas | reverse complement strand
TTGTAGTTGGCCACTTTCCAATCAAAGGGAGCGGGGGCACCGCACCACAAATGAATCTTCATTGATTAAACTGCCCATTACCATGGACTTCAACTGGCGGCAAATTGCCCTGAAATATTCCAACCAATTACTTATCTTTCGTTTTAAATGTGAAGTTTTCGATGATGTCCCGGAAGATTTATGCATTGGCTTGCTCTACGATAGGCGCCTTGGTATAAATAAAATGCGCGATACACCATATATGGAAATATCTATAAAGAATAAAAACGGGCTCTTACGGAAGGAATGGCTCGAGGAAAAAAATTAGTCAAGGTTGACAATGGGCGCAATGTCTCTCTCTCTCTCTCTCTCTCACACACACAGATTTTCTCTTTCGTTCACACGCACACATTTTCTAACTCTCTCTCTCTCTCCCTCTCTCAATCACTCACACACACACACATTCTTACACTCTCACTTACACGCGCACATTTTATCACACTTTTTGTGACAATTTAAATTACTTTTACTCTGTTACAGTCACTATCTCTCACAGAAACACTTTCTCTCTCTCGCACACGCAGCACACACACACTCTCTCTCTCTCGCACACGCAGCACATACTTTGTCTGTCTCGCACACGCTGCAAACACATTGTGTGTGTGTGTCTCTCTCTCTCTCTCTCTCTCTCTCGCGCGCGCATGCACACACGCAGTACACACATTGTTTCTCTCTCTTGCTCACGCAGCACACACATTGTCTCTCTCTCTCGCTTACGGAGCACACACATTGTCTCTCTCTCACGCAGCACACACTTTGTCTCTCTCTCTCGCACACGCTGCAAACACTTTGTCTCTCTCTCGCACACGCAGCAAACACATTGTCTCTCTCTCGCGCGCGCGCACACACGCTGCAAACACATTCTCTAACTCACATGCACACACATGCACACACTTTTTCGCTCTCTTACACACACACACACACACATTCTCTCACACATTCTTTCTCTTGCGCACACTTTTTCTTTCTCTTTCACTCACACACACACTCACACACGCACAGTTTATCAGTCTTTCTCTTGTGTGCTCTCTCTCCCTTGTGCTCTCTCTCTCTCACGCTCACATACATACACACACTCTCTCTCAGTCACTGGCTCTCTCTTTCTCTCTCACTCACTCACACATAGACAGACACACACACACACACACACACAAAATACGTAAATACGGAATGATCTAGAGTGGGGACAAATGTGTTTGTCGGCCGACATCAAAAGCTTTGTACTTTCAAAGTCCATAATTTTAACGATTCGTAAAATTTTATCGTTAATAAATTTTGCTTTGAACAGAAATGGGCTTTGATTTGCAGGCGAAGTCATTTGAAGGATTTACCCAAATATTTCTCTCCCTTTCCCGTCAGTCATTAATGCAGGGTTGAGCTTAAGTATCTTATCAATATATCAGGAGTCTAGTGAGTGGCGGGAAAAATGTATAAAATGTGGCAAAGATATTTTCCAAAACTTATGCTATTAACACTTCTGCTACAGAGAATCAAATCAACATGAAAATTGAAACACGAACGCGTGCTTTTATTTCATATTTTTGTCAGAAGCTAAAAATTCAAACATTTGTTTGGATCATGAAAAAGTTATCTGGACAGATTAGATAGTCAATGTCTCAGTGGCCAATCCTCTAGATTATCGTCCTGGCTATGACGATAAACTACGTCCAACAGCAAGGCCTCTGATCAGGAGGTTTTGAGGAGCATGGAACCACCTCTTAATTGCTGGTGTTCCCAGGTTCACCCTGATCCGAGGTGGTAGCATCTGTTAAGGTCCCAGCTATGGTCAAATAGTTAACCCCGAAACTGAGGTATAAATCATTATGAAAGTGTAAAAATAGGTTTTAATACCAGAAATACTTTGTATTAGGTTGGTGCAAAAGTAATGTCGTTTTCTCACATATGTTACTATGTGAGAAAACGACATTATTTTTGCACCAATCTAATAAAAAAATTATTACCAGAAATAAATTTTTGAAGAAAAAGAATATTACCAGCTCTACAATTTTGAGGAAAAAAATATTACCAGAAATAGATTTTTGACGAAACAAAAATATTATCAGGAAAAAAAAAATGTCGGCATTAAATGACCCATTGAGGTTGATATGCCATAAAACAAAAAACAAATCAAAGCTCTAGGTTAGCAGATGTAGTGATATCGCTATGGATGTTCGTCTGGCGGCATCTCATCTAATGGCACTGAAAAAAAAAACAGCTGAAATATTTATAGTGTTAGCTTAGATGTTGTTTTGAATCTATATTATACCGAATGCCTAAGAAACCATACGCAAACGAATGTGAACTCTACCGAACAATCAGCCTATTGAGCCACGTAACAAAACTCATCATCCGTATTCTGATGAATAGAGCTCGCAGCAGAATCAGGCCAGAGATAGGACAAGAAGAGTGCGGGTTCGTTAAAGAGACCAGAACAAGCAACGTGATATTCATGCTCAGAAATAGAACAATACAAATTCAGTAGGACGTGTACCCATGTTTTATAGACTACACAAGGGCCTTCGACAAAGTATGCCACAAGGATCTGTGGGAACAGCTCAGCAAACTTGATATATTCGTGAATGATATATACATAATAGAATTGGGCGTAAAGCAAGGATGTGTCTTCTCACCGGACTTATTCAACCTATTCAGCGAGAGAATTTTGAGAGAATTGGAAATCCTACCGGGATTCAACATCGGCGCCTACAATCTTAACAACATAAGATACGCAGATGACACGGTACTCATAGCAGACACAGAAAAGAAATTACAAAATCTCGTAAAGAAGTTAGTGAAGGAAAGCGAAAAGAAAGGACTAAGCATAAACTACAAGAAGACAGAATGCATGGTCATCAGTAAAAGAATGAGCCCGAAATTTCGATTTGCATTTGCCGGTGCGGAAGTTTAAATATCTGGAAAGGAGTAAGGGTAAGGATCAGAAACAGAAAAGAAATTACAAAATCTTCTACAGAAGGTACAAACGAAGAGTGAGAAGAAGGGACTAAGCATAAACTACAAGAAGACAGAATGCATAGTCATCAGTAAGAGGATGAACCCGAAATGCGATGTGCAGGTCGGGAACACTAGAATCAAGCAGACGAGAAGCGTCTTGACAGAGGACAGTAAGTGCGACACTGAGATCCGTAGACGTATTGGGATGGCCAAGGACACATTCCAAAAGCTGGGCAGAGTATTGCAAGACAGGAGGATCTCTTTGGTAACAAAGAAAATTTACGGCAGCGAATTTTGGGTGGTCTCTTCAAAGATGAAGAGACTCGAGGCGGCAGAGATGTGGTTCTACAGAAGGATGCTGATATCATGGACCGAGCGTGTGAGCAACGATGAGGTCTTAGAGAGGATGCATACAAGGAGGTGGCTTATACTTAACATCAGGAAAAGACAGCTGAAGTTTCTGGGCCACATAATGAGAAAGGGGGTGAGGCTGGAAAATCTTCTACTCACAGGTCGAATAGAAAGAGACAAGGGAAAGAAACGTGTGACATACCTGGCGGGCTTAAGCAAGTGGATAAGAGAACGTGGTCTGTGGGAGGTTGCAGAGGGACGAATCTTATTGAAAGCTACAGGGTATAGGGGGAAGTGGAGAGCCATGATCGCCTACGTCCTGAAAAGACCCAGCACATAAAAAAATATCTGTTTCCTTATATGAAAACATTCGGGATTCATTAACCAAGTATTCAATGCTGAAAAAGGTTGAAATTTATAAAATATTTCTGCTTATTCAATTTTTCTCAAGTCTGCTGACTGTTACGCTCTTTTCAGTGTTGATGTGGGGAGGGCTTCCATCCTAAACTTGAAAACAGATGCGTCTTCATATACGATGAGTGACAGGGTCACTTGAAATGCGGTCTGGAAGCCAAGGGAGTAAGCTTATCTGGTAGGCTGTTTACTGTTGAGTTCTTCGATTTTGACTGGTCGCGCAATTAAAGTGATCTTGTGCCTAACACTGTTTTCTAGACAATTGCTGATTTCGATAGGGTTATGATTTTTTACTATTTTCCATGAGTTAAAATGTTGCCAAGTCTTCAGTGTAAATTCCTTACAACTTCTCTCTCTCCCTCTCTTTCTCTCTCGTCGATATTATATTGTACCATTTTCTCTCTCCTCTTCTTCTCCACATTTTCCTCTTTTTCCTTCTCTCTCTCTTCATCATCCTTCACTTCTCTTTCTCTCTCTCTCTCTTCATCCTCCTTCACTATCTCTCTCCTTATTATCATTCCTCTTTAATCCTTTTCTTCTTCACCTCTCTTTCTGTCCTCCTCCTTCGGCCCTCTCTCCTCTTCCGTCTCTATCTCTCTCTCTATCCCCACACTCTCACTCTCTCTCCCACTTCACACACACACACACACACACACACACACACACTTTCTGTAGTTAACAATATGGTTAGAAAGAAAAGGCCTGTCGGCTGATGCCGGAAGCTTTGAACTTTCAGAATCCATAATTTTAATGATTCGTACAAATTTATCGTTAATTTGCTATAACACTCGAATCACACACACACACATATATATATATATATATATATATATATATATATATAAACTTTGTATTTTTAGTTTTTTTTAATATAACTTGTTTTTGATTTATCTTTAGTTAAATTTTTCTAATGTATATTTTATCTTATATTTTTATTTTTAAATTTTTTTATTCTTTAATATATCGATTTTTTTATTAATTATAATTTTACTTAATTTATATTAAAATTAAGTAAAATTATATTACCTAAATTTAACTTATTTTAATTTATTAAGTATATCTTATTTTTAAGTATAATTTATCTTTGCAAGAGTACTTTTAAGTAAGAACTTGCATTTTTTAAACTTAATCTTATCTATATAATTTAAAAAAAAACTTTTCGTTCATCTCTTAGTTTCAAATTAACATTTCATTCTTCATATAACTTCAATTTAATGTCATAAGGTTAATATCCAGGTTTAATTTTATGAAACCTCTTTCCTTTAAGGCTAACACCTTCCACTCTCCACTGACCATTGTCTCGTGCTTTTGGTGTGACTGAAACATTGAAATGAATAAATTCTGTATGAATTTTTCGACTGCTGTCACAGTTAAATTTCTAATTCCGACACGGACTCAGTCTATATACCGGGGTTGAATAAGACTGACGAAGTTTTCGTCGTTTGAAATCGATCTATTACTCATATGAGGTAATTTTGAATTTTATTGTGTAAAATATGTATTGATTAATAAGTTTAACACTTCTCGTTCGATTATTACTTATGTTCACTGATCAGAAATCTTGTAACCCGGACACAACGAAGTCAAACCGTTGACAGTAAAACGTCCCGACGTTTCTTCGTCGAAAAGTATTCTAAATCAATTGCCATTGTTTCTCGACATTGTATTGCTCTTCACGCGATTTCAGGGTTTCTTGTGTATCGGAAAGTGGGTCAGGGTTCATCGGATTAATGACTACGAATGCTACATGTGTCAAGATTCATATCCACGTATCAAGCCCGGTGAGATTCTGTATAATGCAAGACAGAAACCTCGCTTCTTCTCTGTGTTCAGTCGAATAATTGTAAAATATATAACGCCTATACAACAGAAACATCAATTCTGAAGCCAAACTGATATGTCCCAGAAAGGGATATATTTGTTCGAAGTAGCAAAGTGGTTGTTGACTACTGTAACCGGGTAGGACAGTCAAGCAGGTAACCGTAATGGACTGCTCCTCGTCGTAGTGGTAGGCAATAGGCGTCGGCAATAGGCGTCCTCCTGTACCTCCACACTAGTCTGTATTTATGGCTGACACCAGCCAATCATATTACTGTGAGAGGGACCCAGGTGTATGCATATTCATTACATCACAAACGAATATCCTATTCTTGGTTATTTTATGGAACTGATAGTGATGCAAGTAAAGTATCGGCTATTTTTGTCACGTTGTTGGTAGGGGGGGACACTAAACCGTATCCAGTATAAAAATCAACTTCGATTTTTGAAATATCCAATAATACCTAATCCACCGATGCACAAATGCCCATCTGAAATAAGCGTCTTTTCGGATAGAGATAGAGGAATTTCGATCCGATAACAAAATATACAAAGTTAATTCTGGCAATTTATGTATATGCCGAACGCATGCACACGGAATCGAAGAGTACAGACTGAACAGTTCGATACGAGACATTTTATTAGTATTCTGAAGAACAAGTCCTCATGATCAAGCTTCAAGCTAAATTCAGTTTTATTAAAGATACGCTCAAAACGACCTTTTTGCGGGGTTCTTTTATGACGATCTTAAATCATTTGCAAATAACCCAACCAAAATATCGTGTACATAAAAAAATAAATAGAAATTAATTATAGTGGTAAAAATAATTATAATAAAATAATAACAATAATAATTATCATTAATTTACTCTTTCTAAGCCAATGAGAATCGACCACACTTTTCTCTTCTACACAAACAAATACGTGACATCCTTAATAGTAAAATAACTACAATAGTTTCTGGTTTTGGTCATAATAATTGCGTCAATTACAAACAGTTTATTAATGCAGTGATTTTTTTTCTGTTCCTTTAATTATACAATGATAGGCAAGAATATAATTTTAATTAGTTAGTTTTGTAAATAACTCTTAATTTTCTATCAATATGGCTTCCTTACCTTTCTCTTATTGCCACATCCGAAGCAAGAAACACAATTTGTTTACAGATCACTAAATTTATCAGAGAGATGAAATTTAAATTTTTATTATTGCATTATTCCAAATTTTTAACACATCAGCAGATAGCTATTAATGTCAACAACTGAGCACAAATAGTTATTAATTTAAAAATAAATTAGTAAATAATGTATATTATCCATAACTACATGTACAAAAATATAGTTTTTGTTAAAAAAAAATAACTATAAATATGTAAAAAATGCATATATTGTCGAAAATTCCATTTCCACAAAATAGCTATTTGTGCTATGTTATAATACTTATTACCTAAACAATAATAATAGTGAATAAAATTTTTTTAAACATTAAAGTATATTTAATCACATCTCCCTAATGGCTGTCGCGATCTGTTAATATTGGTTTTAAATTCGGTTTTTCAAAATAAATTTTTTTTTCATTTTTATCTACCCTATAAAAACTAGAAAAACACTGAAGACAATATATAACAGGAAAATTAAGAAATAAATGATACATCTGCAGAGTGCGGCAGAAATACCTCCCACCCCAGATAATGATAATACCTTGCGTGCGTCAACGAACATTTTAGCTCCTTTTTTTCTTTTTCAGGTCATAATAGTAACATTTATCTCTTAGCACTCAACAACAAAAAACTCCAGATGTTTCTTGTATTTTTTATGGACACTCATTGCACACATCTATAAAAAAAAAAAATAACATACGAGAAAGAATGTATACAACTTACTTATTCTTTATCGTATCCTTCTGTCAGATTCCGATTCCTATTTGTTCGATCCCTCCCCCCCCCCTTTTCCTCGTTTGAACCGCCGATCATCTTCCATCATTTTTTGTTTCGAGCTATATTTTGCCAGATTTGTTTTTCCTGTATTTCATATCAGTCGATTCTAAGCCCTTTGATGGTAGTCTGCTTGTTACCCATCCTCCAGAAGTCAAAAAGTAACAAATGTCATATGACAGTTTGATAGGAGTTGCATTGTCCAATTGGAGACAGTCACCCGAAGGAACCGCACGTATATCCGAGATTTCAGTTTCTCTTGCCATTCAGTGGCCCTGCTACATCACTGCTACAATGCACTACCACGTCAGCTTTCAAGTAAGACCTTAATTCTCTTCTCACTATGTCTATTAAAACAAGTGTTTCAGGAAGAAGGAAAATAAGTCTCTAGTCCAGTAGCCTGGCCCGGCAGCCGCCGCTCTAGCGTGTCTGGCCCGGCAGTCGCCGCTCTAGATTTACATTTGACCCCAAATTACTCAGTATTCCTGTCGCTCGTGTCTCCAACACGACACAACAACCAGATAATAAATAATACGCGTTTTGTTATTTCCACATCGTGCCTTTTAATGTGTGTATGTATAAATGTTAGGGGGTCTATAATTATTTACTCAGAATTATATAACTGCCCTACAAAAGTAACAAGAGCCTTACTGACATGACACCGAGAACATTCTTACCGAAAACGAATATTTTGTTCCACGCCAAAGAATAAAACAATTGTAAATATGGACCCGTCAAGTTCCCTGTTCATGACCTGCCTACAGCCTGTTTCTGTCTGTAACACTTATTAATAAAATGACCTTTCAGTATATTTACATTATAGCGGTTAACTCCTCCTTAATTTCCTAATTGTTCACTAGGAGTCGCTTTCCCTACACTATAAATACTGGGCGATTTCTTGCCACGTTCTCTTTTTACTTTGCATTTCAGCGGACACATTTAAAAATGTGATCTCTCGCAGAGATCTGCGTTTTTCCCACTTGTTGGAAACACGCCATAAAACGCATACACGTACGTACGAACATTCATCAAAATACAAACTCTTTACGTTCACACACAAATGTTAATGTCTATGTCCATTGTAAACTTTGTTGTTTAATACATATACTTGTTTATATATATATATATATATATATATATATATATATATATATATATATATATATATATATATATATATATATATATATCGGTCTTCTTGGTTTTCTTTATGGTTGATTCAATCTCTGAGTCCGCCATGTTCTTGTAGTGGACATTCTTCTAGCAGGAATAAACGCACGTGTTCCTAATTTAGCAACACATAAACTCACGGTCCGCTACAACATTATACATATTCTATATTCTGATTACTATTTTCGTTAACTATAAACCACTGACATTTTGTATCTGAATTTCTGAGATAAGCCGTTATCATTACGTCTAATCAGGATAATGTCTTTATTGTTGTTGTTATCACAACGTTTCGATCGTTGTACTCCCCGGCTTTCTCTGAATATAAACCCTGACTTTGTTGTGTTTTTAATGTAAAGTATTCAGATTTGACTTAAAGAAATTTTCGGTTGAAAAGAGATACAAGATTCATTGCGTAATAATAATTATCGCCTTTCTGTACCACGCCACAAATATTTGTTAATGTAGAAAACGATTCAACTGAAGCCGGGAAAGAATTGTAGTTAGTGGCCACTGATACGTACAGATGAAACTTTGCTTCAAAATGTCGTTAAATGTTTAAATACAACCTCGATTAATGTTCCATTAACCAACCACAGACTTTGCTGCGTCACGAATTAGGCAATCATAACTAAATTGAAAGTTTGCCTTATTTTAATAAATCCTACCCATGGTAGCATAAATTACATAAATATGTAATGATTAATATTTCACTTGATTGTTTTACAAATGAAACGACAATTGTTTTGTTTGTGTGTGAGAGAGAGGTGATTGGGTTTGTTTAATGTGATGGCTGTGTTGTGTGTTTCATATTGTGTCGTATGTTTCATGTGTTGTGTTATGTGTGTGTTTCATTTGTTGTGGCGATGTTGTGTGTGTATGTCGTTTATGAGGTTGTTGTGTTTGTTTTATGTGGTGGTGTTGTGTGCTGTGTGTCTTTTGTGTATTACTTTGTTTTTTTGATGGTTAGTTTTTTTTATTAGGTTGGTGCAAAAATAATGTCGTTTTATCACATATGTTACTATGTGAGAAAACGACATTATTTTTGCACCAACCTAATATATCTAACTGTCGATGTAGAGGACAGGTCCGCATGAATGTCGAGACTAATTGAGATGATATGCGAAGGACACAGCATAACCCGGAACCGGAAGCCAGGGTAGTGTAGAATTTCTTGGGATCTCATAAATACTTGCCTATTGATGACCAGCATTTCTATATTTCTTACACCACTCACATAGGAAAAAGCAAAAAAATACGCGATTTACAAATGAATAACAAATACGTAACTTTGCAATTTGATTAAGGTATGTGTAGCTTGTTATTTGAATAATAATAATAATTGTTTTTAATCAATTCCCGGTACGCAAGATGCTACTGGGAGTGAAATAAAATGAAAATACTTTAGGAAAAACTGGAGCCTCAACCCTAAACAAGAAACAAGGAATAAATCTCTACTCCTGTTCAAATGACCGGAGATGAGTGTTAACCAGACGATAGGCGAATCTATCTACTCCTATTGAGAGAAAAAATAAACAATAAATAAAAATTTCAGAGTTTAGGCGAAGTTCGTAGTCGAAAGTTGAAGTAAACTTTAGAGAAGAAACCCAATCCTAAACAGGAAACAAACTAGTGCTTCTTGACAAAATCCAAAGAATCTGCAATGTTGTCAGTGCTGACCTGGCATCTCAACTTCAATCACTTTCTCACCGATGTGACGTAGCTTCCCTGTGCCTTTTCTATATATTTTCATGGTAATTGTTCTGGTGGGCTTTTCTCTTTAGTAACTCGACTTCATGGATTTAAGCAGAGTACTAAATTCGTAACAAAATGTCGTCATTTTATTACTGAAATTGCTAGTTGTAACTAGTTCTGTGCTAATAGTTTCGTCTCCCGCACTTCTTGCTTGTGAAATTCTACTTCCTGTCAAATACGATCTTCAAAAATTGAAATAGAATTTCAGTCATCATTTTCTGTGTCTTTGAATCCTGTTCTTTCAGCATCCTGTCTGTTTTTCTCCTCTGAGTAACCCCTTACATCCTAGTAGCTTTTATTACCTTGCTTGGGGTGACATGATTACAAAAAAAAGAGAAGGATGATGGAAAAAAATGAACGCTTATACTTAAAATCATAAAGAGATAAAATTTCTAGGATGCATAATGAGGAAATAGGGCTTAGAGAATTTGATACTCGCATGATACTCACCACTGACCCATATATATAAATAGTCGAGAAAAAGCCAATACTCGCGGCCTGACGATTGCGTCTCGCATGAAACAGCCAGTCGCCTCTGAGTGTTGACTTCAATGTTCACTTTTATATTTATATTTACATACGTTCTATCTCTGATATTGAGCACTTTATCCCATAAATATAGCACACCTTAAAACTATATTTCTCTTTCTCTCTCTCTCTCTCTTATATACATATATATATATATATATATATATATATATATATATATATATATATATATAGAAAAAGTTGCAAATTAAAAAAAAAATATGTTTTATTTTATGAAAGTATTTATTTATTTATTTATTTATATATATATTTGATATTTCAAATTGTCCTCAATCTTTCATTAGAAATAAGTGTTTCTGTTTTATATATATATATATAAAACTGTGGTAAAATGTATTGCGGTGAATCACCAGTGCGTTTAGGTTGTTATGCAGAATATCTCTGAAGTGTATATATAATTTAAAAAAAATGTTTTTTTGAGATTTATATATAACTATTATTTGGGAAAGTAAAAATTTCACTGAGATATGTTTCCAAATTTTCATCTGAAATCAAAAAAATTTTTTTTTTTTTTCATAATTTTCCATATATTGTGACCGACACCAGAAGCTTATGGGTTAAAACTTGCTCTTATAATAACCGTTCATGGTCTCCAGGTGCAAGTAATTAAAACTTACATACACCGAATCCTGAATCAATAAGTAAATCTGTTTCAAACATAGTCAATATAGTTTACTGAATTATTATTGGCTATTATGGTCAAGCAATTTTCTCTCACTTCTAACATAAATTATTGCGTGTCATTGATTATGAATACAACAGAAGAGCAGTTTCTGTCTGAGTTCAGAAAACTTATTCCAACTTGTGGCCTAATCTTTGACGTTATTGTTACATTTTCCCCTTTGTCAATTCCATCCTTTTTCAGATATCTCCTTGTACTAGGTGACTTTCTCAGAATTTCGAACCGAGCTCTTTATTCAATCCACAGGGAAGATTGTTCTCGTTCAGTCGTCCCTAGGGCTTCGGGATTCCACGTGTCAGGAGAATAGGTCGATCAACGTTGAAGAATAAAATGTCTGAAAGGAATAGTACGCATGTAAGGCGCTGAGTGGGATCAGAGTAGAAATATGAGAGTCTTTGATCAAGAAAGAACAGACATTAGATATAAGATTCGAAAATGACGCCACCTGATTGTCCTACAAAACAATGGCTTCGCGGCTAAGTGTTCAGTTTGCCTGGTTGTCGAAAATTCAATCCCTAGATCAGGCAGCATCTCGAGAACAAACGATCAAATAATTAATGTGTTATCTCCCTTGAAATGGACATTAGAATGATGGAGCTACTTCTATGGATTTACGACAGCCACTTGAAGGTCGGCAAACACTTGAAGGTTGTAACTTTTAAATATGGGAGAAGGAGTGCATAAAAACACATTTCCTTAAATTATTACAAAAACTGTGGGGAATCCTTTCTACTATTTTCCCCAAGAATGCATGGCAAATGATACATGTGGAGAGCCACGGTCGCCTTTTGTTTTGTTTTTTTTAATCGCAAAAATTGATGCTAATAGCTTGTTTTGCTTTTATTTTTACTTCTGGAGCGAACGTGTGAGCAACGACGAGGTTTTAGAGAAAATGGAAACAAAAAGGAAACTTGTACTTAACATCAGGAAGAGGCATTTGAAATTTGTAGGGCGCATAATGAGGAAAGAAGGCTTGGAAAATCTGATACACATAGGACAGATTGAGAGCAAGGGGGAAGAGAAAAGCAACGCATAACATACTTAGTAAGCTCAACCAAATTGATGGCGGAGAAATAACAAAAATACAATTTATTGAGGACTACGGACAAAAATTCGTGGAAGACCATTATCGGCTACATCTTAAACGGACATGGTCCATAAAGAAGACGACTGTCAGAAATATTTAATGTTAGCCTAGAAAATTTCTGATAAATACAGTTTCAATTTTACTTGTTGTTTAGCTAAGTGCTTGGGATAACTAACCTATGATGTCACTAGTTAAATAAATTGCTAGTTGGGGGAAAATAATTAAATGATTAAAAACAAAATGCCACCAATATTATCGTTGCCGTACCTTCTTAATAATTCTGTTCAGTAATCATATCTTAGTGTAATAGACATCAAATTTGCTCTTCCTCTTTGTCCCCCCACGATTCACAATAATTCCTCGTAATTCAATCGATAGTTTCAATGTGAATGTCAGTATATTTTCAAATTAACATTTATCTTAAATATCAGTAAATATCAAACGTGTATATGTTTAGTTTGCAAGAATTCATTTAAATATGTTGCTAAATACAACCGATAAGGTACACACACACACACACACACACACAGAGTATACACACTTCAGGCAAGGAAAAACTTGTCTGGATTTATTCAGACATCACGAGATTAATACAAGTTACCTTCGAATTTTACAATCACACGAGATGCTCAAAATGGTGGCCTTTATTTTCCAGACATTTATTAGTACAGTGAATTACTGCTTGGGTAACTTTGGCCGAAGTGTTCTGTGGGATCGCAGCACATGCATTTTCTATTTCTTGTATAATGGCCTCCAAAGCAGTATGTCTTCTGCTATACACAAAATCCTTTAGGATTTGTTGATGCCAGAGCCATGAGGGTAATGCCATCTGTCGAGAAAATACTACAGTAAACAATATTATTGCAATTTGATGAAACTACAAAAGAGTTTTTCCTTTCCTGAAGTGTGTAGACATTTTTTGGCGGACTCTATGTGTATATATTATATTCTTCATTTATATCGTTCAGAGCTCCATTCACAGTACTATCGGAAGAACTGAAAGAACTTCAACACCCTTAATTCTTGCTTAACCCGAGAACTGAACAGAAATCTAAATTCTATTTTTTGATATCGGTCTATGACAGTGTTATTGAATTGATATGTATTATTTGTCTAAAATAGGTTCCTTCAAAAAAGCAATACTTGAGGTTTTAAAATGCATTTTAAAAATGAAAAATCTTTCATGAAGTTTCTATTTTAATTTCACGCTAATAGATTAAATTTATTATTTCCAATAAGTAAAATAATTTTCTATATTTCAAACCGTATATACAGGGGGGAACACTATTTTTCAGACACTTTATTTTTTCAAGTTTTAGGTAGCACAGGCAGTCTGTACTGTTTTAGTGTAATGCCAATAACATTTAAAAACTGTTTCAATACTACAAATGGAAAAGCAAAATTCAAATTAGAAGTATTTTTATTTTTTTTACAAATTTTCACATTACACAGGCGACAGTATTTTTCGGACATTGCAGAAACAATGCTAATAGTTTATGGCAGCACCCTGTTTTTCAATGACTGCTATCAGTCTATCTTCATAATGTTCATACATATTGATAATAACGTCTCTTCGTGTTTCTAGCAGTCTATTTTTAGCATCTTGTATGCGCTGCCACAGTTCAGCCTCTCTTGTTATTTCTAGCCCGTCGTAAACAAGCTCTGCAACCATTTCCCATATGTTTTCAATTAAATTTAAGTCTGGTCTTCTCGCAGGCCATTCCAGAATGCGAACGTTCTAAGTTCTAACCACTTGGCCACGTGTATAGGTATAGGCATCCGTACGCCACAAAAATTTGAAATTCTTAAAATACTGGGGTGTCGCTAAAAATGTAGTAAGTTTTTCCATTGTAAATACAGTTTTTATTTAATAATAATAATAATATCATTTGACAGCTACAAATTAACACGCTTTTAAAAGATTGAAAACTTTATAAATTGTATTTTTTTTTTATGAAAAGAATTCTTGTAAAAATTCATCATTCATCGAAAAAAAAAAAAAAAAAAAAAAAAGTTTTCGTAGTGCCCATAATATATTTTATTCATGAAAACAAAAGGGTTTTTTAATTAAATAAGGTTTTATTTTCATTGATTTTTTTTTTTTTTTTTTTTTACGATGCTGAGCAGATTTTCTTTAACTGGGTGTCTTGTTTGAGCAAAAAATATTGATGACTTAAATTCTCCAACGTCCTTAATAAAAAAAAAAAAAAAATTTCTCAATTTTATAAAATTAAATAAGTATATTTTTACCAAAATTTTCTTAAAAACAAAACAAAAATCCCTCTCATAAATAATTTAATTCATTTGAGAATAAGTCCTGCAAATTTCATTAAAATCAGACAATTATCTGATTTTTGCAAGATTTTTCAAATCAATGTTTTTTCGTTTTTTTCTCGGACGCTCAAATTCCAAACATGGCGCCAGAAAAACAAGATCTTAAACCAAAATTTGGAACGTTCTAAAAAGGATTTAAAAAAAAATTTACATAAAAAAAAAAAAATCCTTTGATCTTTCCTCTTTTGACGATAACATTTTTGGCATTTTTTCATCATGGTATGCTCATTTTTTAGCAAATCTTTGGTGATGCATTAATCATTATTACTCATTCATTTTCAACATAAGTAATAAAATTCTCCTCCCACTCCAACCATTTTTTAAACATTAGCTTCTAAAACTTTTATATAAATCTTATATGCGAAAAATGTCTATAGATCTAATTTCTGAAAATATGTACAAACGGATAGAATTTTCTTCATTTTTTTTTCTTTTTTAAAGCATCAAAAATGTTTACAGTAGGATAATAGATCTAAAAACAAATATTTTACGAGATCAGATTTTTTAAAAATCCTACATACAATTAGAATTTTTATTTTTTAAATGTAAAACTTCACATCTGACTTCGCCACCAGCCCTGACATTTTTCATATCTGATTTAGACCTATAAATTTATTTTGTGACGCCATGCCTGAGCTGGCTTCGTTCTTTGTAGTTATGTCATCGGCTCATAACCAAAGAACTAAAAATTAGAAAAATATAAAATAAAATAAACAGAGAAACCTTGTGGGTTGAATTTAATAAAAACACGCATACAAACACACAAAGTATTGTATTATGGGAATAAACTTTCTGCTACTTGAGCCACCAGACATTTTACAGCTAAAAAGGGGGAAATGCCTATTATGAATATATATATATATATATATATATATATAAAATGGACTCTCCCGTCAGTTTCAACGTATGAGAATCTGACAATTGATTCAGTTATGAAATTTTATTGCGATAATCTTAAGTGTCACTTAAGTTCCGCTAGTGATTTACAAAGAGGCTGCATATGGAGCAAGAGTAAGGATTGTGGGATGAGATCACCGTTAGATTGGCTGAACTTTTAGACCTTGCTTTCGCTTCTTGAAGACGATTCAAACAAGCTGATTGGAAACCGCTGAATCCACTAAAACACGGTGATCTCCATTCTACCCGCTCCAAGGCTAAACGCTCGAGGGTGTTATGAGGTATATTGACAAGTTGCTCTTCAGCTTGTCTTTGTATCTTAGCTATGGGCGTCCTACATTCCTGTAGCCCTGATCTAACTCGCTGTACATTAGGATCTTCGGTATCCTGTCACCAGACATTCTCAAGACATGACCAGTCCACCGTAACTGAAACTGTATGAGAAAAGTCTTTATTCCTCCAATATTACACCTGTTAAACAGGTCTACGTTAGATGTCCTATTTTGAAGCTTAACTCCACAGATTTAATGGAAAACATCCAGCTGGCGTATATGGTACCTGTATGGAGTCCACGCCTCTGAGCCGCACAAAAGGATGACAGCTCCGTAAATCCGAATTTTCGTATCCAGTCGATATATATTTCTTTTATCAAAATTTCATTGCAATAACCGTCTTTCTACAGCCGTTGATAAACAGCGCAGTTAATCCTAAATATTTTCATATGCGCACCCCCCCCTATACCCCCTCCATTAACTCTTTGGCTTTGTATTGGATGAACTAAACTAAGTGAAATCTCTTTGCTTGTTATTTATATCTATTTTTTTTTTTCCTGTTTCCGATGTTGGCCAAAAAGTTGACCTTGTGAGTAGAGGAATTAGCCTTAAGAATTGGTCAGTTAGCAAAAAGGAATTGTTATGGCTGACAGCAATTAACTTTGTAAATTACTTTTAATGAGATTTGACAAGCAAAATAATTTTGCACTGGCGCGCCAGCGAATGAAAAGCGTGTGAAGTCAGGCGTAGAAATTTCAATGAAATTGCACGGCTATTGCCAAATACAAGTAGACAGATTAATTGAGAGACATTTTCAACTTGTCTCTGGTCAAATCGGTTATTAGATCATATAAGTGGTCAACAGTTATCTTTACAAATAAGACATTGTATTACTTTTGTGGGTTTGGCTGAAAGGTTCAAGCAATGGATTGGCTTGGCGAGTCGTTTGAAGTTCACGACCTAACAACGAAAAATAAAGCATACACGCACTTTACGCCGAGGTTCAATGAATATAGGCCTTGAGAATTAGTTTCCTTTATCCATTCATTGCGAATAACGGAAATTTCATTCATTAAAATTATTTGCTCAAGTACGAAACGACAAATTTAACAAGTTCAAGAAAAGTGTAGAAAATATGATTCTTTGAATTTCGGTTATCGGTGTCGAAATTAGAATCAGCGTGCAGTGTTCGTTGCGTTCACCTTGGCACAAATAGCCGTAGGGCAAATTATGCATCAGTCTTTTGTCATCCTTCTGCCAGTTATGGTTAAATCGCAAGGCAGACTGAGCACTATAGCTTTGACTGACAACCAGTTATTAGAATTTAATTTGAGAACCACTACTACAATGTTTTACAAGTTCACGTTCTAGCCTCTTTTCTGATATTTGCCTCGACTTTCACCCCGGCTCCCAAAGCCTTGATTCTTATCAAAGGTAATACATTTTCTGACGAACGAGAGAGCTTGGAAAAAATTAAAAAAAGGAATTTGATTACCCCTGCTTTGACAATGCTTCTTCTCTCATATTTTACATATATCACTGTGTCCCTATATTTCCATGGTGAGCCCAATGGCAGAGAGATGGAGTAAGGGTAAGGGTCAGAAACAGAAAAGAAATTACAAAATCTTCTACAGAAGGTACAAACGAAGAGTGAGAAGAAGGGACTAAGCATAAACTACAAGAAGACAGAATGCATGGTCATCAGTAAGAGGATGAACCCGAAATGCGATGTGCAGGTCGGGAACACTAGAATCAAGCAGACGAGAAGCGTCTTGACAGAGGACAGTAAGTGCGACACTGAGATCCGTAGACGTATTGGGATGGCCAAGGACACATTCCAAAAGCTGGGTAGAGTACTGCGAGACAGGAGGATTTCTTTGGTAACAAAGAAAAGAATACTGAACTGTTACGTGACATTTGTCCTTCTTTACGGAAGCGAATGTTGGTCGATTTCCTCAAAGATGAAGAGACCCGAGGCGACGGAGATGTGGTCCTACAGAAGGATCCTAGGGATAACATGGAGCGAGCGTGTGAGCAACGAGGTCGTCTTAGAGAGGTTACAAACAAGCTTATACTTAACATCAGGAAAAGGCAGTTTCTGGGCCACATAATGAGAATGGAGTATCTGATACTCACGGGTCGAACAGTGGGGATGAGAGACAATGGAAAACAACGCGTGACATACCTGGCGGACTTACGCAAGTGGATGACAGAACGTGGGCTGGGGGAGGAAGCAGAGGGAAGGATCTTGTTGAGAGATGCAAGGGATAGAGGGAGGTGGAGAGCCATGATCGCCTACGTCCTGAAAAAAAGATAAATGTTTGAAATACCTGACGTAACACGTGAATGCTCCTGTAAATTGATAGATGGACAGTGATCAATTAATTTTTGACTTGTCTATATTTGATCTTAATATCTGCTTTGTGATTTTTTTTATTTGTTTAGCTCTGCTGACAGATCGTCAATCTACGATCATTCGTAAGTCACTGTTCCACTGTAGCAAATGCATGTTTATTTTCACTCCATGCTGTTTATTAACCATCGTCGAGTGACTTTTTTTTTTTTTACTTTTAGATAAACGAAATATAAAACTTTCAACAAAATTTAAAAAAAAAATGAACTGGTAATGCTACAGGTCAGAAATTTAATATTCCAATTAATACTCTATATTGTTTAAAATTATCAAATTTGCGGCTACCACACCGTAGAGTCGTAGTTTAGAAACGGGTATTAAAGATCATTACGACTGCAGTAAGGGTAACACATTCTTGTAGCTTTGTGTCAAATTAAGTTAATAGTAATTTACATGTCCACCAAGAGAGTGGATTTTCTGTTAGGGAATTACGGAGTAAAGACTTACTTTCAATAATCCACGTACTTTTTGTTTGCTAAAGTTTTAATGACAGCATTATAAACGCGAGTAAAAGTTTGTTTTTGTTTTTTCACTAACTGCCATTTTTTAAGCTGTCGACTTGTTCTCTATTTCAAGTTTTCCGTTGAAGGTTTGCGTTTTTGCAATAAAAGAAACCCGTTTGATGACCCTTTCCTTCGACGTCATCTGTCATTCACTTTTTTATCCTATTTTCAAAATTATTTTTTCGTGCTAAGAAGGGTCCTGAATATTTCACAATAAAAATTATCCAGGTATTTATTTGATATCTCTGCAGCTGTGTTAAGTTTTGGAATATTTTCCTTAACTTTTTCGTTTCAATTGAATGTAAATCTAAATTCTTGTAATTTTTTCTTTTTCTCTCGTCGGGCATCTTGATATTAATCTGTGTCTAACTAGTATTACATATTTATTCTAAACTCCATTCCAACCTTTTTGATAAATATTCCGAACTTTTCCATTTCGGTCTGAAATTTTTTTTTTTTTTTTTTCTTGAACATTTCAAAGTTGTCCGAATAACGAACACGGTTCAATTATTGTTGATTTGTGAAAATTTATATTCTCCATTCTAAATTGATAAAATATAGTTAAATAGTGTTCTTGATATTTTCTGAGCAAAATTCTTTTATGTTAACCTCAGTGAGGGAATGCCGTCTTGCAGTTGGTTCTACTATACAATTTTCCTTTGTATTCTTTGCTGGTGTAGAGAATTGGAGCCTCACTATAAAGAACTTAACTTCGGATAGTCATAGTTATTTTAATATTTGGAGGGTTGTATGTTTGCTGCTGCTTTTTCTTTCTGTGTGTGTGTGTGTGTGTGTGTGTGGAGGGGGTCCTTTCAACATGGTTAAACATTTTTTTTTTTTAGTTTCGTATTTATAAGCTTTCGGAAACGTTTACTTTGGTAGATCATTGTGTAAGAAGATGAAATCGTGTCACTGCCAGTTGCGTCATTTTGACTTTTAAAATACAAAGCAGGGAGGGAGTGTATCCCTCTCTAACACATTCTTCCTTTTTCTCTTTCCTTAACTTTACTTTTCTCTATAATCATTCATTTTCTTATTCTCATTCATTCATATACTCTTTTTTCTCTCTTCAGTCTATCTCTCATCTGTCTTTTCTTTTTTGTCTCTCTCTCTCACTTCATTCCCTCACCCCTTGGAATTTCAGTTGGTAGCTACAAGAGCTGAGATTTTACACCGTAGGTCAAGACAAATTGAATAAAATAAACAATTGGAAAATATTCAATTTGCCATCTCTCTACAGATATAGTCTGAGAACTTTAACTCTTTTCAACATGGAAGACAAAAACACACTTAGTCACTTATTCGTTGATTAATAATCAAAAAGAGGCTTACACAGGAGCGTCTTTTAAAATTTTGAATTCCATGAAACTACACAACATTTTGCTTTTGTTTATCATCACTTGCCTTGATAAAATTAAATGACGAAATTCGCCGACAAGGACTATTTTCCAATATTATATAATAGACAATCATTTCACCCTAAAGTCAGTAACCCCTTTACGTATTAGTGAATGTGAAAGAATATGAAAGTCATTAAGGAGAGAATAAAAGAACAGAAGACAAAATAACAATTGACATGGATCTTCATTAATTGAAATGCAAAGACACTTGGAAAGCAAAAAGTTCCTAAACTGTTAGATGTCACCACAAGTTCTATGCTAACCATTTAAAGTTTAAAAGATGAGACCTTGCTGCTAATCTAGTACTGGGCTTAAATTCATAAAGTCTAGGTATGATAGACAAACAATTACCATAAAAATATTTATAGAAAAGGCACAGGGAAGCTACATTATGGTGGTGGAAAAGTAACTGAAACTTATCAAGAATCTCTAAATACAGACCAATATTCAATGCATGGTTGGATAGTAGATCTATATATGAGAGATTCTGGCAAGAAATATTGCCTAGCCGACACAGTGAACCAACTTTCCTACCAGAATAAACAAGTAATTTTAATTATAAAAGAGCCAAACGCCATGGACTCTTAGACATTCCTATCTTAAAACAACAAAAGGTAATTGTCACATTTTAGCCGCCGAGCTTAATATACACACAATAGAATTTACAATAGAATGGTTTTAATTTCTTCATGAAAAAAAAAAATGCTTAGAATTGAGCCGTTTGGAAACTGAAATCATCAATTATATTTGAATTAAAATGAAGAATGCATCACCCTCCTGTAGAGGAAGATTAGATCAACACAATATTTTAAGCATTTAATTGGGAAAATCCTACTAAACAAACACTTTGCATCAAACCTGTATCCCCACCTTTTTTTTTTTTTATCAGGAAAACCGTTTCTATAACCAAAACGTATCTTTAAAAGACACAAGAAATATCCATTCCTTAGATCAAGGTTTGAATTACCTATTATTAATCCCACTGTTTAAGAAAGTAAAACAAAAAATGTATAACAATTTAAACACTTACCTACAATTGATAACATTTATAGTAATAAGAAATAATATTGGATACCCTTACTAATGTTGTGCTGACAAATGAACAATATCCTTTTGTCTTTGATTTTAAACACTCACCGATAATGACTGATGAGGCGTAGAACAATGTTAAAGAACGGAAAATATATGAAGAAAAAGATTCAGTTGTCCAAATAATATGAGGCATCTTCATTATAGACAATGGATCTAGTAACAATTAGTATTAGGTTGGTGCAAAAATAATAACACAGTAACGTGTCAGAAAACGACATTATTTTTGCACCAACCTAAGACTTTTTCCAACATTACTCAGTCACTGTCATAATAAACACTTCCTGAATGAATCGAATACAAAAAATATATTGGAATGAATAACATTAAATCAAAATCGATTTTGATTTCTTTAATGGGAAAAGGTTATTAATTGCAAATATATATTTTAGATTTGGAGAATTCTCTTCAGATTGAAATCAATTACGTCTCTTCAGGTGAGGGGAATTTAACTTGGCTATTTTGTTGCTCAACAGAGAAATTAACAAATAAAAGAATTAGAGAAGATCCCCATATTACAGATTATAGGATAAGTATGTTGTTAACATATTTTCTTTGCACTACTGGAAAAAAAAAAAACTCACATAAGGACAGATCGTAAAGAAAAAATATTACCATAAATTGTGGCATACAAGTCGAGTTTTCAAGCATAAAGAAAATCTTTACAAAACTATTGGTCGACTAATATGGCAGGTATAAAATGCAAACCTTTATCACAGAATTGTAAACAAGTGGAATTACTTACCATACCTCCAGCAGGCTGACACAAATATGTCCGATTAAAAGTTGTTTGGTGAACATATCTGGCATATCAACAAAGAAATTAAAAATCTTTAGGTCTCCTTTCCACAATTTACAGTAGATGATGGAAGTGATTTATTATTTGAATATATATGTGAATTAGTTTTCAACTAAAATATCAAGAGCAAATCTTTTCTCACCTTGATGCAGGAAGTGAAACATTTTCTAATCAGTGTGGTTTTCTTTGTCAAGTTAAAACCATCTGTGAGATTGCAGGGGTTAAAAGTAGTTGCTATACTTACCCAGGCTGGGGGCTGCATCTTGGAGAAGGATTATATAAAAATAATTCACATATTTAAAAAAAAAAGAAAAAAAAAAAAAAATCATTCCTTCCTCTGAACTATAACTTTTTCTAACAATCATTTATGCCTCAACATTTGTATATAATGATATGCAATCTACTAGTAAAAAAAAGTAGTTTACATGATATAAATTATATATATATAAACATTGAATTTAAAACCTAGAGGAAACATTCTGTTACATGCATAATGCATATGGCCTGATGATAGAATGTGTGTTATTTTGGCTCAACTAATATATATATATATATATATACTATTTGAGATATATATATATATATATATATATACTATTTGAGATATATATATATATATATATATATACTATTTGAGATATATATATATATATATATATATACTATTTGAGATATATATATATATATATATATACTATTTGAGATATATATATATATATATATATACTATTTGAGATATATATATATATATATACTATTTGAGATATATATATATATATATATACTATTTGAGATATATATATATATATACTATTTGAGATATATATATATATATATATATACTATTTGAGATATATATATATATATATATATATACTATTTGAGATATATATATATATATATATATATATACTATTTGAGATATATATATATATATATGTATACTATTTGAGATATATATATATATATGTATATACTATTTGAGATATATATATATATATATATATATACTATTTGAGATATATATATATATATATATATATACTATTTGAGATATATATATATATATATATATACTATTTGAGATATATATATATATATACTATTTGAGATATATATATATATATATATATACTATTTGAGATATATATATATATATATATATATACTATTTGAGATATATATATATATATATATATATACTATTTGAGATATATATATATATATATATATACTATTTGAGATATATATATATATATATATATATATACTATTTGAGATATATATATATATATATATATACTATTTGAGATATATATATATATATATATACTATTTGAGATATATATATATATATATATACTATTTGAGATATATATATATATATATATATATATATACTATTTGAGATATATATATATATATATATATATATATACTATTTGAGATATATATATATATATATATATATATATATACTATTTGAGATATATATATATATATATATATATATATATACTATTTGAGATATATATATATATATATATATATATATACTATTTGAGATATATATATATATATATATATATATATATACTATTTGAGATATATATATATATATATATATATATATATACTATTTGAGATATATATATATATATATATATATATATACTATTTGAGATATATATATATATATATATATATATATATATACTATTTGAGATATATATATATATATATATATATATATATACTATTTGATATATATATATATATATATATATATATATACACTATTTGAGATATATAACATACAAGAGGACAAAAAGAAGGGAAACTACATTTTTGAGAACTGAAATCAACAGAAAAATACATTACACTTTTTGTAAAGAATTTCTTGGAGATGAGATGAGAAACACTTAAAGCAAAATCTTAAATACAAAAGCTACACTTGAACTGATGGAAAATTTCCACAATCCCTAATTAATCAGCAATAAAACTTTACAATAATGTTTTTTTTTTATTAATATTCAACCAATACAAAGACTAAGGGTTACTGTGTGGTGTTATATTAGCATAATAAAGGACAAGTGTTAAGGTATGTAGAGCTAAAGTAGAAACTAAAAGACCAGAGGAGGAGTATGAACTGGATGATAGGCAAACCTATCTACTTCTATTGAATAGTGCACCACAGTTGTTAACTAAGTAATCATCATCATCTGAGAAATTTTAATATTAAAGGGGAGAAAAAAAAAAATGAAAGCCATAATCTGTACTGTAGTCTATTTATTTTCAGGGCAATGATAAACAAGCATGACATTTGGGAAAGAAAAAGAGACTTTCACTTAAAGAAGAGAGAAAATTGTACAACAATCTTTCGGATTTGGAGTTCCATGTGACAGCAGTTAAAATTAAGAAAAAAAAAAAAGAAAAAAAAAAAAAAAGAAAGAAATTGAGATGAGAAAAGAAGCAAAGAAAAATTTTATACTAGGGTTTTGGGTTCCAGGAAGAAAAAGAAAAATTTATTAGTAGGGTTTCAGGAAAGGAAGGTGTGTGGCGGTGGGTGGGGAGATGAACAAGAAATATAAACGCTATCATGTTTGAAATTGTCAAATTTGGCCCAGTTTCTTTTTTAAACAACAGAAACAACTTTACAGTGTTTGATATGACAGTCTAACTCTTGTCACATGCTAGAAGCCATTTGAAGAGTTAAAAGGTTTCACATAATGCAATGCTTTAGAAAAGAAATTTAAACAATCACATGACTTTTTAGATTTGATATCACACCACTTATTTTCATTCATCTTTTGTTTGCCTGAATTAGAAAAAAATTTGCTAAAGCTGTTGATGTGATGAGTTTTATTTTTTTCTTCTTCTCTGCCCCTGAATCTTTGTCCACATTTGGCGCCACACAAATCAGGAAATCATAGCAATGGCCACACTCGCTGATGGAAATGTAGGCAAGACTAAGAATTGAAAAAGAAAGTTAATAAAAAGGCAACTGATGATCCACATAGGATTTGCTATTTGTTGCCAAATGTGCTACATTACTTTGTAAGTCAGTCACACATGACTGGCAACTGTAGGCAGCAGTCAATGACCTTTTGACAGTTCCATTGTGATGTGGCTACGTAGTGCAAGAGAATGAGGCAGAACAAGAGCCAAATACACACAATTGTTGGCAAACATCAGGAACAAAACTGAATAAAACTAACAAATTTCTCATTTCTCTTTATTCAAGGCTTGGATGAATTCCTCTAATTTCTCCTGAATTTGGCGTACACGTTCTGAAATAAGAAAAAAAAAAAAAAAATGAAACATTAATGATGAAAATCAGTTATTCATCTATAATAGTAATGCACATTGAAAAATGGATGGTACATGTACAATCTTGACAAATCATAAACAACCTCAAGTAACAGGTAGTAACTACCGTAATGAGTTATTTAAGTCAAATGTAAATATGGAACAGAGTGAATGGTTTAAAAGATATGTCTTTATTAAAGGTTTAACTTTAATTTCGTTTTCGGTGCATGCTATATTGTTCATGTTTTTTTTCTAGCACACATACTGGGATGTATTCAAAATATTACATAGTACAGATTTTCTAATGTCTGTTAAGAGTCACTTTTAATAACATCTCATTTCAATGTCTAGGTTTACTGAATACATTGTGCATATGCATTATACATAGAAAAGCTCTATTCTGTCCCTAATACTTGCATTAACTCCTGACTACTAACAATCCTTTTCTCCAATGATTTTCAAAGTATAATATATAGTACACACTGAAAATTAGTAAAATCAGTTTTAGAAAATTCTCGTCAGAGTCCATCTTGCACAACTACAAATCTACCATTCTGTGCATTGAATACTGTTGCTATATTTGATCTGGTGTTCCCGCTATTCATCTCAAGGTTCTTGACAAAATCCAAAGACGGATCAGTACTGTAATTGATTCCGACTTGGCATCTTGACTTCAGTCACTTTCGTACCAATGAGACATGGCTTTACCCTGTCTTTTCTACAAATATTTTCATGGCAACTGCTCTAACAAGCTTTTATTCCCTGGTGACATGACTGCATGAATTTAAGTGTGCCACTAGATTGACATCCTACGTTCCACCTGATTACTGTTGAAATATCTAAATGCAACCACCACTTCTACACCAACAGTTTTTTTTCTTGCACTTTTCACCTGTGGAACTTCCTTCAGGTTAATTGCTTCAGAAATTTAAATGCAACATCAACTGTTATCTTTTGTCTTCTTGAAATCCCGTTCATATGTTGTCCTTTCCTTAATTCTCCCTATACTCAGTCTTTTCTCTCACTTTCACTCTGTTTACTAGTAGCATTTGTTATTTAATGATTAATTTTTCACTCATCAACAAATTCTTTCAAAAAAAATGGCCAAGTGTTCTTTCAATCCTGTATGCATGCCATTGAAATTTTGCATAAAAAAAAAAAATCTCAATTTCCCCAGTTCTATCAAAAAAGTAGAGCATTCCTGTAAAAACTTTTATAAGCCAAAAATAGTGTAAAGTGAAGAAGCAATTACCATTAATTAACAATTTGAGAATTTGCAGACACCCCCCACAAAAAAAAATAACCTCACATAAAATTACTGTGATAATAGCAGAGAAAGTATGATGTTAATTTTGAAAAATACAGAGAATTATGAGATAGATATATAAAATATTGAAATATGCTCGACATTTTGCCCAAACACATTTTTCTGTCATATTTCAAGCTTGTCACATCAAAAATTAAATGTCAGCCTTTGACATCAAGGCAGGTAGATATAGAAGAAAGAGCAAACATGGATAAATGTGCCCACAATAAGACTGTCAAAAGATGATTTTTTTCTATGACACCATTTTTTTTTAACTACACTCTTTGACAATGTTTGTTTTTAGAAGTGATGATTAGAATTGTAATAAAACCTAAACATATAAAAAGTGAATTTATACATTTTTCTTTGTTCTTGAGAATTGACAACAAAAATAATAAACACTATTAGATTGTTTTTGATTATTATATTATTTATTGGAATTGCAAAACATTGGCTAATTGCCAACTGATTCAAACCTTAAAGGAAATCATTATTATTTACAATTTTATACAGTTGGTTCACATATTTTAATAGCTTAATAAAAGTTTATAATTTTGTTATAAATTAGTAAATGATAAATATTGTATGAGTTCTAATGGTGTTAGTTTTTAGAATGTTGTAAATATAAAATCATTTTTGTTGTAAATTTTCAAGAACAAACAAAAAAATGTATAGATTCACTTTAAAACTACAATAAAAAATTTAATCATTGCTTTTTACAACAAACATTACTGAAAAGTGTAGGCAGTAAAAAAGAAAGTTCTGAGAAAAAAAAATTGTCCTTTTGACACTACATCTTATTGCAGGCACGTTTGTTCGTGTTTGGCAAAGAAAGTTATTTTGGGTGTTTGAAAACATTCAAAGATTTCTCCCATATAAATTAATGGCAATTGCTTCTTCACTTTACACAATTTTCTTCTTTTAAAAGGTGAAATCCTGCAAAAGGAACTTTCAAAAAGCCAGGGATATTGGTATAAAATTATCAACTTTTTGAATTAATAATATATTCACTACATCTTCTATAGGTAAAATGATTGGTATTTACTAGAGTGATACAGAGAGCCAGACTCCTATGCTGGCCTAGATAAGGCTGAAAATGGAGGACTGCTGCCCAGACCACATACTCTCCAATCTTGATAGAGTTCAAAAGCATCTCCAAGTCTTTGTTGGAGAATTATTTTCCACCCACCAACCCTCTATTTCACTGCTATATCACTACTACCATGGAAAGTCCTTGGACAAACTGCATCTCCTGGTTCAACCGGGTCTAAAATAGCTTTTTTCAGCAAACCACTACTCTAAAGAACAGACTCCCAAGAGGATGTTTCCCCCAATTGCTACAATGTTAATAGTTGACTCTATACTTGAACAGATTATCCTCTCCTCCTATTCATATAAACTACCCCTTAATGTAACCTCCGACATCAAGTGGCACCCAGGCTCCTTGTATAGGGTGACCCTTACAGCACATTTTTGTAGAGTAACAATTTTTTTTTTTTTTTTTTTTTTTTACAGTATTACTAATTAATGATTAGAGTGAATGCAAGTTCAGTCCTAGTTTTTTTAATAAATCCTACCCATGATATTGTGGACGCATGCATAGCATAGTGGTTATTGGCACGGAAATTGGGAGTGGTATGCCAACTTCAAATACCCACTGAGGCCATAGTATTCCCTTTTGCACAATCTTCTCCCCCATCTATGAGTAAAATAACAAGGCAAACTGGGTTACAACAGTCTAAGTGAAAGACAACTCCAAATTCAAAAGCAGCCTGAAGAGACATGGCTATCTTACCTGAGACACACCCACTGATGCTATGACCGCAGTGTTTGTGGTGTCCTTACATTAGTGATGTAAGGACCCATGATATCACAAGTTCAATAAACATCTAGTAGAGCTTCCTTGTTTAGTTTATACTTCAACACCAGAATCACAGGATGAGAATGCCACCTCCCCAAACTAAATTACTGTCATCATGGTGAGATTTTACTTTCTTGCTGGCTCATATGAAACTCAAATAAACATTTCATAAGTCACATGATCAATCTTAATGGAAATAATAGCTGAATCAATTAAGCAATCACCAATTATAAATGACTAGCCAAATCCCTGTCTTATAAACATTTATCTCAATAATTTTAAAATAATTCAGCAGACGATATTATTTTATTTATGGTAACTGGATTTTTGGTGAATGCCTTATTCAGTTTCCATCGTTTGATACTGTGCATCTGAAAAATGGCGCCTTTATCATGGTTGCATTTGCTTCTTGGTCTTTTGGCTAAGATCAATATCATCTGTTCTTATCAGCATAATCTCATTCATTCATTCATTCATTTCTCCCCCCCTTTCCCTCTCTCTCTCACCCTTTCCTCTCTCTCTCTCTGAAACAAAGTAGTGTCTTTTCTCCTCTTCCCACACAATCAAAATGGAATTGTCCATTATTATGAGATGGTTGTGCAAACTAACAAAAGAAGGGACAAGCACAATTATAATAGGTTATCATCCCAATATATGTCCATTGCCCAAAGTCTATGCAAAATGCTAATTTACATTCACCTGATAATTTCTGTCTGAATTTCTGAGATGAGTTATTATTTACATGTGGACTATTGTCTACATTTTTATTGTTGTATCTTCTGGCCTTCATCAGGTGTATATCAATCCAGGTAACCTACAGGGAATTCCGAACTGAAGCCTTTAATTGATGGGGGCAGACTGTTCTCTTTCCACTGCTCATGTCTAGGGATATCTTATTTCTAGACAGAACTAGACAAGATATCCCTTGATATAGATCGTTCTTGTTCCACTGTCCATCTCCATACATTAAATTAAGTGTTCAGGAAGGCCAGGAGACACAAGAGCCAAAATGTTGTTATTACAACAACAAAGATGAGGATAAATAGTTCACATGTAAATAGTGTAAATTCATCTGATACTTACTTAATTCCTCCGCAAGGTCCACTCTTTTGCCAGTTACAAGGGTTTTCAGCTGAGCCTTGTCTTCTGACATGTCTTCTAAAATATTTTTGACAATCCTCTCCAGGCGCCGAGCTGGGAAAGAAATAAAAGTTTAAAAATAAATGCCACTACAAATACAGAATGTAAGTACATAAAAGACAAATGTCATCTGAAGAAGTGCATAAAAAAATTAAAAAAAAAAAACAGAAAAAGAAGGGGAGAGAAAATATAAAATGCCAAAGAGAAGAAAATGTGAGATATTTTCAAATGATTAAAAGTGTGTGAATCTCTTGACAAAGAAAGATTGTGGGTGCAGATTCTTGCATTGTTACTAACAATTATCAATAAATTCACCTTTCTAGTTACTATGAAAGGTAAGGTTAGTCACAAAATGTTTTACAGAAATTAAACTTAAAGAGCAAAACTATTAAAATCTAGGTTAGACTAATGATAAATTGTATAAACATTTAACATGTCCATCAATTTCCTTTTTGTGTGTGGGTTCAGTAGGCTTTAAGCTGGGGGTGTGCACAATAAAAGATTTTGCAGAATAAAATTAGTTAACATTTCCACAGAGTTTCCTACCCTTTCAATGGGTTAATTTTTTTCTATTGATTATCAACCCTTCATAGGTCATTTAAAGTCAAAACATTTTGGATTGTAAAAAAAATTTTTTTTTTTTTTGTGAGTAAATATTGCATTAACAATTTTTTGAAGATAATGATTTTCCAGATACAAGTCCCACTATTTAACCCATAACTGTGGAGAGAAGAGATGGCTTCATACCTTTCCAAAGGGTATTTGTGTTTAAGTGAATGGAATTTGTACCCTACTCTCCAAAATCTCATTCAAAGCCACTATCCATGACACCATCTGCACATCCCCTTGAAAGAGCTTGTCTAACATCCCATAAAAGTATAAAGAATAGCAAGTAAAACTGAAGGATGGAGTCTACATAGAGGGATTTTATTTTTGATATTGAAATCCCTGTATTACCAATGCACAGATACTAATTGTAAATATTGTCACGTATACATATTGCAAATATATGCACAATCATTTTTTTATATTCATATAAACACAAAATACATAAGCCAAACACCATTTCACTTTATCAACAAATCCTTTTGAGTATTTAATAAAAAATTTTTTGTTTTCAACAAAAGCATTTAACCATCATCAGATGAATAAAAATGCATAAGAGTGCTTTTGAATACCAGTATAAAATATATTTTCTATTCTGTTAGGTGACCCACTTCACAAAATCTTACCAGATAAATTTTTTTTTTTTTTTAGGAGGCCAAGAACTTTGCAGCACTGTTCATAAATTAAAATATCATAAAATGCCATTAATAACAAAATGTATATTTCAGAATTTTACAACCAAAATGTAAAAATGCCACAAAAAAAAAAAAAAAAAAAAAAAAAATTATTACTAAATTGACTTTATTTCAATATTTAGATGAACATGAAGATTAAGTTTTTAAATATTTTTTTTCTTTCTCTAATCTTGAAATAGGAAGGAGACTGACACATATTTTCATATCCATAAGACTGGTTACAGGCACTCAACATTACCAATAAAAATAACGAGGTCCCAGTATATGGGAAGATAATAAAAATAAAATCGAGAAATGAAAGGAAAATAAAGAAAGCAGCTGTCACAACGTTTAGCAATAATTAGAACGAGGAGAGAGGAAACAAAAACATATCAATAGTTTCGGTGAGGTCAGTTAATAAGCAATTTTAAGCTTCTTTTGAAAGAGGAAATATTTGCAGTAACTATAGCAACAACAAAAAAAAAAAAAAATTGGTTTTACAAATTAATAATAAAGTTGAAATAATTTTTTTGTTTATTTTTAGGTGAACAATTAGCCCTAAATAAGTTAATTCTAATTAATATTTGTTAGTAGTTGTAAGGACAGGAAAACTTGGCACAACTTAAGAGACTTAAAATCCTGATGCGCGGTCAAATTTCCGAAAATAGGTCAGGATGAAAACTTTTCAGTCCAAATTTATTTACACACAAGCTATTGTTTCCATCTTTGTTGCTATCACAATGTTTCTACCATTGTGCCCTTCAGTTTTCATCAGGTTTATGGGAAATTAAAACTGAACCCTTACAAGGGTGGGCTGAAAAGTTCATAGGCTGACTATGAAGGAGTGATATTAGAGCTGTTAAATCTTGCATGCATGAATTTCAACTTCTTATTAATAACTGCATTGCATCTTTACAAGTAAACTGACATCTGACTGTTCAAAGAAGACTTCAAAAGCAACTTAGTAGCAACTTCTTTTGAAAAAGGACAAAATTTAGCATCATACTCCCAGAAAAAAAAGTTTAGCCCCCAAGGACATTCATGCTGACATGGTTGCTACATTAAAGGATGATGCCCCAGCTTTACCAACAGTGCAAAAGCGGGCAGCTGAATTTAGGAGGAGCAGGTCTTGAAGATGACCCAAGGTTTGGACATCTTACAACCACCACTGAGGAAAACATTGATTGTGTTCACCACATGGGGATGGAAGACCGATGACTATGAAATAGGGAATGTTATGAGAATATTCTGCACAATGAACTTGGTATGATGAAAGTTTCTGCTCAGTGGGTGTCATGTCTTCTGACAACTGATCAAAAGGGCACCAGGCTGATCATATCACGGGAAAAACTGATACTGAGGCAGATTCAGCTTGTTTCCTTGAACGTTTCCTAATCCAGGATGAATGTTTGGTTCATCACTTTGAGCCAGAGAGACAATCCATGCAGTGGAAATAACCCTTCTCGCCTGCTCCAAAGAAGGCCATGGTCATCTTATTTGGAGGGAAGGTGATGGTCTCAGTTTTTTGGGATGCAAAAGTTATTGTGTTTATTGAATATCTCCAAAAGGGGAAAACTGAGGCAGTTACAAAAGGCTATCAAGACCAAATACCCAGAAAAACTGACAAAACAGGGTCTTGTCAAAACAATACTACAGCACACAAGTCAGCAGTTTCAATGTCTGATGTGCTTGATTGTGGCTTTAAACTGGTTGATCATCCTTCCTATTTTGATTTGGACTCATCTGTCCCTCAACATGAAAAAAAATCTTGCTTGGTATGATGATGACGACATATCTGCTATTGATGACATTTTGAGCATCAAATTCCAGGAGAGTATTTTGGTCAGCCTATGAACTTCTCGACCAATCCTCATATAGAGATAGATTGTCACTGCCCTGCCCAGGGATTGAACTCACAATTACTATGTCACCAAATTTATGAACCAAGGCTTTAATCGAATAGACTATTAACCTATTTGAAAATCCCTGAAGGTTACCCAGATCAACAAATACCTGATGAAGGCCTGAAAGTGCAGCAGCTGAAACATGGTAATAACAAAGATGGGGATAATCATATTCATGTAAATAATGATAATTCTTAAGAAATTAAGGCAGAATTACCCCATGTTATCTAAAAGTTATTAAATATTAATTTTTGTATAATTTCAACATGCTTACAGTGTAAAAAAAAAAAAAAAAAAGTGTGCTATATTCTTTATACCCCCAACCATTAATTTTTCTTTAATAAAATTTGCAACAACATTAGTAGTAGAAAGCGCCTTTATATTTTACCCTCAACAAATTTTGTTTCAGTAAAACAGGAGTTTAAAAAAAAAAAAAAAAAAAAAAGGTAATAGTTTTTACAATCCAATCCCTGTTAAATTTCTTTCAACCGATATAACAATATAAGGTCGCATCATCCCAAGTCACATGTGTGGAATGCTTCTTAACACACATTTACAAAGAAGAGAAATTGATTTCAAGCCAGAACAATTAATCTGTTTCAAATGGCAGCTTTCTACTTGTACAATCCAAAGCACTTAAGCAGTCTAACTCCTCTACTTTGCATGGATCCTGCCACCTTCTATGAGAATTATAGATCCGAGAACATTCCAAACAGGAAAGCTTAAATAATATCATTGAGGAACAGCTGTTTCTCCAATGAGATCAGTTGACATAAAAATCAATAAATCAATCGTGGGGTAAAGCCTTCCTTAGCTCTGAAAGAACTAACAAAAATTTAAAGCTTATAGAAAATGATCCAAGTAACAAGATATTTTTTTTAAAAATCATTTCACCACAAGCAAGGCAATAAAGCTACTAAGACACATGAAGTTACTGAGTGTTAGAGAATGAGAAAAATATACTGTTAAGGAGAAAGGACAATAAAAGAACAAGAATTAAGACAAAAGATAATGATTGATTTTCAAAAGTTTAAATGATAGACTTATAAATATATAAATTCTGTTATTTTAATATATAAAAGCATTTTAAATACAAATCTAGCAGTTAACATTTCATGAAAAATAACTTAAAAGATTATTGATTTTGATCACAAACAAAACCGATAAAGAAATATTTCAGCATGCCCTATCTGCATCTACACTTTTCGTATTAAAATGAAACTTGTCTCTGAATCCAGACACCATTTATGTCCTCAAAGTAATCTACAAATTGATCATGGGGTAGAGCCACTTAATTGACTTTTGCTGTATAGATAGCGCCACCAAATTTAAGAGACAACCCCAAAGCAGGCATATTTCTCTAGAGCAAAGGTCATTTAAGAAAAGGTTAGAAAGCATGTATATTTCAGCAGAAGAATAAACTCAATTAGCTGTATGCAATGTACATTTTCTGACACATTAACAAACATAAGTCATGAAAATATATTGGTGCAAAAACGTAACACTAGACATTTGGAATAAAATACAAATTTGTATATAATTGGTGTTTAAATAAAATTCTATTATTGAACCTAGTATTAGGTTGGTGCAAAAATGACATAATGTCGTTTTTTGACGTATTATTTAACGTCAAAAAACGACATTATTACGTCATTATTTTTGCACCAACCTAATATTAATCAATCCTCAAATAGTTAACAAAAATGTTACTGTTTTAGCAACACAGATTTTTTTAATACCTCA
>OZ010587.1:98716042-98866042 GCA_963932145.1 Acanthosepion lycidas | reverse complement strand
GCTCTTGTTCAAAAAAATAGGGCCTTTAAATGGTGATGATGCTGGCTAAATCTTGTCAATGCAGTTGTTGCCAGATTGTGAATCAAGGAGGTCCACAGTCAATCAGCGTCAGGTAATATTTAGCATTATGATGAGTGATGTCCATCCCAACCCAGGTCCACATATTGTTAAATGTCTAACTCTTCTTGACCATCGTACTGATGATGACTATATTCTAACTATGGCCCTAACTGCTGCCTTGGACGCAGCTGGATCAATCCATCTTGTGAAATACAGGGTCCCTTTTAATGCCAGGATACCCACTTTGACAGTGTACCAACCTTATCTTATCAGAGTTGCATTTGCTGATACTGCACAGAAAAGTTTCACCAGTTCCATCTCCTTCCTCACTGCATCAAGTCATCTCTGCATTGCCCTCAACAGCTTGTGTGTTCAGTTCTGGATTTCACCAGCTTTATGTCCACCAATAAGTCATTCACTGACTAGTTTTTTCAAGGTGCTAAGCTTCCTCCAAATGAGCATCTTGCTTGAGGCTTTTGTGTGTATTCTGGCCTTTCTGGTAAGAGTATCAGATATCCATCCATGGACACATGCAGAGACTTTGAATAAGTGCAACTTTTTGCCTTCCATTAAATCGATACATTAAGACCTGAGTACAGCATCCAACTCAACTACATTTATATGCTGAATGTCCTTTTTGAGATGCAACCAGCATGTATCCTTCACTATGTCCACATTTAACCCGAGAGACACTCCAGTTGCAAGGGAGCTTGCATTGACCCATACTTCAAAGTCTGTTAACACACCACTATTTTGGTCATTTTGTCTTTCACATATCGTACAGAACACACACACACACACACACACACACACACCCCTTTTTCTTGGTAAGTGACTTTCTCTTTCACCACATTATGTAACTTAAATAGATGCTCTGCATCTATTGGATTGCTATGTTTAACATTGATGAATTACATTGACAACCATGAACTCCTGAGGTCAGGCCAAACTGTCATTTTATAATCATCAGCCATCAGCTATCCAGTGCATGACAAAGGTCATTCTATGACAACCACAACTGTGCTTCATATCTTACCAGCATATCTTTCCAGCCCCTGTCTAGTTTTTCTTCAAGCATGTTTGCTATCTATAGGGCATCAATCAAGCAACCTTTTACTCCATCTGTTATCTTTTCTTGCTGTGTGTTTCACCCACCTCTAATTTTGTCATTTAATCACTTCTATGATCTTTATCTTGGTCTGTTCCCTGATATATGATGACCTCTTTCTATGACTTATCTTTAGAAATTTGGTGAGTTCAATGTTAATTGTTTTCGAAGTGATTTTATTATTTTTCAGGTTTTAAACCCATACATCAAAACTCACATTATAAAGTCACTATACACTTTACTTGTTACATATATTGGCATAATATTTTCATTACATCAATGTTTTAAAAATGTTTTCCAACCTATCATTTCATTCTTTTTAATATTATTACCTGTTTTAAGTAGATGTATTCCTGGACTTTGTCCAGCTCTTCATCCTTATGATCTTTTTCAGAACATTACGCTTGTTTTATTTCTGTTCATTTTTAAACCTATATGAAACTGGCCCAATAGAGGTCATATTTAATTTCTTGTAATTCATCCCATGATTTTGATAGCAGTAAAATGCTTAGGTCACTTAGAGTGAGTGTGTGTGTGTGTGTGTGCACGCACATATATTACACACACACACAACTTATTAAAGAAGGCATGAAATTAATTAAGAAATCATCAGTAGTGGGTGCATAATTATAATCTGAGAGGATGAAAAAAAAAAAAAAAAAAAAAAAAAAAACTTTCATCAGGGTAGATCCATAACTCACTTCAGTGCTGAGTAGCTTTTCAAGTTCATTCTTTGTGGCTTGCCGTTGTCGGTGTTCCTCTGTTTGATGTTTCCAGTAAATCCATTGTTCTGTTGTGCTTGGTCCCAGCATCTCATTCAGGATTTCCTGATCTAATAAACAAAATAAAATAAAATATTTTTTTTATTAGAGAATAAAATAAAAATAACTCAGCTTTAATCTGAAAAAGACAGTTGATGAACATTTCCAATTTCTGTCATATAAAATCATAATTGTAGATAAAAGACTGAAAGATTTCTTCATAGTCAGAGACACTGAATAAAAAAAACACAACTATGGAATAAAATGCCTATTTTAGCAAAAGTACATCTTACTGCAGAAAGAAGCAGCAACCTACTGCAGGAAAAATCTTCTGCCTAGTCAGTCATGAATTAAGACATGATCAATGAAGCATGCATCATGATTGGCAGTTAACTGACTGACATCTTAGTTAAGGGAGACAACTTCAACAAATTGAGAATGAAAACTGTAAAATTATACATAGAAATTATAAAACAGCTCTATTCTGTCACAAATGTTTGCATTAATATTTATAAATCTCATTGCTGAATTCTTAACTATTTTTAAAAAAATAATTACAGATTATATTAATTCCTGACGATCTCATTTTCAATTTACTACATGTATTGAGGGTCAAAAGTCACTAAAGTTTTAAGTCAAAGATTTGGTTTTCAAGAAACATTTTTTTTTGTTTCCCTTGTGACCAGAAATATTTAATTTGTAGGAAAGGACTTAAGTTAAGCAAGAGAGTAATAGTAATAAGAACTGCTGAAACCTAGCCTATGTATACCAGGTTCAAATACAATTGTGATTAATTTTATTTTAAACCTCCAGCCCAAATATTTGCTATATATATATATATATATATATATATATATATATATATATATATATATATATATATAAGGACATACATTTATAGTTTGATTGAACCTGGCTCAAAGGAAAATGCATGATTATAACAAAAACAATCATGTCTATTTATAATATCTCAGCATAGTTAATATATTTGGTAAAACTTTGATTATTCCCAAGCAGCCTGAAGAGCCAATATCAGTGAAACTTTAATAGCAGATTTGTGAGTGAATAGTTTTAATTTCTTAGAGAGAGTGAATTCAACAAAACGAATGAAATTTTGTATGTATATTATACGTCACTTTAACTAAACAGTAAGGTATCAAAATGAATGTTTGTTAAAAATAATCCTACTTAGGCCATATTTTAAGCAAGAAAAAAGAAATACATAAATCATTACTTCTATTGTTTTACTGAAAAAATATTTTAGAGCAGATATTCCAAAAATAATGACAAATTATTTGAAAGGAAATCACTTTGCATTTTATATGCAAAGATAAGATTTGTCCATTAAACAATATTTAGCTTTGACTAATATTACACTAAAATATTTAAATGAAAATTCTGTTAAAAAAGGATTACACTTTATATATTGATTAAATTTAATGTGTCATGGAACACAAGCTTCACTTAAAATGCGAAAGCTTCTTCTGTATTTTTTTGTTTACTTCATGCACATTAAGATCTTAGATGAATCAAAACACAATATATTTCTAATTTTAAATCAATGAGAGAAATTACAGAGAGATCATCTATAAAAGAAACCTGAAATAATTAGAGAGGTACTTAAAATGTATTCAGAAGAATGCAGTTCTTATTATGAGAATACTGTCTATAAATTTGCAAAGAGTCATTATCATTCCAAGAGTTATTCAGACCACTGAAACCATTGTTTCTGTTGTGAACACATTTTGAAAAATCCATTCAACAGTCAGCTTTTTTTCAATTCTATAAGCTAGAAGAGTGTGTTTTTTTTTTTTTTTTGTTTTTTTTTACAAAGAAAGTTGGTAAACAGAATAAAAATGGTGAGCAATATACCAATTGGCTTAACTTAATAGGTACTGTATGTACTTGTGTATAAGCAGACTTCATTTATAAAAATTTTTGCATGAATTTTAACCCCTACAGAAAAAATTACCTGTGTATAATGCAATCAGTTACAGAAAATACAGGATTTTTAAGTTACTTTTGTATAGTGTTACTCCCTATTTTTTTGTGTAAATAAAACTGATCATAGAAACTCACATTATACTCGAGTATATACAGTATTCATGTACAAGGATGCTCTCTAATTCCCCAATGAACAAAGAAAATCTTCACTAATATTAGTTTAAATCTTTTTAATATAGTTTAAAAACACATATTGAATTGAAACAGTCATGCTTATTGAAGGACTTATGAATGTGTTAATATAAAAAGGAAAACCAAAAGTTCATAGAAAGGTTTCTTTCTTCAATTTCTTAGGATCACTGCCAATGAGAATTGCAAAAAGCTTCTCTTTGAATGTCACATCTACACAACATGAGAGATAATGACAATTAAAATTGTAATAAAAATACAACAAAGAAAAAACAAAGTGGAGAGTGTGGTGATACAGAGTAAAAGCAAAATAGAATAAACAAATGTAATACTGACTGGTTTTTAGCTTTTCTTTGATACAATCTTCCATGAACTTAATTGCAGCATCCCACTGGGCCTTTTCAGTGCAGGATGTATCATCAAGGATGTTAATTTGGAACATGCGCTGAGGAAGAGAAAAAAAAAAAATGGGCATGAGCATGGATGTCTTGTGATGAGAACAATTACTATTAATGGAATGACTTTGGTTGTCACAAGGTTCCCCACTCTAGTGGCTACATCGTATGAGTCACTTTACTATGAAATAATGATTAACAAGCTTTTCTTGCAGTAAGTTTTACCCACACTAGGTGTCATGTTTTGTAGCTTTGTGCCAGACTAAGATCAAATTTCAAGTGATGATTTTCAAGACAAGCAACTTCCACTCTTCACCTGAAAGATCATATTGCATCATCAATCTTCCCACCTCCACCCCCTCCTATTTGGCACTGGACTGCACTAAGCATAGCTTTATAGAGAAAGAAATGAATATAATCACTTGCCAGTTGAAATGAGTGAAATATATGTTTCTTTGTTCAGTGGCATATCAACACCTTATGGGTCATTTAATGCCGAAATTTAATTTTCTTGGGAGAATTAGTAATTTCTTTTACAAAAATGTATTGCTGGTAATTTTTACTATAAAAATGTTTATATTTTCATAGTGTTTTGATCCCCCATCTGGAGGTTAACTATTTGCCCATAGCTGGGACCCTAACAGGTGCTACCACCACTGGTCAGGGTGAATTTTGGTATATTAGAATGGACAAATGCATTATATGTCAGTGCATACAGTTAATATTTTTATTATTCTAAAACTTCAGCATTTCACTCTTGTAAGAGAGAAACACCAGAATGATTTTGTAACTGAAAAAAAATCTACATATTCAAAGTTAGATTTTTGGATTGAGGAGATTCTATATGAAAAAGAAAAACATCTAATATAAAAAAAAAAGAAAAAAGAGTGACAAAAATTTAAGCCTGCTATTTGATAATACACAAAGTTATTTAATAATAATAATAATAAAAAGACTACCTAGAGCAATGTTGCTTTAGCTCTCTTCAAATTATTACTTTTGGGATCTCACACAGAGTCTCTTATTTGATTCTCAAAAAAGAGCTCTCTTTTTCTGGGATCACCATCAGTTGCCTTGATGCATTCCCCATTGCATTTTAATGACAACATTAGCTTTGGGAAAAAGTAAAAAATGCAAGGAGTGACAAACCTGAGAGATGTTTTACTAAAAAACTGAACGAGACATGAATAATTTTGAATGCAACAATCACTGGGCACATGAGCCCACTCAGTAGTGTGTGTGTTCAAGCATGCTCAGTAAGAGCCCTCTCTGATTAGCTTCTAAGATAGATCAAGGTTACACAACTAGACATTTAAAATAGCTGGATAATTTCAGGACAGACATTGTATAATCCACCTTAGGTAATTTTCTGCGAAAGCAAAAATTTGTTAGCATCCTATAATGTTTATGCCAATTCCAAGATAAAGAATCTCTCTGCAAATTCACTCACCAGACTCTCTTCTGCTTTGCTGTCCCATTCATGTCTCTTCATACATGCATCCTTAACTGCCAGTTTGAGTTGATCAAAGATGTTATCATGCTCTTTCAAGCTGTCTTCCCTGTCCATCAGTTTACCAAACTCTTCATGAAGAGTGTTCCAACCAACCTATCAGGGTAGAAAAAGATGGAAAATAATATAAAACTTGTACATTTATTTTTAACTGATCATAACACAAAAACAATTTTTTTTTTTCTTTTTCAACGAGTACTTCTTACAAAAAAAAAAAAAAAAAATCTTTTTTTCCTTTTTTATAAAGCTTTACATTATTTATTAACACTTTTCACAGACCAATGGTTAAAAAATTGATTCAAGTGAATGAAGCCTATCAGTCTTAGCAAGGACCATCCTTCTTTAAACCTCATGGACTGGTGCTATAGAATCATAACTGTACCAAATAACAGAAACCACATTACTTGAGGATTTTCAACGGCGGGTAAAATGTATAGCACAAATAACTCAAAGTGAAAATAATGACAATCAAGATGTTGACATTCCACACAACTTTAAACAAAAGGTTTGGAAGGAAACCCCCATAATACGGGAAAGAGAGATAACAATGGACTGGAAAAACCTATTATCCTGAAAAATTGTTTTAATAAAAAGATTTTATAAATTTCAACTGACAATAGCACTGGCTTCTCAGTAAACAACTGTGTTACCATTATCTAATCTGTGATATTACAAGTAAGAGATTTAATCAAAAACATCAAAACTTTCATTTGTTTTAATCAGTCACATAAATTCTGTGAAAAAAATATTAACAGATTGTGACATCTATCAGAGAGATGAAATTTAAATTTTTATTATTGCATTATTCCAAAATTTTAACGCATCAGTAGATAGCTATTAATGTCAACAACTGAGCACAAATAGTTATTAATTAAAAAAAATTAGTAATTAATATATAATTTTATTCATAACTACATGTACAAGAATGTCGTTTTTGTTGAAAGCTAAAAGATAACCACAAATACATAAAAAGAAAATGTGTATATTGTTGAAAATTCTTTTCACTATATAGCTATTTGTACAATGTTATAATGCTTATTACCTAAACAATAATAATACTGAATAAATTTTTTAAACATTAAAGTATATTTAATCACATCTCCCTAATAGCTGTCATGATCTGTAAATAATAATCACTAAAATATAGAAAGATCAATCATATATATATTGTAAAGAATAGGAATTAGGATTACACCATAATATTGATGATCATTTCACCTTATAAATTAAAACTAATTTACAAGGATTTTCAAATTTTGATTTTTCTTGTTAACATGATGGATTTGAAAATCCTTGTAAATTAGTTTTAATTTATAAGGTGAAATGATCATCAATATTATGGAGTAATCCTAATTCCTATTGTTTACAATTTATATGCTCCATTTGAATAAAACATTGAGCTCTCTCTGTGAATCAGTTTTAATATTTTATTTTATATTAATAAAATTCACTTGGTTTATATATCAACTTTATTTCCTATATATATATATATATATATTAATGGTCTGTAAATTTACATTGAGCACTATTTTGTAAAAATAAAAATATCTATAAGAACACTGGATTATATATCTTACTGTTCTTTCTTTTCCTTTTTATATATATATATATATATATATATATATATATACACACACAAAGGTTTCAACTTTATTGTTACCCAGTGACTTTACCACTACCCCACCCCCAATTTGTTTATTCCTGCAGATTACACATTGAGACAACTAGACAAAACAATGCTGCTGTAGATTAAGTAGCAAGTGTAATTTGACACAGTCAGCTCATTAATCTGACATCTACAATAGATTGTCTTGCAAAGATAAAATTCTCCAACTGCCCTACTATATATTTCAAAGCTATAGGGAGATATGGATTCATGCCTTTCCTAAAAACATTAATGCAAAATATAAGCAAACTATCCCAACTGGAGTTTGAACTTTGCCAATTCCATTCTCCATGATATTAATTATTCATCTCTCCACTACTCTTTTTTGCTTTTATTATTTTTTTTTTAAATGAATAAAAACTATGTGTGATGGAAAGAAAAATGGGAAGGATTAAGTATAAAATTTGACAATGTTTTCATTTGAAATTTGTTTGAGAGACGTTTTGGTGCTCATTCTGTATGTTATGCATTGAAAAAAAAAAAATCAAGAAAAAGGATTGTCAGTGGTCAGGAATTAATATTTTACTAGCAGGATTATTCTATGCATATCTAGTTTTCTCCAGACCATCAAAAATATTAGAATATTGATATTTTATCCTATTATCAGAAAATCTTTACATTTGCTTATTTAAAGATATTCGTACCCCCTCCTTATTATTGTTGTACTTTGATCTTTCGTGGATTCATTTTTTTTTTTTTTTTTCCAATTTCTTAGCTTCATAAACATAAGGCTCATTATTTCCCTTACCCTGAAGACCTTCAAAATTAGATATGGGGAAAAAAAATGCATAAATTACCCTTGGTGTATTACAGTTCTGTCAGCAGATAGTTTTGTTGGGATGTGAATAAAAATTTGCCCACTAAAATTATTTTCATGGAGGTGGCAACTAAATAATTTTAAGGTGACCTCTGGGGCTACACCCTTGGTAGTAAGCCTGTAACAAGGGTATTTTAATCTTCATTCTTTTTGTTTTCATTTTGCTCTCATTTAAAAAATATAGATTTCTTCCTCAACCCACCATAACAAAAGTTATACACCAATAAAAATTATTAAGACTACAGGAATTTTTTTTTTGCTTTCCCAAACCCTGACATATGCAGGATGTGCAAAAGACATGAATTTTACAGTTTACAAACTAATACCCTAAGTATAAAAATTTAATTTGTATTAAAATGCATTTCAAGTTTAAAATTTAGTCCAGTAGAATCACAAAATGTGGGTGTCATATTCTCATGATAAACCACAGAAACATTCACTAAAATAAAGAAAATAGACTACACTGATTTTATACCAAGTTCAAAACATTATTTACTAACCTATTGAGAATACCAAAATCAACCAACAATGATACGAAAATGATCCAAAAAAATATTATCCAAATTTCAAACATTCCAAATTATAGTCAAATTACATCATTATAAATTCAATAATTTTAATGACAAATCCTAATCATTCCATTTGAAAGTTACTAACCCTACCACAAACTAGAAAAAAAAAAGTTATGTTTTTAATTTGTTTTCTTTTTTTGTTTTTTTACTAAGTAAAAGGCCTAAAAGCCACTCAAGCAAGAGGGCTACTGTGTGTAGTTATACTAGTATAGGAAATTACAAGTGTTAGAAATAGAGAGCTGAAGTAGACAGAAGGAACCGGAAACCCAATTCTAAACAGGAAACAAGGAATAAACCTCTACTTCTGTTTAAAATATTGGTGAAAAGTATGAACTGGACAATACACCCCAAAATGTACACAGCCATCCCATTACAGCTTCACTTGTTTGCTAAATGTTTGTCTGACCAACAAAGTCATTACTCATTTCTTGCCCCAGTGAGTGGTTGGCATGTAAAAAAAATAAAAATAATTATAATAATAATAATTATAATTGTTATAATAATAATAATAATAATAATAATAATAAATAAAAATAAAAAAAGGCTCAAATAATAATGATATGAGCAGTTTTATTAGACAAAATAGAATTTTAAAATAACTGTCACTGTACATACCTTAACACATTTTTTAGGTAACAATGAATCTGCCCATTGTTTAAGCTTGATATCTACAGTTGTATTGAAGGTGCTACAAAAGGCAAAAAAAAATAAAAGTATACATTTATCTCTTTTTTTAAACATTGGTACAGGTACGCAACTTTGGTTAATCTTATAATTTTGAGGCAGATGACACTGCCAAATCATACTTAACAATCATTGTTTGAGCAAAATAGTTTACTCCAAATTTAATCATAATTTTCACAGTATTAAAATTATCATCATCCTGTATCTTTAAAAATTTATTTAGAAAATATTGAAATAAACATTGTCACAGAATTTTGACATTCTATTTATTAGTTTTCATGTCCAGTTTTTTAAAATGAGAAATTAAACACAACCTTAGAATAAAGATTTTAACACAATTTTTTTCCATTAGAAAAAGAATATTTGAATTATTTTTTTTTATGGGAAATCATCATTGGTTCGATTATAGTTATTAATTAATACTCAGAAAATTTAAAATTTTTTTTACAATCTCTTTAATATGGTTTAAGGATTTTCAATGAATTTAAATGTTTTATAATTTTCAAAACTTCTTATTAAACAAACCAATAGTATTTATTTTTTGTTAGCCTAAAAGTTAAGTATGTTCCAAAGTAGGAAAAAAAAAGTATGTAAACCAGGGAATAATTCTCAAAAGAAAAATGAATAGGAAAATCACTTTAAAATATAAATGCCATATTTGATAACATAGAAGATAAAAATTGTTGGATAGCACATTGAATGTTACAAGTTCCTTATTTGGTTCAGTTCAGAATTAAGTTTTCTTTTTGTGCATCTATTACCAATATATTAGGTTGGCCAAAAAAGTTTGTTTGGTTTATTAAGTAAATTTTCTTAATAATCAAACAAACTTTTTGTCCAACCCAATATAAATTGTACTTAAGACTCTGGGATACACAAGAACTTCCCTATTTCAAGTATTAGGACAAAAATTATTAGATAGCATGCTGAATGTTACTAAAACTTCATCTGCGTTCCTTATTTGGTTTTGTTCAAACTAAGTTTCTTTTTGTGTATTTATTACAAATTTATAAAATTCTAATATTTGGATTGAGAGAGAAGAAAGTGGGTCAATATAATGCTCCAAAAAAATATAAGATGGAGGAAGGTTATATGCCATCAAATATGATCATTAAAAGAGCAATATGAACTGTCTGATAATGATCTGTGTATATGGATATATGGAATTGCTTAAAAGTGATGATAATTCTAAAGATAGTACTCACCCAGAGTTTTCACACTGAGCTGCAGGTAAATAAATATTTTCAAAGAAATAAGTTGCTGTTGTCTTCCATAATTGATTGTAATAAGCATCTTCCCTGAGAAGGAGTGAAAGAAAGATTTTATTAAAAACGTCATCACAATCCTAAAAGGAATAAATATAGCAATATACTTTTGGAAATTACCACATTTCTTGATATCAAAGACATTTTTGCCTTGTCAAGAAAAAAAAAATAAATAAATAAAAAAGCTCAAACAATTTTCCTTTCATCCAAGAAGGCTGAAAGATTTTGTTTTGTTGCTTAATTTATATTTGTTTTGTCTCAAAAGTTTCCAATTCAAAATTGGAGTTTTGACTAATCAGGAGACATATATTAAAAATGAATTAAACTAAATGCTGATTCATTGAATAGCTAGTAGGCCAACATTTTCAAATGCTTTTGAAGTTATAAAGATTAAAATTATACACCAGTTTATATTTTTTTAAAGAAAATTAAATAAACAATAAAAATCATGTCACAAAATTCAGTGATACAAGTATTTATTGAATGATGAATTGAGGAATAAAAACAAAATATTACAAAATTGACAAATTACAGTTAAATATGATCTTTATAAATTCAATAAATTATATATACGGGGGAGGGGGGTGATAGGTAAATTATTGCCATTTTATATCTTTAATTTTACACATACACATTGTTTTTGTTGACTGCACAGTATAGTTGGCACCATGCGTGAGAAAAAGAGTACCATGATGCAGTTCACTCTACCAGAAATTTGGAAACTACATGCTTTACTGCTTGGCATTTGTGCCAGAACCTCTAATGCAAACATTTCAGAGTGTTTGGGTGTCAATCTGAGGACATGGCAGAGGATTCAGAAAGAATTGGATGGGTCTAATGGTGATTACGAAGGTGTTTGATCACTAGTGATGGTGATGTTATGCCTCCATTCATCTTCCCACAGGGCCTCAAATTCAACAAGTATCTTGAGGAGGTAATGCTACCCTGAGTCAAGAGAGTGGCTGCTGAAAGATCATATGTCTGGCAACAGGACTCTGAACCATGCCACACAAGCAGGAGAACCCAGTCATGGCTGGGAGACAATTTCTGCGAGAACGTCACCCCTTACATCTGGTCAACTAATTCCTGAGACTGCAACTCCCTTGATTATTATGTATTAAGTTGAGTGAGAGTGACCAACAAAACTCCTTGTAACACTAAAGATGAACTGAAGGCAAGGATTATGGCAGCATTCACAAAGGAGAGCATCCAAAAGTGTTCTTAAGTTGTCTGGAGGCTGTGGTTGAAGCCAACGGCAATTTTATTGAATAAATTTACTCTTTAGTATTTCAAGATCTTTGTGTAATTTTGGTAAATATATGTTAAAATGAGATGTCAATGTTATTTTTACATAATTTAGATGACAATTTGTCCATCACACCCTATGTATATATGATAAAAATATACTTTTAAGGTATGCTATATTTATGGGTTAAAGTGCTCAATATCAGGGGACAGACTGTATGTAAATATAAAAGTGGACATTGCTTAAACACAATCATTATGATGACCTGAAAATTGTGTTTAAACATGAAACAGACTGTTGCTGCTGGTTGTTGACTTTATTGTTCACTTTTATTATATATATACCTTACATCAATAGTACGACTGAGCCTCATATTAAACACAATCTTCAGGTACTTATAAGGGTGATGAACTGTTCATTACAATCATATAAAAAAATAAAAAATGATTACTTTTTAACATAGCAAAAATGTACACAAGTGGAAAGTTTATTATTTACTTACCATTGTTTTGGTGTCAACTGACTTAAATTAATTATTTCATCTAAGATTTCACCTCTACCTTTCTCAAAGAGTTCATCCTAAAAATATAAATAAGCCATTAATATTTGTTATCAGTGTCATATCTAAAGGAAAAAAAATTAAATTTAACAAAGATTTGAAAAACATGATTCTGCTTATTTGCATGTATGACCCTTACTACTCTGATCTTAGATAGAAAAGTGTATCTGTAAATGATCTGTATCCTTTTAAAAAAACATTAAGAATCAGGATTGATTGTTGTTGTTTTTTTTTTTACAGATTATCAACTCTTTGTGGGTTATTTAAAGGCTGAAACATATTTGGGATTGTAAAAATAATTTTTTTTTTTTTTTCCGAGTGAATATTAATAATTTTTTAAAAGTAATAATTTTTCAGTTACAAGTCCTACTATTTAATCCATAAATTGGGTGAAGAGATGGATTCATACCTTTCCCCAGGTGTATTTGCATGTAAGTGAAGGTAATGAAGCTGACTAGAATTCAAATTCAAAGGAATTGGGAGAAAAAAAAATGTTGAAGTGGGGAGAATGGAGTGTGAAGACAGAGGTGAGATTAAAAAAAACTATAGAAAAAAAAAAAAAAACCAAGTGGAAGAAAAAATTATAAACAAAGAGTGGTTAAAAAAAAAAAAAAAAAAAAAAAAAAATGAATGATGAAATAAATACAGGTTTGCTGGTTAGAAATCAAGAGACAATGAGGAAAAGATTGAAAAGCAGGTCTGGGTAGGTTTAAAACTGCCATACATTAAAATTTTTCATGTATGGATAGTGCAAAAGAAAGATAAAAGAGAGGATACAGTAGCTAAAGAAAATATTTGTGCACTTTAATTTTTTTTTTTTTTTTTTGCATATGAAATCAATTATGCTTGTATAACATTTAGATAAAAACATGGACAGTTAGAGATTGGAAAGTATGAGGAAGATACAGACAAAGTGTGAAAAAAAAAAAAAAAAAAAGCACATACAAAATGGATAATTTTGTCAGCAACCATGAAATTTTGTCAGGGCCTGCTACTTATAATTTCTATTTGTAGGTACAATAATAGTAAAACTATATAAGAAGGTACTAAAGGTTTGATCAAGAAGCTCTTCCAAAACACTGTCAGATTTTGAGAAGTAGATCAGGCCCACAAACTTCTCTTTGTATATCATCTATATACCATGAGTAAAATTTTAAAAAATAAATATTTTCATAAAACAATCTTGATTAGACTTTGATTTTACAAACCAAAATTCTGACATTAAAAAATGAATAAGCATATCAAACTTCATACATATTACTAAAATGAAAAAGCTTTATTAGTTCAGAGAAATCATTGATTCCCAAACCATGTACTGTGAGATGTAGCTATGTGTACCATGAAAAAGTATACAAAGTGAGAAAAAAAAAAAAATCATCTGGCATTTCAAATAAGAAAAATTGACTTCAATGGAGAGAAAAGAAAAAAAATATCAAGCATAAAGAATTACCAATTAATACATTTTGAATTTCTATAAAAAGAACATTCTTCAATAGCAAAAAAAAAAAAATAAATAAATAAATAAATAAATAAAATAAATAAAAAAGTTTTTTTTTTTTTTTTTTTTTTTTTTTAATTCAGTTTGAACTGGTATTTTATTTTTATTTTTTAAATGGCGTCTATGCCCCTTCAGGACATAGACGCCATTTTCTTTTCCATTATCTGTGAATTGCCATACATTCTTAGAATGAGAGTAGAGTGGTTTAGTTTCTTTCTCCAGTTTGGAATTCAGCATTTTCCTTCTCCTAGACTGGTTGCCACCCAAGGATAGAGAACCCAATCTAATCTACTATTTGGAATAAGAAGAGACAGAGCCATACCATTCCTAAGAGCATTAGTGCAAAAGTGAACTCAACAGAATAGCCTGAAATTTGAACTCTGCTTGCCAATTCCACTTTCTGCACTGGTATCTGTTACACGACTGACACATCTTGTCTTTAAATGTTTAAAGGAAAAAAGACTTGTGTATTGAAGAGGAAATGAAAGCCTGCCTTATATACATCCTAACATAGAAAACATCACTAAGTCCAGGTTTATCATGAATAACAATCATCAATTTACTGAATAAAACAATAATTACTAATAATGTTCTGTCATTTGAAAAATTTTTGAGTTTATGTACAAAGTGCACCAAAATATTTTTGTTAGTTCAAAAGTTTATCCCAACTAATAAGTTTATTCATTTTTAACAATATTAATTCTTATTACTTTCACCTCAGGTTACAGAAAAAAAAAAAAAAAAAAAAAAAAACAAGGTAAGAAAGAATTAAAAACTATGAAATTTTAGATAACCCAAAGAAATTGTTGTTAGGACTGAATGTGATTTGTTTATTAAAATAAACCCAATTTCAATATATTATTGATACACATGAATTTTCTTTCCCAGGTTTTTTTTTTTTTAGTTTTGTGTACAAAACAGTTTTACTTTCTTCAAGCAAATTGTGATGACCGAGGAATAATAACTGATCAGCTCTTTTTTCTTCTTTTTTTTTATATTGCCAGCTACCATAGTTGTTTTCCATTTTTTAATTATGCCCATTCTTTTTGCTATAATAACTTAAACAATGACATCATTGAATTCTCAATAAGAAAATAAATGCACACACTGCCATGTAACATTAGTAATCTGATCATGAGATTTCTTTCTATACAGGAAATATTTTATTATTCGTTTTTGCTCATTGAAATGTTACTTACTCGGTCAAGTTCTCTCAGGCGGGGGTAAGTATTTTTCCACTCTGTTTCCAGATTAAACCTGGTGGCTGTAACAAAACACAAACAGGTTAGAAAACCAGGCATTGCAAAAACTGAAAAATAATTCAAGTGTGTGTGTGTGTGTGTGTGTGTGTGTGTGTGTGTGTGTGTGTGTGTGTGTGTGTGTGTGTGTGTGTGTGTGTGTGTCAATTACTGGCTTTAAGTTAAATTGCCTGTTAACTTTTCTACAGGCATATTTTGTCTTTTAAGAGAAATGTCTAAACAAACATGTATATATGGGCAGATAAGTAATAAATTTTCATTTTTATCAATTAAACAAAAAAATGAAGTCAACTAATATAATCAACTTTGCAATAAACTTAAAAGTTTTAAAGTCAAATAATTGACATCTTTATGTTCAAGATAAAAATTACTAATGATCTGACAACAAAGACTGCATTTTACCAAAAATTAGTCGACCAGGGTAATTCTACAAGATGACATCTTTAAGGAAAGCAGTCTGTGATTAAAGTGTCTGATATGAAGACATAGAACATTAATAATAAAATAAATTTGTTCCCTTAAAGATAAGTGAACAAATTTAATTGCTTATATAGGTGTAGTATGTGATATTTTAATCATTTTTTTCCCCTATTCCTTCCAATCTCTCTGCAGGCTATCACAACATTCATCATCATTATTATAATCATCATCATCATAATAATAATAGCAAACTTGGATCTATGTGCCCACAAAAAAAAAAAAAAAAAAAAAAAAAAAAAAAGTCAAAATGCCATTTTCCCATTGACACTGCCAATTTTAACTACCTTCACCCCTCAGCAATGTATCTTTAAAAAACAATGATTAAATTTTTCATAAAATCTAAACATATGATGAAAGTCAATTTGTTTTTTTTTGTTCTTAAGAATTGACAACAAAAATAAACACTGTATATTTATTAGATTGTTTATCGGAATGGTTGGTAAAACATCAGCTAATTACCAATTGATCGAAAATTTACAAAATGGTAAATAATAAGGATTTCCTTATAGTTGGTTCACATATTTTAATGATTTAGCAAATGTTTATAAATTTATGAATAAAATTTTTCATATTTATTCCTTTATAAATTGGTAAATGATAAATATTGCATTGTATTAGTTTTTAGAATGTTATAAACATAAAATTATTTCTGTAAATAAACAATGTAATAAACAGTGTTTAAAATTTGTTGTAAATTCTCAAGAACCAAAAATGTATAAATTCACTCTCATCATATATTTAGGTTTTATTGCAATTCTAATCATTATTTTTTTAAAACCATAAACATTGCTGAGGTGTGATGTTAATTAAAATAATAGCCATATCAAAGAAAAAAAAAAAAAAAAAAAACATCCTTTTGACACTCCGCATTTTTTTTTTTTTTGTAGGTATGAAGGTCCATGTTTGCTATAATAATCATGCCATATGTATCTTTACTCACTACCTGAAGATTGCAACCACATGAAACAAAACTGCAGATGGTAAGACACAAGAATTTGACTAAATCATCATCACAGTCATCAGAAAATCAGGCTGTGGATGAACACATGACTAAATAAGTTTATTATTTTAACTTAAAAATGAGAATATAAAGAAAATAAATCTTACCTTTGAAGGCATCAGCTTGTTGTTCTACAGTTTCTTTGACCATTTTCCAGAAGATGTCCGACACTGCCATACTCAGGTTGTGAGTGGTCATTTGGGAAGGTTTCAATACGCCATCTCTACATAAAGTGAAAGGCACTTCCAAAGATTAAATTCTCGTATTGTGACACCGTCCAACTCTTCAATTGCTATTTTGACATCAGTGGATTTGGAGAGTGGACAAATGTTCAAATATTCAATGATCCCAATTTTTATATTTTATAACTAGCAAGGACATCATACTTAAGATTATGTGAACAGACAAAGAATTTAATAAAACCAACTTTATATAGAACTTGTTTTTTTTTTATTTCTTAAAAGAGAAAACTATCTTTCTAATATGAAAGAACACCAATTTATTACTAGAATCCCAGTCATGCTAGCAGATTATGTTTTAGACATTTTAAATAACAACAATGGTGAATTGTTACACTAAAATAAAGAAAGTAAAAATATCAAAGCAAAGAACTTACTTGAAAAGCCTGGAATGCCTAAAGAACATTTCTTCATAATCTTTGATAGATTGAATGCTGTCATTAGTATTCCCTGTAAAAATAAATTAATCCCTTTCAAAGGATTTATTCTCAATTGAAACAGAGAGTAACATTAATGTTTACATTTTTTTTTTTAATTATTAATTAAATAATATCGTTTTTTTGACGTATTTTTTAACGTCAAAAAACGATATTATTTTTGCACCAACCTAATATTTTTTTTATTTAAGACAAGTGTTTATCCATATAGATAACAAGAGAAAATAAAATAACTTATAAAAGAACCTGAAAACATTTTCCCATCAATTTAAAGCTGTAAAATTAAAAACAATTAAAATCTTTATTTAACTTCTTAGCAAACTGACCAAGTAATTTGAAGATCCCAGATATACCTACAAGACATTAAATATAAATAATGCTGACAGCTTTTCATATATATATATATATATATATATATATTTGTGATTTGATCAAACACTCTGGAGAAAGGGTAATTTTAAAACAATGGCTGCTGCTGCTGCTATTAACACACTGCTCTTCAATTACGAATTTAGCCCTCTTGGCCACTGGTGTTTGTACACATTTCATACACAATACATTAAAATTTCCTTTTCTCTGCCATGCGCCGATAGCTTAGAAGTAGAATCTCTGACCAATGCCAATTACAGTAGAGTTTCAATCACAGCTTGAGGCAATCAGACATTTAGCCACATTGATGAACTCTGATACAGCGAAACAGGCTATGACTATATATATATATATATATATATACATACACACACACATACATACATACAAAATTCATTTTAATTTGTTCTCAAAATGCATAAATATTGTTTACAATTCTTTGTATATTTTAAATAGATTTTTAGAAATGACAGCAGCATAACACATGCAGATGAAAATATTGCTTTGGTCAGTTGGATTGGGAGAGAAGGTTAATACATCTTCATCTCACAAAGGATAGCATATTACACTCAATTCTGTATTTCTTAGTCCAATGTTTACTGCAAATATACATTCACTTGTATTTATATCCCCCCCAACATACACACACACTTAAACATATAATGAGCACATTCAAATTTTATTCTGTAAAATTTAAACTTTTCTGGTAAAATATTTCATCTGTGGAGAAACTACTAACTACTCAAACTAAAATAATTCAACTCAGCTGCCAACATTGCAGGTTGGTTGAAGAAAACGAGACAGACCACAAAAATATTAGGCCATCTCCACCAACAGTCAACCCTATCCTAGCAATGATGGTCAAACACTCATCTGGTGTTGAGGAGTCAATGTTTGATGACTTTAGTCATGTTTTGATTACAACCAACTGGTTTCACCAGATTTAAATCTTTGACTGTTAAAGTAAATTAACTTTGATCAGTTTTTTTTGTTTTTTTTTTCTTTGCCTGGAGGAGGAAGAATAATATCAACTTGTAAGTAAAATAGCCAGCACCATTTCCAAATGCAGGCACAAAAACATTCTTACTATGCTACTTACGACCACATCTCAACTCTAAAATTATACCCATAACCTAAATCTAATAAACTTCAATGGGTCACCTTTCTCTGCCCTACATAGGTCCTTCAGAGGCCTATATACAGAATTCACTCAAAGAGAAGTGATTTATGGACTGAAGATTACTTAAGTTAAAACTAACAAACACCAACTCCAACATTGAGCACTCTTGTCCTATGGATATAGTAAATCTTATATATCATAGCACTTCCCACTCAGTTTTCCAGACGTTATATACAATCACTTATTTTCATATTCTGACACTATTGCTTTCTATTTTTTTAAATTACCACATATTTTTAACTTATTTGAACACTTCAGTTCTAAAGTGTTGTACTAGTAAAAATCTATCATGGAAATTCTACCACAAAGGAATACTAAAATATACAATTGGTTTGATGACTTAGTCACATCCAAAAAGATGTTCAGTACCCTCTTGTATTATGCAAATAAGTAAATATATTCCCATCTTCGTCACCTCAACATTTTATCTATTTACTCTTTAATGCTACATTTGTAACTTAATTCCAGAATCATGTCTACTTTATTCAATAAATATTCGAGTTTCTGTTCCATTACAGAAACCATATTGTTTATTTCCCCTTTTTGTTTGGTACTTTTCAGGTTGGTCACCATATTGACGACTTCTGGTAGCCCTTAACATGAGGAAATAACAAAATAAAGGCACTACACCAAGTATGCGATCAGTTGTTTTATCTTCCTGATTAGATACCCAAAGTTAATTATCATCGGTTTGTAGCTTTTGTTAACTTTCTCTTCATATTTGCCTATTTCCATGTTATCATTTTAATATTTATTTAATGTAGCCTAATTTCATACATTTATTTTACATTTTTATCTCTCCTTTCAACACATGTCCACATACACTGTTGCAAAATGTAACCTTCTTGTAACTTCCTTTTCTGAACTCACTGTGACATTGGAATGTATTCGCATAGCAAACTTTATACAAATAATCGCTACCTTATTTTACCCATTTATTTGACAAATGGTTTCAGTTTTATGTTCAAGTCTCCAGCTGCCTTTATTTTTTTCTTGTTAACCTTGTTTGTATTTCCAGACTAACTGGTCTTATTTACATGTATTTTTATTTCTATTCTCATTTTACCATTTTAGTTATTAATAAACCTGTCGATTACCTGGAACTTTGTCTTCTTCAGAGTTTTAATTGCCTTAAGGAGTTTATCTTTGAGAATGCACACATGTACAACATGGACACATACTCTTGGGAGGGCAGAACAGATTCTTTTTTTCTCATTACTTAAACCTCTATAATCGGTGATAAAACTCCAAGCTCAGTAATTGTATCAAAAGTAATTAAATAGTATCCTAAGTTTGTATCATGTACCAAAAACTATTATTTCCAAAGTATTGAATAATTTAATAATCAAACTCACCTTTTCCAGTTACAACAGCAAAATAGCCAAGTGCTTTCATTGGAAACAATTTGCCTTCTAAAATTTGTTTTATCTAAAAGGAAGGAAACAAAAGGGGTTTTTTAAATGCTGCTTAAATAAAATATTGCAAATTCACATATACAACCATTAAATTAACACTTTCTTAAATAAAAAGTAAATACTGTCATGAAGGTCCTAACACTTTGTACTTTATTCTCTCAGAGAAAAAAAGTCCTTTAATCCAAGCCTGGTTTTTATTCCAACACTCAAAGACTGATTATGAATTTGCTGAATTAATAAAACTTTATAGAATAAAAATAAAAAATCTGAAAAGGATTTCAATTTAAACTAAAACAAATATTAACCTGTTTAATTTAAGCAAGTTAATTTTTATTTAAATCCTATTTCAGTTGGTAATCACTTTGGTATTTCTTGAATTTTGCAAGGTGTAAAAATCATTTTTGCAATATCAATAAATAAAAAAGCAAAGCAGATTTCTTAAAACAAAAAGAACCTTTATGGAAAAAAAAGCCATTTTTAGTAGAGAAATCATTTTCAAAGCATTGAGAGATTAATAATTCTTCTTTATCATATTAGTAACAATAATATTTCTATCTGAAAATTACAAATGAAACAAGAATTCATTGGTCTTCAATGTATGAGCTAAGATATTAAAACCTCAAGTGACAAGGATTTGCATACTTAAATACAATTCTTTGATAATAGAATCAAAATTGCATCTTAAGCCAAAGTCATTTTTTTTTATGAAACTGAATAAAACATTTTTCTCAGTGCATGTGATTACTTACTCGTAGTGGGTTATATAAACTACTCTCAGCAATATCCACTTTGGTAAGAACAAAGATGGTACGTTTACCATTAGGGTCCATTTGGCTGACAAGATCAGTGACATTGCTTCGCTCAGCATCCAAAGAGCCATCTGAGGGAAAAGCAAGAACAAAATTTTAAAAAAAATAAATGAATAAAAGTATATAAATTAAACAAAGTCAGCAACAAAATCAGTGGTGTTCTACAGAAGTAAAAGATACATGCATATCATTTATAGTAAGGTATATTTACTACAAATCTATATTACTATGTTAGAGTGTGCATATGTGTTCAGATATTAGTATTTTTGGATAACAAAAAGACCAAATAACAGGACATCAAAGGGTACAGCAAGCCAAATGAAGCAATTTCAAGCAGAATGGAAAGAAATATTAAGTTTGCTATAAAATAGAAAAATGTTTTCTAACTTGACAAATGGTAAAGCACATGCGGTCAACTTTGACCTCAGGTCACCAGAAGTCATTAAAAGTAAAATTAGATTGTGGTCTTTGATTTGTATTGCATCTAAAGAATTATATTCTTGGAGGTAACTAGGGTAGAAAAAGATAACAGGATAGATAGTGCTGATCTCCAAGGTTATTAGAGACCACCAAGTCAATTTGGGATTAAAATTGTTTTTTTGTTTTGTTTTTTTTTCTTTCAGCCAAATTAAAGGACTTACTGTTGCAAGCAAAACAAGAACTCATGAGTGATCTACTGCAAAACAGGCTGGTCACCCTGCAACCCCCTACACCGACCAGCTATGTTATGATACAGAATGCCACCTTAAACCTTAATGACCTTCTGACCAATGCAGGACCGTGATGGTTGGCACGATAAACTCATAAATGTCTGAGCTAGCTCAAGAAAATAAAAACGGTTCAAAACCATGACTGTTTTTTTTTGTTTTGTTTATAAAATATGAAATACCAAAAATATTTCTTTAAATTTTTAAAATTAAATTTTTAAATTTGATTTTTCCAAGTTTTTAATTTCAAAATCTAGCCTAAATCTTCCAATTCTTATTCCAAAGGCCATCTCTATGTTGGTTGTTCTTGGGTTGGATGCTCAAACAACCTTTCCAATTGAAGAATACATTTACCCAGAAGCCGTGTCATCCTGGTCAACAACATACAAGTTTGTTTTTTGTTCTTTTTTTCCATTCACAAACCAATGCTTTAATTTAATAAGCTATTGTCCCATTAAAGTTTCAGTTTGTGAATTTGGTAACATAGCAATTGCAAGTTCAATCCCAGGGAATCCAGACTCAAAGGTAACAAGGCAAGTAATAACTGAGCAGCACAAAATAACAAGATGAGGTTTCCCTAGATATGGACAGTGGAATGAGAACAATCTACACCCTGTAGATTAAATAGTGTTCAGTTTTAAATTTCCTATAAAAGGTACCTGGAATGACAGACACCTGAAGAAGGCTGATGGGTATAATGGCTGAAACATGTGAATCCATAAACCAAATGTAAATATTGAATTGAAGTTCTGTATTTACAAATCTAGCGCGATTGATTTTTACTGAAAAGCCAAGAAAATGTTTGACATCAATACAATTATATATCATTTATTGATACAACATAATTTTTTTTTTTTTGTTTAAACATTGTTTTTAATGGATACTCATATTTGAGTAGATGCCCTGTTTTTATTTATTTATTAAACAGTATATTTATTTCCATCTACCAGCCTGAATATTTGAGAAATCTTGTTAGAAAAATATGCGCCCTCCAGCAGGATCTGAAGTTGGCTGCGTCACCTAGGGGAAACAGTTATTAGATCTTATGTGCCTTGACCTTTCAGCCACAAAGAACCTCTTGATCTAGTGCCTTTGAATGCAGATTTTTCCCAATCCTTGAAATACACATATCTTAATAAATAAATAAAATCAGAGCGTCTACTCAAATGTAAGAGTTCATTAAAAATAAGGTTTAAACAAATTATATATATATATATATATATATATATATATATATATATATATATATATATCTCCTTTGTACAATAAATAATTCGGGATGATAGATGGAAATAAATAATCAAGTAAAAATTTATCTGAAGTCTTCAAGCAAAAATGTAAAGAATAATGATATTCTTCATGAGTTTAAAAAATAAATTTGTAAGCCTGTGCAGAATGTTTGGCTAACTTTGTTCATTTTCCAAAAGGAAGAAAGTGATTTACCTTGAATGCAGAGAATAATTGAATTTGGATTTTCCATATAACTTGAGATCAGTTTTTTGATAGAATCTCTGGTTCCTGAGGCAACATCAAACGTTTCTGTCTAAAAGAGAGAAAGAAAAAAAAAAAACCATAAAACAAAACAAAATCTATTACATTTAATGGCATATAAGACACCTCCCCACTAACTTTTATTTATATCTATTATTTGTAATATTACCAAGTTAGGTTAGAAAAAAGTACTGGTTGTCTATGGCATCTGGGTTAAATATTAACCAAACTCAAAATGATTAAGTCTCATCCATTGTCCAGTATAAAGGATTTTTTTTTACTTGATACCATTGCAGTTCAATGCCAAATCTAGTCTTTGAGATTCAGCCATTGACTACATCCAACATCGTGATGCCAAGGTGTTCACCATAAACCTCACTTCTGGGTGCTATGTCTTGCAAAAGAGCAACCAGTGATTTGGTTGTTAGGGTTTTTAATTCAGATTTTTTGTTCTCAACCACAGTTAGAGAATCCAGTCTGCCCTATAGCTGGAGGGGGAGAAGAGATGGATTCATACATTTCCCCAATGATATTTGCACACAAGTGAATGTAAGAAACTTGATTGCAATTCAAACTGCTCTCTAATATCTCATACAGAGCTGCTAGACATCACCCAGGATGTATGAGTGGAAACTAAGCAAGTTATTAAGGTATTAAAAAATATCCTTAGAAAAGAAAGAAAAGTGTACTGGACTACTATGTAATGTCTAATCTTTTATATGTAAATCTTGGATCATTTTCTTTAATAGAAAGGTTGAACACAATGAACATGAGGCGTCCTTAGAAATATGAAAAATGTAAAAACTATTTTTCTTATAATCAATCACAGGTGAGCAAAGTGGTGGACCTCAACTAATGAATTAAGAATATTTTGTGAACTGCTCTGCCATTTTTACAAAATGAATGAACAAACAAAAATATTTTTAAAAACATCTGTGTGAAAATATGTCAAATACATAAAGATAAAGTTTTAACATATACTTACTGAAATGACACCAGGTAAATCTACCAGAACCATTCTCTGAAGACCTGGCCCTTTCACAGACAAACATATGCACTGAAAGTATAATGAAATGGAGGTTTTACCAGCTTGTAATAAATATAATGCTATAACTTTCAGAAAAGAAATATGTTAACTTGAAAAAATGATATGAGAAAGTTTATATTTGTATAGAAAATAAATACAAAATGAGCTGCTTGTATTTGAAAAAACAAATACAATGATATTTGTCTAGTAACTTACTTCAGTACTGACAGTCTGTCCCTGCCCAACACTGGCTTTCATTCGGACTTCAACTTCACTACGCAGTGCGACCAGCTGATAAAAGAAAATCAATTTTGCATAAATGTGACATTTCTGAGTTGTACTAAATAAATTGTACTAAAGATTTTCTCATTATATTATACAAGTTCACTCAATACCTGATTAGAAATAAGCTTACTTATAATTAAGAAATCAGAATGATTTTATTTTTAATTTCTTGTATTAATGATTAAAACAAACATGTCACTCAAATGCACGTCACAGAAAGAAAAAAAAAAAGAGCAACTATGCATAGTTAGAACAAAGAGATTACAACTATTTTTTTATTTTACATTTACAAGGGAGTGGTGAAAAGTTATTGGTTTGATTCACTTCCCAAAACTTGATCCCAAATATCAGAATTATTCTTGAAAGGCCAGAAAATGTTTTGTCACCCTTTCATATTCATCGCCTTTGTGTGTGACAGAAATGGTTGCAGGTTTGCTTCTGGTATTGGCATTTGTGAGTCAGGAATGAAACAGTCTTTCAAAACAATAATTTTCCCCACTTCAAAGATTTGCCCAAAAAGATATCTTACCTCTATATCTATGTATTTGTAAAATCTGAATTACAGCCATAGTAAAGTATACAGGAATATTATTCATACACATACACACAAGGTTGCTGAAATGTTCTTGGCCAAACACACATCCCAAAATCTGATCAAACATCACAATTTTGAAGGAATGAAATACTTGGGTCAAGCCAAGAACTGTTCATATTTATTGAAGTTTAAATGCTATATTCAATGTAGATCAGACAAAGCTTTAAACCAACAAAATGTCATAAGAGAGTCAATAAAATATCAAAATTTAAGATCTTACATCAGATTCTTTAGTCAGGTTAAATTCTCGAGTACTGTCTTTGAATTGGGCAATATGGTAAGGCCCCTCACTGAGGGTAACTTTCACTGGTGAACGAGTCATCATTTCCCCAGAACCTCTGAAGTAAAAAAGAAAAAATTTTAAATTAGAAGCTTTTAACACACAAAAGCAGCAAAAAATATGTTGTGAAAGATTAAATTTTAAAATAAGCTTCAGTTTGATGCTGATCAGTTGGATATCATCTACACTGGACCAAGTCGTAACTTCTTAATACCTTAAGATCAGAGATATTGTATCTCTTATTTCATACACAACTTCCTGTCTTTTTAAGTGACTTTTGCCTTTGTAGTCTTTGTTCTGTCACTTATTAACAAAAATTCATCAATTAGAAAAGGATGTTGAACAGCTATGTAATATCAATCCCCATCTATGGCAGCAAATGAAGAGATGCAACAGAAATATACTTCTATCGAAGTTTAGTTTTTATGAAATTCTGATATAAACCAGCTAATACACAGACAGATGACAGACACAGAAGAAGAGAGACTAGGTGTCAAAGTAAGGTGTCCAGTTTTAATCCTCCTCCAGTTGTTGCTCTGAAGTCTCTCCAATTATTTTAAATTACTGCTAAAATAATTTTACAGCTGAAAGACTCTCATTCAAGCTAAGTAGAAAGATTAATAATTCTTTACTCCTTGCATACTTTGAAATTCTTCAATTTGTTATCATTAAACCCATTATTAGATAGTAACAGAGCTTGTTGGTTTGTAACTTGAAATTATTTTTCAAGAAAGTTACTCCAGCTGCAAGGATTTCACACCCAAAATCACAACCACTGGGCAAAATCCCCATAGAATCTGATTTGGTTACCTCTCAGCTTGCTGAAGTCAACAAGCGATGACAGTGAAGATAATAAAAAAAATACCAACAAATGACAACACCAAGAATACTATGGTTTGTCAGCACAGGAACAGGGAACAAAACAAAGATGAGCAACAGCAGCAGTGACTGTCCAGCCATCAATAGTGAGTGGTGAGAAAAGACTGTGTGTTTGTGTGTGTGTGAAAACAAGGGAAATAACTTAAACGAATCTATTCTTCTCTCCCTTTTTTCAATAACCTTCACAGCTTACACTCTTTATTATGTGTAAACCGTTTTGCGATAATTGCTTTTAAGGATTCAGTCTTTTCCGATCATATCCTAGACTAATATACCAAGGCTAGAGATTCCAAGCCACCCTACTGTTTTACGTATAGTTGGAAAGAAAAGATAAGTTCAAATCATGAAATGAAGGTTATCCTGAATGGCAACTCTTCTAGATCCTTTTGTAATAATGCAGGTATCACCCAGGTCTCTACACTTGGTCCCACTTTGTTTTTAATTTTCATTAATGACCTTCCCAATGGTATCAGCTCTGAATTTGGTATCTATGATGATGACAACTCCTTACTCCTGTCTCGATACTAAATCTGATCAGTTTGATAAGGTCAAATTCACGGCTGATGTCAAAAACTACCTTCGGTCTGTTGTTAACTGGGACAAAGAATGGCTTGTTAATTTGAACAGTTCTCATTTAACCATCTGAAGTACCTCTTTCTGTTAACCATCAGGAGAGCAACTCATTGTACCTTCTCAGGCTAACATTCCCGACTGACAGGAAGTGGGAAGACTATATTGAATCTATTGCTAGGTCAACTGCTAAGAAAGTTGGTTCACTGTGTCATGCTAGACAAGTTTTCATTCCAGAATCTACCATACATATCTATGTCTACCATTCATCATGCTTAGAATATTGCTGCCATATATGGTCCGCTGCTCCTTCTGTATATTTATATTTAGAGATCCTTGATAAAATCCAAAGAAAAATCTGCAATATAATTGATCCTGATCTGGTGCCACTGCTTCAGTCACTTTTCCACTTCTGTAAAGTTGCCTCCCTGTGCCTTTTCTATAAATACTTTTAATTATTCGGATGAGCCCTTCGCTATGATACCTACATTTTATGAATTTAAGTGCAGTACTAGATTGGTGATGAGGTTTCATCAAGTTACAGTCAAGTTGCCTAGATGTAAACATAAATTCTATACTAACAGTTTCTTTTCTTGCATGTAGAACTCTCTTCCAGCTCCATGATTTCCAGTCAACTTTGATCTTCAAAAATTTAAATGTAATGTCAATCACTTTGGAAGAAAGTGATTGGGTTTCATTTTACCTATCTACTGTCTTCCTTTTCTTTACTACTCTATGAGTGGAATTTCTAAAGTTGAAAAATCTAATCTTCTTGACCCCTTTTGATAAGTTTGCCTAGAAACAAGTGTGTAAGAGTCAAAGTCAATAGCTTATACTGACAATCCATCAAATTTGAAATAACTGAGTAATGATCTGTAGGGTCACTTCCTAAATTTAGTTTGGTCAATCTCCTGCCCAGTTCTATCCTTATTACTCTGCTATTTCATTTGTAGTAGTCCCTCTTACTATCACCATTAGAGCAGAACAACACTTCAAAGAATTCAACCAATTAAAGTCTTTGATGAACAATTTTCTATCAGTGTTACATCAAATAACACACCCATAAAAAAAATCTTAATACCCTTATGTTATTTTCACTTTAAGTTCAAATATGCTTGCAAAACTAAACATTTTTCCGTCAGGTCAGGGGTTTCAATAAACTCTTAATCTCTCAAATAAAGGGCTTCTTTTTAGCAGAACAGAGAAAGCCGTCATCAAGTATTATATTCTGATTCCCACCATTCAGCCAACTTCAGGGCTGTCGGTAAACAGAAGTTTCATTTTTCATCAGTTCTGGATTTTTTTCTCCAAACTTTAACTTTTCTCATTTGTCAAACTTCACTTCAAAATAAAGGATTTTATTTGTATAACTCAGATAATTTCTAGGTATTTCTGATCTTGTAAAATCCAAATTACCTAAATGTAAAAATAAAATCTGATTCAACAAACCTAGGAAATATTCTTGCTTGAGCTACCATTTCCAAAACACTCGTTTTTCCAGAACTTTGATCACCAACAACCACCACCTGATGAGAAAACAAAGAACTTCATTAAAAATATAGAAACAGGAAAAAAATACCATAAAATACTGTGTTTTCCATGATATAATGTACATTTCCATTTAGAAAAAAAAACAAACCCTTTGACCATGGTTAAAACTAGTGGTACCCACTACTTTTACCATGTCCACTAGAGTGATTTCAAGTCAACCCCATAAAATTTATTTGCAGTGAAGAATTGTAAACTGTTCACATTTATATTTGAAAATTATCATTTGGACCTCAATCCAAAAATAAGATTTAGTAGATTTACACAGGCAAGTAACGTATTGCATTGATATCTATCACATTTTTTTGTTGTCTTTCATTAGTCTGCAGACAACTACAATAATAAAGCACTAATTACTAAAGGTTTTAATGAGTAAAAAGTGAGAATAATGGCATCAAACTAACCAGCAAAAATTATACACAGAGGAAGTTTTTTTTTTTTTTTTTGCCCATTAGGGAAGTTATAATTATGAGTAAATAATTATAAACCACCTAACATCTATAGATACAAAAATACTCATAAAAATGAGTAACAGCAAGATATGAAAACAACAAGTATTTATTTATTATCTTGTTATGTGGTGTTGGAGAAATGAGAGTAACACTGAATAAAATAATGAGTTTGGGATCAAATGTAGATCAAAGAGGGATCAGAATCCAACAGAAGGATAAGATAAAAAATAAGTAAGGTGTATAGTCTTTCTCATGTTTTTTATAAATATGTGTAATGCATGTCCAGATAATTTAGCTAGAAAATACAATTGTATGGGGTTTCCTACCTTGAATTTTTGTTGAATGCTAAAAGATAAATGTTATTACAGCCTGAAAAAGGAAAAGGAGATTAAATTTTCATTGATGCACATGTTAACAACCTGTTCATGTGAACTGCTTGTCCAATAGCAAGAATGTCACATCTGTGTGTGCAGAGAAGAAAAGTGGGGTCTGTTCTCATTGGTTTAGAATGAATAAATTAATGATAATTATAATTATTTTTCAAACTATAATTAATTTTTATTTATTCACTTCTTATGGACATGACAGTGACAGTATAATTAATTTTTTTATTTATGTATTTCTTTATGGACACAATAGTCTCTTAGAAATTTCTAAACAAGGTTAACTTCTTTTTCAATAAATTAATCCTGAGTACACTTGGAAAAAAAAAAAAAAAAAAAAAAAAAAAAAAAAAAAAAAAAAAAAGGAAAAATTTCTAGTTAAGATTGTACAAAAGATTTCTGAAAATTTGCTCACCCTTGGCAGATTGTCTTGTGTCTTGTAACTGGAATCATAATCAGCAAGTTCATCCAAGACATCAGAATACATATCAATTAAAGATTTCTGAAAATAAACCAGAAGAATAGGTGAAATTTTAGTTAATGTTCCCACAAGATTTAAACAATGACATGCATTGGATAAAAAACAAAACATGTATTTCAACAACAAAAGCACAGAGGAATGAAAAAGAAAAAAAGGATATAAGATTAGATTTGAAAAATATTATTTCTATACAATTTAGCTGCCAATAATAGGCTGAGATCTATTAGGTTGGTGCAAAAATAATTTCGTTTTTTCACATAGTAACATATGTTAGAAAACGAAATTATTTTTGCACCAACCTAATAGATTTTGCTTATAAGCTTATCGCTAATATATAAATTGTTTTGTTATCTGGCATCCTCCTGAGGTCATATTTCATCACCATTGTCCCCTAGTGGATAAGACAACAAAAAAAACTTGAATTTTCATGTCAAATTATCATCTACTATTTAATGAACTTGTATGAGTAATAAACACAATTTTCAGAAAATATTAAAGAAAAAAAAAATCATTTTAATCATTAATTCATCTCCACTTTCAAAGAGTCATCATTCCAATCCAATCTATCTGGAATGACTGCAAAACACTTGCCGCTCCCCAATTTATAGTCCAAAGCACACAAATGTATGCTGGCATTTTTTTCCTAGCCAATAAAATAGGCTGGTTCTCAGTTTCATCCGACTCAGTCCTGGTCTGTCTTGTTTTGAAATCTACATTCACTTGTTCGAAATTGCTTTTGTCTCAAACCCAATCCTTGTGAACTTTTTGCCATATTACTATTGCTTTGCCGTATTACTATTAATTTGCCTTGCATATATTGTTTGCTTACTTTATATTATTTTTTACCCAGTTCTTTTCTTTTGCTTGTTATTGCTTATTGCAAACTTTGGCTACTTACTTTACAAAATTCCAAATTTCCTGCAGAGAAATTCCCCTAAAAACCATTCAAAAACTGCCAAAGATATGCTTGTATTGAAGTAGCCATGTTTGAGTGCAGAGACTGATCTGTTCCAACAACTTCCTCCAAAGATGGAAACCTAACCAAATTAATTTTCTCAATATTATTCAAACACAGTGGAATATTTGCTTTGAAAGTAGCCAAATTTTCCTGCACCATAACAATGTCTGTATAACTTCCTTTCAGTTCATTTAATAAAAAAATTTTTTTTTAAAATGAATAAGTAAGCTAACATTTGTAGAAATTTGGAAGAAGGATCAAGATTCTACTCTTCTAAAAAAAAAGTCTTTAACTCAATATGAAGAGGAACTACATGTTGCAAGACAACCACAACCATCTTGCCTCTGTATGGTACAGAAGAATCATCTGTTTGAATCAATACTTTCACAAAATGCTTGAAATTATCAATGGTTCAGAGAATGTCCTCCAATTGAATTAACAATCTCCAGACAAGCAGACAAAACGTCTTGCAACTATTTTGGTAAAGTTTTCACTGCCAGTACAGCAAGGAATGTGTGACATGGATCTCAGGAACTTCCTTTTTGGAGCATTGCAAATCCAGACAGATTTTCCATCATAGAAGGAGCACAATCCATACAGATGGAGCCAATGACATTCATATTCCATCCAAGTTTCAAGAAATTCTCTTTTACGAGGCCAAGTACATCCTGTGCATTCATGGTAGTCTTCTATACTAACAGTTTCTTCACAAAATCTGATCTAATACTTTTCAGATTTGACATATTGGACAACAGTAGTTAGTTGGCTACAATGAGAAACATCCGTGTATTCATCCAGTTGCAATGACATTGTCATAGTATTCTCCATGATATCATTCATCACTTGCTCCAAAGCATTGTGGCTCATATCAACAATTCTATTCTTGATGAAATTGTTAGACATTGGAACTTGTGCCACCATCTTTCTAGCAAATTTCTCCAGAATGATATTCACAACTTTCAGAGCAGAAGGCTTCACTAATTCTTCAGTGACTGTATATGTTTTAGATTTTTTTAAGCCACTTGACAGGTAACTTGAAAGGATTCTTCAAGGAATTTACAATTGATCCAAATCCCATTTGGTGGAGTTCCTTGACAATCAAAATGTACCTTCTTCAACTTGAGCATTTCTTTTGGTTCCCAGACTCTGTACAACCATGTACTCTTTTAAAGTGTTTGCTGAATTTAGAACATTTCAAATTTGTATTTGAAAATACCACCAAGCATAAAAATGCATCAAGACATTTCTGCACCATATTTTTCAGTCGTACAAGTGAACCAAAAAAAATAGTAATCATCATTCCATTTCTTGGATATTTTATTTTGAGTATGTGTTTAAAAAAAAAAAAAAAAAAGAAAAAAAAAAGAAAATCATGTATTCACTTTACTATGCCACAAATCCAATGGTGGCTGAGTAGTTGAAATAATTGAATTTGTCAACCTTAACACAGGCATAGAAGTAGACAGGTCATATGGGTCATTTCAGCAACAGAGAAATTGCTACACAAGAACAGGATAGGGATGGGATTAGTAATTTTCAGTCTTTAGCTATGCTAAATACAGCAAACTGTAAACTGATTGTCTAATAGTCCCCGACACCCAAACAGACTTACACTTGTGGACCAAGGAATCCTAACTTACCTATGGCTAAGTGGCCACAATGTCTTGTCTACCCAATTGGAGCCACCATTTGCAATTTAGGTAAAGCACATGCATGGTTCTAGGGCTTTTAAAAATATTGCTAATTTGCATGCATGGTCAAAAAACTGAATAAAAAGTAAGCCACAGAGATGAGCAGTGATAAAATCTACAAAGTTTGACCTGTGTTGGACCGGGTTTGGTGCGACTAACACTATGAAAGGAAGGATTTTCCAAGAAATTTGCATTTGGTAGACATGATTCTCTAATAAAATCTATGCTCCTGCTATACTGATCAATTTAGGTCATTTCAAACAGTTCTGCATGTTTGACCATAGTTTCTTGGAGGCTGTCTTCTTTACAACTGGCTTCAAGTCAGATTTTTGCTCCTGAATTTATTTGCCTATAGTGAAAATCAACAGATTAAAATTGAAGCCTTTCATGTTGTTCACATCTAGTCATGAAGATTTTCTACTTTTGCTTATTCTCTACATACTTGCATTTGAATCTATCCTATGCAAGTTGAGGACAAACCTGGTCCTGCACAAAATTAAACTATCTACTGATACCATACTGACCAGTTTGTTTCCACATTTGTAATAAAAAAAAAAATAATAATCAAATTCTCTTGGCTTTTGAGTTGGTTGAAGGTGAAAGAAAATCAGAGTAGAAGAAAGTGCCTATGGTATGAATTTGTTTAAGGTGGACCTCAACTTGCCAGAAAGTGACCCACACACCTAATTTTATGACCTTCCTCTGCAGCGCAGATGGGATATTACCTGTAGAATCCAGTTATGAAACTGCAATGGTCTGCCACTGATTCTTATAATTTTGAATGGTGCATTCTGTCTTTATCTGGTGGTTCAAGCATTGAGATCTGTTGTAATCATCATGTTTATTCCACAATTGGGGTCTTTGTGGTTGGTCATACTTAGTGTGGGTCCTCATCTTTGATCTTGCCACCAAGGGTAGTCCTACCAGGAGTTTAGAACTTGCAACAGCATCATTCACAGAGTTATTTTGTTTTGTTTATTTCATTTTTCTTTTGGTTTCTTTTATTACTATTCGTTCAGAATAGTCGATTTGGTCCTCTATTATTTATCTTTAAAGTATTTTTAACCGAGAATAATAATAAAAAAAAAAAAAAAAAAAAAAAAAAAATGTTCTATATTTTATGGTGATTTTATACTTTTAATTATTTTCTTATTTAGTGTTCTGTTTCCATTACTGTCATTAAAGTAGCATTTGATGATTAGACTGTTTACTTCAACATCCAGTGTTAAATATATGTGTCTATGCGTGTATGTTTTTATGTGTGTACCTCTGATGGAGTAGTTGTAAACATACAAATAGGGTAGTCTTTCAGCTTTTTACAAACTGGACAAATCACTCCACATTGCATTTCAATTCTTATTTGCATCTGTGTGCACAAAATCTGGTAGCGGTCTGGTATACATTCACAAAAGAGCAAAAGGTGGAATAACACCACCACAATAAATGAAAATGTTAATCCAGTATCCAATATATTTTGGTTACTTATTAATGGATTCACTTAGCACAGACTGGAGTGGAGAGCAGACAGGTGACACTTATGATATCATCGCTACTACTTCTGTCTTCTCTCATGACCAGATCTTTTCTTTGGTCAACAAGAACTTTACTCTATATCTCTCTTGCTTTAACCAACTCTGATACCACTGATTGCTAACTTTTACCTACCACCCTATTGCTAATCTCTATTTTCCCAAATGTCCAACTATATCTCTACCAACAGCCTACCACCTGACAACAAGTGGCTTGAAAACTGACAAATATGTGATTGCTTATATAAGCCTGCGACAGGAACTTATTTCTGGACAAGTAGCACTTGATTTCAAAAGTTTTCAATTATTTATTGACTATTTCCTTTCTTTCTACTAATTATGAACAGCAATAGTTATTTTGAAGATCATACATCATAGATTTTACTGCCAGTCATAAAAGACCAGACACATCAGATTCAGATAAAATCATACACAGTCCACTTTATTTTGTGGGTATTCTTAAGACATGTCCAGGTTCCAATGGGTATTTTTGTTTATATATAATACACAAAACAAACAAAATTTGTACATTTTTTTTTTCAAGCAAATATATTTTAAAATTATTCATTTCTACACACATAAATAAATGTATAGAATTGAATCACACTGTATATAGTTATTGTTCTGCTTCAATAAGTAGGAGACAAATCCCCGTGTTGAAAACAAAGTGTTTCACTAAGTGCAATGTAACTCACCTTACAGAAGGCATTCATTAATTAATCATACTGCTCAGTAGTATATAAAAAGAATAGATATATATTCTTTCACATCTCAAAAGACTTTTACAATCAAATTTGCAAGTTTATAGCGATAATCTACTAAACAGATTTTTCTTTCATTGCCACTCACCCTCATCTCCTCCCAAAAGTTCTTTCATGCTTTAACTTGACTTATCCAACAAGACAACACCTATGGAACTACATCCAACTTAATCTAAAATAATACAGCAATTGAAATCTAAGAAAGCTGTGTTAGATAATCTGAATTTATATTAAGAAAAAAAAAAAATAGGTGTCTGTACAAATGAGTCAAGAACTGGATAAAAAAGTGAAAAAATACCAGGATCTTCCCCTGGATCTGAGAGAAGCATGGAATATGAATATTAGATTTATACTCATGATTTTAGGCACACTTAGAATCGTATATGACAAATATCTGGTATGGATATGCTATGTGAATAATAAAAATAATAATAGTAATCTCCCATGACACTTGAGAGACCAGATAATAAATAAATAGAAATAAAAAAAAATAAAAATATAAATGAAAAATAAAAATAATATGGTTAAGTGCTGTTTGATTCCATTTTAAGTAGTACAGAAAGAGACACAGATTTCGCTAAGATAATTGTAAGATAAAAATAAAAAAAGAATTAATTATTGTCTAACTTGAACAACAGAATTTTTTCAAGTATTATTACATGAAGCACATCATTACTTTTTCAGCAGAATATTGAAAAGTAAAATACATTTACCCCAAATTGTACTTAGCTAAATCTACCAAGGCAGAAGAAAAGGTTTTCAGTACACACTTTTACCTTCATTGTCCTCTTCCTTCCATTCTTTTGATCTTTAAGCATCAATTGCTTTCTCAATTCTCGAACATCTTTCTCAAGACGATCAATTTCTCTTTGATATTTGATCTGACAAAAAAAGTCATGATAATCAATTAAAAAAGTTGACAATATAGAATCAAAATGACTCCTTAAAAAACTGAAAATACAGATTTGGTTAAGATAAATATTTTGATTGCACACAATAGAAGATTATAAATTACCAGTTGTCTTGTTTTTCATTATCATTTAACTGATAATTTAAAAAAAAAAAAAAAAAAAAAATTAATCTTCATATTTCCTGAAATTTGAAGCCCAAGTTTAAATTCTGCTACTAAGACAAAATTAAGAATGTTAAGAATTAAGAAGCATTATTTATTTTGTCTACTTTTACTATAAAGATCTTAATATATAGATGTGGGAAAATGTGCATTAAAAATATTAATAAAAATTTAACTCATGTAAAACCATTTAAAATAACTAGCCAATGTCCATCTTATGAACATTTTCTTTAATGATAATTTTAAAATAATTCAGCAGATGAGGTTATTTTATTTATGGTAACTGGATTTTTGTTGATTTCCTTATTTGGTTTCCATTGCTTGATACTGTGTGTAAAAAATCATGCTTTTATTGCAGTTGCCATTGCTTTTTTGGCCTTTTGACAAAGATCAAAATGTAGTATCGCTTCTCATCAGCTTATTCTGATTCTGTCTCCATTTCTATCTTCATTCATTTATTTTCTCACTGAAAGCAAGTAGTGCCTTTTCCCCCTCTTTCCACATGATCAAAATGAAATAGTCCATTATTTATGAAGTATTAGCATGGCATAACAGTCATGTGAAGCAACAAGTTAGGGAGAAGCACAATTATAATAGGATAATCACTTACGTATTCTTTTCTTTCTATTGAACATCAAGAAAACAATTTAAAATGTAAAACATTTTGATGTTAAAATGTTTAATCTTTATGTTAAAACCAGAGAGTAGAAAATTTTAGGCTTACAAATAAATTTTCTGATTCAATTTCTGGCAATAGAAAATATGGGAAATTACATATGTAATAAAGATGGATTAGAGGGATGATTTTGTTTTGTGGTATATCAACCTCTATGGATTGTTTAATGCCAAAATATAAATAATTTGAACAATTCTATGTCTTCAACTACAGATATCTTGCTTAGGGATGTCGCTTTAAAAACGGTATTGCTGCTTTTTTTTTTTTTTTTTTTAGCATAAAGATGACCTGGAAACAACAGCAATTAAGAGATGGTTCTACACTCCTCAAAACTCTCCAACCTTCCAATTAGAGGTATTGCTGCCAAATGTAGTTTATTGTCATACCCAGGAATGTAATAGAAAAGAACTAAAAAATCTTAAATTTAGTTTTCATTATTTTAAATAGACTTAAATATTATAATTAAAAAAATAAATAAATAACTATAAGTGACTAATTCAAATAGCTACAACCTTGCAAATAAAAACAAAATCATACTGTATCATAAAAATGAAAATAAAAATCAGGTATTATTAGTTTCTTCCTATAAAGCATTAATGACCACCTGTTCCAAGAACTGAGATGGTACACATTAATAAGTTAACTTAGTATTTCCACTGTTGCTATCATTGTATATTCAAACAGCAAGACATTGGCCTAAGAGATATATCATTTATCAGTCCAACTAAAGGTCAGATGTTTAAATATTGTTGAATTTCCACAGGTCCAACTAATTATTACAAATCAGATAAAAAAAATTCATCTCACAATTTGACATTGGAGATTCTTATTGAACTCCACTTATTAGTAAAGAATAGTTAACACCTCTTGGATTTGCAAATTATATGATTCCATGCCAAAGTCAAATAATGACAAACATGACACTTTTAAAACAATCTGGATTAGTAATGAGCTGTCTTTAATAATCTTTCACTTGGAGAAGAAAATTGATTACAGTGACAATGAATTCAGACATGGTTAATGTTCATACTAACTTTAAAAAAAAAAAAAAAATGTAAAAAGTGGATGCGATATACAAAACTTACCTGGACTTGCATCAGTTCTGTCTGTAACTGTTCAATCTTGCGTCTATCTTCATACTGAAACCAAAAGACAACAATATTAAATATAAAGGAACATTTATAATTTAAGAAAAAACACAATATCAGGTTTCAAATAGAAGACATTTTTTTAAACTACATTTATTGAAATATCTTAAACAAAAAAATGAAAAAAACTTTCAGCTTTTTACTAATTGCATTTCAGTTTTCATTTGCAACTGTGTCCTCCAAAACTGGTAAAAGGTCTGGTATATAATCACAAAAGAGCGAAAGATGGAATAACACTACAGCAAAAAATGAAAACGTGAATCCAGTATCCAATATATTTGGGTTGCTTATTAATGAATTCAACTGGTACAGTCTGGAATGGAGAGTAGACACTCAGGACAGCATCCCTTGCTACTTCAGTCTTCTCTCATGACAAAGTGACAGACCTAACTTTTCTTTCATTAACCAGAAAAGAAAAAAAAAAAAAAAAACTACCACTGGCTGCTTTTTGTTATTTGTAAGAGTTTAACATCCAAGTACAGAGTACATCAGAAATACCTCCCCAAAAATACTTCCCACATAATGGTAAAACATTAGTGGCAATTGTGTCTTCATCTAGCTAATGTCCTGCCATTATCCAAAAGGTATTTCTAGAAAGTATTTCTGAGAGTTATTTCTGATGCACCTTATTTTAATTTCATTTTTGAAACCTGGGCTATTCTTGAAAATTAGACAATGCATAAGATGCGGTCAAGTCATTGGCCAAATCCAAATCCTTCTCACACCTGTTGGAGGAATCCCTCCTTTATTGACCATATCTTCAGGGGGTGTAGCCACAATCACTACACTTGGCCAATTGCAGGTTGGCAAGGCTATTTTAACCCAGAGTTGGAGGTTTCGAATTCAGGGCTGTTGTCACTCAAGGCTATAGGACCCAGTCTGTACCGATATTTACCCATAGCTAGGATGGGAGAAGTGATAGATTCATAGCATTCCAAAAAGGTATTTGCATTTATGTGAATTTAACAAACTCAACTAGAATTCAAACTCGACTCTCTGATTCTTCAAATCAAATCACTATTCATTATGTCACTGCCAAGTCATTTGAGAAGCTAAAAAATTTGAAATTTATTTAACAGAGATATTTCAGTAAAATAAAGAATTCTAAGGATTCGTTCATCAGTGAAGTTTGTATAAAAAAAATTATTAGAACTTACTCTCTGTGGATAGGCAGCAGCTGAAGACTTGCCATCACCATCTGAATTTAATTCAGATTTACTTGTTGATTTTCCTACAATACAAAAGTACACTGATACAAAAAGTATCAAGAAAACAATCTCTTCAGACTGTTTAGTGTTGGATGAAACAGAATTCTTAATTTTCCTTAATAGTTATTTATTTTGTTTTCTTTTCGGTGATTTTCACTATTTTTTTTTTCCAGTTTTACTTCATCTTACTTTTTATCACAATACTCTCAACTGATACGCTCTTCAAAGAGGTTACAGCAACATCCATTAAAAACCGATTCCTGAAGTCTGTGATGTAAATACAAGTCTTGGAAGCTACTAGGTTTGTGATTTTGCACCATTTACTCATGTAGTCAAAGAGCAGGTATCACCCCAAAGAGTTGTGACAAAAAAAGCAACAATAAGATGGGGAAAAGCTAGTAATAAAATAAAACTAATACTGAAGTGTATCAACCAAAACTGATGTGTTAAAAAGATAAATGTAAAACTGGTAATAAAACAATAGTGAAAATACTTTATCTAAAAAGTAATAAGATAGAAATAGATGATAATAATAAGTACTGTGCAACGAGTCTTAAAAAACTCAAATATTGATTGTATTAAAAGAAATAAAACAATTTTAACTTGAGTATTAAAGTAAATTAAGAATGTAGCAAATAGGTAACAAAAAATATATATAAAAATCTACTTGAAATTAATATATTTTTGGTAAATTTTAACACAATTCAAAAAACATTAGAAAGATTAACTAATTTAAGAAGTAATTCCAAATAAACTCTTTCAGTTTTTCTTGTTACCTTTTTGACAGTATCAATTTCAACCTGTCCTCAACTCAAAAAAAAAAAATAAAATAAAAACGGTTTTATTACAATTAATGAAAAGCAGAAATGATTTCAAGGTATAAAAATGAACAGATTCATTGAATAAAATTTGAGAGGAGAGCCAGCATTTCATTAACTGACTCAGTACTAATTGTGTCTGAGAATATCCCATTTGAAATAAGTACAAATCTAGCAATATCAAAAGACTGATATACAAAACAAGTCAGATGGATCAAATATAAAAATAGTAAAAAGTTATGAAATAAATACAATTTCATAACTTTTTACTATTTTTACATTTTATCCATCATCTTCCCAAAAATCTTTGAAATACCGACAGAAAAAAAAATGCAAATTATAATTTTTGTACATTTCTCAAATGGTCACAAATCCCCCCCCACCAAAAAAAAAAAAAAAAAAAAAAAAAAAAAAAAAGGTAGTTATGAAAAAGAAATTAAAAAAAATAATATTAGTACAATTAATAAATTCCTATTTACACTATTTGGACTGTTGTCCTCATCTTTATTGTTATATTCACAACATTTCAGCCATTATACGCTCTGGCCTTCTTCAGGTGATATACAGTGGGATTTCAAAACCCTTTAGTTAGTCCATGGGGTAGATTGTTCTAGTTCCATGCCTTTTTCTGGATATCTCAGTTTCAGTTAATTCCCTTTAAAAACTCAACTCTCCAAGTTTTTGTTCACCTCTGTTTGGGTCGAATCACTTTTGGGATTGCTTCAACCAATGCTTTTATCCACTAGGCCATGTCCTGTTTATTCAAGGATTTATTCTGGCCATTTCTCAGCAAGAATTTTTGAAGAATATATTTTACAGCTGAATGCTTTTCCTGGTAACTATTTCATGAGGAGGAGGGCTCCTAAGTTAATTAATATTTTACAAGTACTTTCTGTAGATGCAGAAATACAATTTTTCCAGAAATAATTAAAAAAAAAAAAAAAAAAAAAAAAAAAAAAAAGACCTGATTCTTATATAGATTATTTCAACAAACATTTAATTTCAAAATATATTCCCCCCCACCATGCACACACTTTAAATTTCTTCATGAGACTAATATAGTCTAACCCTGACAATGTACTTAAAAATAAAAAAATTAAAGAGTCTTAGCTTTGCTGCTTAAATGATTTTTGGTATGGTGAAAAGTAGTTTATTGATATTTAGTAAGCTTATCCCACAACAAGCTACATTTTTACTAGGCTTAGTCAAATCTGGCACAAGACCACAAGAGTAGAGCACCAAGTGAGGAATATACTCACAACATTTATACAAGCAGAGAGACTCGCTAACCCTTGGCAAGGCACCCAAAAAGTATCAGAGTTGAGAGCAGATCAACAAGTCTGCAGCCTGACATAGTTATTAGCTGGATTTTGATCTGAATTTTTCAGTATCATTTAGCATGGAATTAGGTGCATTGACAAGGAATGTGATTATGTTGAAAGATAAATATTTCTTGGGTAAAATAAATGCTCTTTTCATCATTAAGCTAGAGACATATCTATATAGACAAAATATTGATATCATAGATAAATAAATGAATGGAATTCTTTTATTAAACTAAATTTTAGTTAACTTGAAATGTTGTTTTTTCTATTTTATTAATTTAAACAAAGAAATGAAAATTAATTTTTAAAAACTGAAACCATCAGTACAAAATACACACTCACTTCATTGTTTTTTTTTTGTGTGTGGCATGCAATTAATAGTCAAAATTAAGAAAATTAATGCAAAAATCAAAGAGAAAAATTCTCAAAGTGAAATCAATGTTTACAAAGGCAATAAAAACAAATCAAAAACCAAATTCTTTTCCTCCAATCTAATTCTTTAAATACAAAAAACAGATTGTTTCTAGTGAAAGATTTTCATTCTAAAGTTGACAATAGAATAAATGATAAAGTCATTTAAATATAGATAAAGAAAAGGAGCAAAATTTATCTAATTAGTAAAATTTACTTAGTAACCAAAAAAAAAAAAAAAAAAAAAAAAAAAAGATATTGTTAAATAACCTTTAGATAAAAATATTCACTTAAAATGCTTTTTATTAATTTTATGACTAGAAAGAAAATTTTCAAATGTTGAAATGAATTTAAAAACCTACAAAATATACCAGGTGTAACAGCATGGGATAAGTGTCCATCCCACAAAATGCCTAATATCTAAAAAAAAAAAAAAACACTAAATTAATTGAGTTATTTTTTTTTTTCCAGGTAAGACATTTAGCCATCTTGACACCTTTTGTTAAACGAATCACTGAAAAACCTTTTGAGTTATTCAACTAGAAAGATAACAGGTTAAAATCATTTTGTGTCAACCCTACTATGTCTTCTCAACTGATCAGACGAAAAAGATCATTCAGGCCTTCAGTAAACGGTACCAACATTCATACTTTGGTTTCGATCTTCAAAGTCCATTCAAGAATGATCAAGAGAATGAGGAATAAGAGGGAACAGTAGAGAAGAAAACTGGATCAGGAGGTTACAACAAGCAGAGGGATCATCATTAAATAATACATTGTTATTGTTGAAAGTGGAGTCCAATAGTGTTATAAAAACCTCAGAGAATTCCAGTAAGATATGTTTAATCAATGGTTCAAACCTTAATCTAACAATTGCATAATTTTGCTGTTATACCCAGCATATATAAGACAAAAAACAAATAGAAAGTGTTTATCAATCTAATATGTTTCACTTTTATTAAAGCTTCATCAGAGATTGAGACAAAAAGACAGAACTTTGGTATTTTCAATCTTGTTTAGATTGATTCTCGTTAGTCATATATCATGTGCATTATAACTGTAAATAATTCTATATGTATGTAAGTTTGTAAAATTTCTAGTATGTCTACACAGGTATCAAATGGTAATGTGTGTGTGTGTGTGTGTGTGTGTGTGTGTCTAGTGGGGGTGGCACTCTTAATCTTTTAATTTTATATATTAGGTTGGTGCAAAAATAATGTCGTTTTCTCACATGTGAGAAAACAACATTATTTTTGCACCAACCTAATACATACTTTTTGTGTTAGATATAAGTTACAGTCTTTGTTTTCTTTCAATCTCTGATGAACCTTTAATAAAAGTGAAATATGTTAGATTGATAAACATTTATTTGTTCTTTATTTTATCATCCTGTCAAATTCTGATTCATATTTGATCTTTCACTCATATCTTACATCTGTAAGTTGAATCAATGTAACTACTCAATTTTTTTTTTTTTTTTTTTTTTTACAGTTGGTCAAATTGTTTCCTGACATAAAAAGCCCTTACTAATTTCATCAGATAAATATTTGTCAAATAATTCATAGCTAATGTAAATTGTATTTCATTGACAAAACAAGCCAATAGCCTTGTTTAACATTTTTGTAAAACAAATTCACCCCCTCACCAAACCAATAACAAAAGTAACAATTCTGTACAAATGTTACACACCGATTTAATCTAACTAATATCCTCATCTTCGTTGCTATGGCAAACACATTTTGACTGTTTCACCTTTTAACCTTCTTCAGGAATCTGTCAAAGATTGTAACCTTCCAGGAGATTTGAAATAAACACTTTAATCCACAGGAGTAGATTATTCTTATTTCCATGTCCATACCAGACAGTAACTAGTATCTGTTAATTTCTCAAAGAGTACAACAGCTGAAAAGTTATGACTTATTAGCTAAGTTGAGGATACAAGTCTGAATAAATCAGTGTATGATAATGACAATTCCTCAATCAGAAATTCTACACAAATTATAACACACAGCAAATAATATGTTTGAGTTGTTCTTGGCCTGGGTAGTTTCAAACAAAAAAAAAAAAAAAAAAAAAATGTATCAATATTTCAATGACCAAATATCAGATTTAGGGAAGTGGGTTGGATCAAGAACTACTCAGCATCCTTCTAGTAATATGGAATTATACATAAGAGAAATTTAAGTGGTATGAAAATACCAATGTCACAGACAACAGTATATGTGACTAATTAGTCACACTCAGAGTAACAGATGAACCTTGTTTGATATATTCATTTTTTTTTTTCATTTCACCCCAAGCAAGGCAATAAAAATGCAAGGGCTTACTAAGCGTAAGAGAATATGAGAAAAAAATCATGAAGGAAAGAGAATAAAAGAACAGGAATTAAGACAAAACATTACATTTAAATTTTTGAAGATCAAAATTGGCTGGAAAGCAAGACGCCATAAGAAAGTTCCACAAGTGAGAAGTACAAGAGAAAGTACTGCATTTAAACTCAAAGTTTAGAAGAATGCTCATCAGAAAATTACCATGAAAATATTTATAGAAAAGATACAGGGAAGCTACATTAAAGCAATGAAAAAGTGACTGAAGACAAGATGCCAGGTCAGGACTGATAATATTGCCAATTTTTTGTATTTTAACAAGAAACTCTAAATACATAGGAGGAATACCAGATGTGGTAGCAATTTTCAATGCATGGGCAAATAATAAACTTATAAATGTATAAAGAAGATTCTGGTGAAAAAAATTGTCTAACATTGTCTAGCAAATGATTCAATATAATCTTTCCATTTCATGTCAGCAGAAAACATTAGCCCAAGAATGTGCAATAAGTCACTCTCCTGGAGGTGAGCATCAACCATGCTGATTGAAGGCAAAAAAAGTTCTTTAAGATGATTAAAAGAAAGCAGTTTCATTTGGGAGATGCTAAAATTAACAGGCCATTTCTTGTCCCATTTAACAACAAATTGAATGTCATTTTTTTTAAATTAGCTGCCAATTTGACATTATTGAACTCATAAAATTTATTAAAACAGGAATAAATAGTTGTGCCATCAACATAGATAGAGAGTTGAGAACGGGAAGGTCATTGTTGAAAATTAGGAACATAGGTACAAAGAGCCCTGAGGGACACACACATTAATGCAAAAAGATCTAGAAGAGTGGTCATTTGAGACCACTTTCATTTTGCAATTTGATAAGATTGAATGGGATCAAAAATTCACCCAGAAATACCATAACCTTTCAACTTATGAAGATCAGCATGCCAAAACCTATCAAACACCTTAAAGATATCCAAAGCAACAGCCTGAGCTTCACCATTCTTATCGAAAGTTTTATAGACTCCTTCAGCAATAATCATTAACACAGCAAGCAGTTTACCTAGAGAAGCAAAAGCTATATTGTCTGAAAGCTCCTGCAAGGTGAAATGCTTAACCAATTCAGGGTTAATTAGGGCCTCTAGTACTTTGCTAAAAAGGTAGAATGCTAATTGGCCAGTAGTTAGAAGGGCCAGATGGTTCGCCTGTGTTCTTAAAGAGTGGAACTACAGAAGAGGATTTCCAATCAGGAAAGCAAGAAGCCGCAAGGTATTTATTGTAGAGTTTATAGAGAACAGGAGCCAGTTCAGAAGCACTTTTCTTAAGAACTATTGAAAGGATACTATTTAGAGATTATAACAGAAACCATAGATGGTGTTATATGCATATTACACAATGATCAAAGAGGCACAGTGAAGCAATGGATAGCGACTCAGATTGAGGAGTCGAAGAGCAGAGTTCGAATTCCAGTTGAATCCATTGCATTCACTTAAGTGCTAATACCCTTGGAAAAAGTATGCATCCTCTTCTTCCCCCCCCCCAGCTATCTGTAAATAGCAGGACAGACCGGGTTCTGTAGCCTTGAATGGCAACTGGTCTACCACAGAAAGAAATGGCAACCTACTACAGGGAAAAAATCTGCCTCATCAGTCATACATCAAAAGATACATGATCGTCTAAGCATGTATTGCACATAACTGACTGACAATGATCAAAGAATTGGAATCTTTCTTTTTCAATTTTTAAAAATGCAAAGATCTATAACAAAAATAGTAATTTTAATAATAGATCTTTAGGGTTTCCATTTCATGCAGTAATGCCAGCCAAGTATTTCACACAGTTAAGATTAAACAGATGTTAAAGTTTCAGATTTGACTGCTTGATCAAAGAGTCATTGAAATAAATCCAATGATCTATCAAATATTTATTAAATGGTGTGGCAAGGGCACTTTACAACCCACAATCATTGATTTCATTTCTAAGCTTTGTCTTCACATAAATTAGTGTTTGTGAAACAATTGTTTTTTTTATCTGTAAAATATACTAATACAAGTCTAATTAAAAAGCCACTCTTACTCTATGAATGTACCTTTAACCATAATACCTCCAGGCCAATGCTCTTAGCACTAAGCTACTACACATTCTTTGACTTTACAACTGCCCACAATAAACATTTTTCATCAATATCATTTATAAATTCTATACTTAAAATAAAAAAATTAAAAAAAAAAACATCTGAATTTTAACTAAACAAAGGATTGCCAATATCTTGTGAGAAAGATGGATGCCAACCTATGGTGAAGTTAAATTTTTTATTTTTATTTTTTTTTTTTTTTTAACAGAACTAGACATAAAAACCATGACCAAAGCATGCACAAATATAATGCTCTAAGTTACAATCTCTCTGAATATTTGTAATGCTTTATGTCCAATTCACTAATGGCACCCCCCCCCCCCAAAAAAAAAAAAAAAAAAAATAATAATGTACTTAACAAAGGTAAATAATAATTTTTAGCAGACTGAATTGTTCTTTTGCTGCCTCTTACAAATCCTAGGGAAGTATTCTTGCAAGAATGATATTCAAACTCAGGTGTCATGGTCAGAAAGTGCATGTTCTAACCACTTGACCACATGCCCAAATAGAATTCAAAATATATATATTTAAACAGGAACTTGTAATCATAGAAATGAATGCCTAAAGCTTCATGGTATCAAATATCAAACAACTTTAAATCACTTTACATTTCAGAGACAGAATAATGATGCAAGGGTTTACAAAAATATATTGCAAACAAATTTGTCCTTTGGCCACCTACATCAAATACTTGGGAAATGCAATATTCATAATTTTATTAACAAGATTATTCTAACGGATAAAGTTGGAAGCATACTAATTTTCAATGAAAAAGAAGTAAAAAAAAAAAAAAAAAAAAAAAAAAAAAAAATTAAAAAAAAAAAATTAATATTTGACAAAAAATTTTTCCTGACTTTTGATCGATTCAATTTTTACAGCTTATCAACTCATTGCAGGTTATTTAAAGCCAGAAAATACTTTGAGATTTTAAGAATTTTTTTTTTTTTTTTGATGACAATGGTTTAGTGATACAAGTCTTACTAATTAATCCACAGGCGGCAGGGAGAGAGTAGATGTGAATTCATACCTCTCCCAAGGGCATTCGCGCACAAGTGAACTTGACTCTCCAATTAACAATGCTAAGCCATCATCCATTACACCACCCACACATCTAAGGTTCCCAAACAGTCACTGACCAGGTTCAATGTTGTTTAACTTCAGTGTTTTTTTTGTTATTTTTTCTTAAAAATTTTATCCTCAAGAAAAATAATAATAAACAGATATTTTCTTTAAATTTCCAATATGTATATTCAAGGAAAAAACAGGCAGAAAAAGATTAGCTTCACTTTGATTCACAATCTAATATCAACACTTATGGCCTTGGGTTACACCAAAACTAAGTTCATTAAATATCATGAAGTAACCAAAAATTGGAAGAAAATGTTGCTATAACTTACATTGTTGTAATGGATATCAAAATTTTATTAGGTTGGTGCAAAAATAATGACGTAATAATGTTGTTTTTTGACATATTTTTGAACGTCAAAAAACGACATTATTACATCATTATTTTTGCACCAATCTAATTTCCTCCAAGTATGATAAATTAAAATAGAATAATTTGATTTAAAATAATTAAATTTCAAAAGGTTGAAATAAATGTCTATTTTAACCATGAAAAATATGTATCATAATTTTAATATCACAAATATATATCAAAATGACAATTTTAAAAGTATTCATTGTATGTAATGACTTTAAAATATTCACTCTATAGAGATCTTGTCAAAAGGTGTAAAACTTAACCATTAATTAAATGAAAGGTTAAAAATAAACTGCATTTCTTGAAAGGACTTGCTTAACATGCCACCTTAAAAAAAAAAAAAAAAAAAAAACTGAGTACATATATATATATATATATATATATATATAACACACACAAAGAAACAAGAACACAATGTTCAAAACCAGGTATGAAAAGTTAAGTATCTCTGGATAAGAAAGCTAATTTTGATTATTACCCATGAACAGTAAATCTATACTTAGCTTTTATGCCAAAGATTTTTAATTCATTCATTAGTAAATTAAAAATCTAACATTAGGTTTGCAAAACAATTAAATAAATATCTTGTCAGCAATAGGTTACAATAGCTTAAAAATTTATTTCACATATTTTTCCAACTATGTCTTTACTTTTTGTAGTTTTTAACAAACTTCAATAAATTATTTGACTTTCTTAAGGTATATACTGAATTTTTAAAATTTACTTTTCTTTCTCTTATCTCTTTCATTGCAGTTTAACAGAATCAAAGGTCTGAGTGCTAAAGTTTTGTACTTAGAGTAAGACCCTGAGTGATAAGTTTCCAGTGATGATAAAAACAAAGATAAAGACAACTGTTTAAAAAAATAAAAATAGATGATATAATGAAAGCACTTTATCTCAGAACGTGAAAAAAAGCACCTAAAAATCTATTTTCAAAAGAACAATCAAATTTGCCTAACAGAGTCTTAGCATTTAGAAACCATTTTAATTTCTAACAATAAAAAGCACACATAAGAAAACAAAATTCTTTCAATGCAGGCTTAAGTTATCATTTTCTGGTAAAGAAGGCAAAATAGTTGTAAAATGAACATAACAGAAAGAAAAAGGCAAGAAAGTTTATTCATATATATATATATATATATATATATATATATATATATATAAAGCTGTCAGCAAGAAACAGCAGTCGAGGTTAGGGAAGGAGAGGGTGATTGTTTTTATGTTAGATCAAAAAGAGAAGATTAGTACAATTTAGGAGTATAGTAGCAAATTAGGACTATATAGAAGCTATACTTCTTACCCAAGAATGGAGATGTGAAAAAATTAGCTAGATAACAAAAAAAAAAAAAAAGAAAAATTTTAGTTACATAAAAAATTAAAAAGCAAACTACAAGTAATATAACACATGCAATAGATAAAGAGAGAAATAATGTTGATTCTTGTCAGTTTCATGCCTTAATACAATTTTTGGTCTCAAGATCAGAGAGGCAATAAACTGGTAAAAATCACTACTGCATGGCGACTATGTACATACTGTCTACATCAATAAATGCTCTATTTCCAATACTGACCACCCTTCTCGAGTCAGCTCAAAAATTTCAAAATCAGGCAAAAAAAAAAAAAAAAAAAAAAAAAATTAAAAAAATAACCAATCGTCATTATATATACATTGTTGGTGATTCTTGGTTTGGCCAGGAACTTTTCAGCACTCTCTTATGTCTTTTGTGCATTTTTATTCTAACCTGCTAACACTTAGTCATAGGTCCAATTAATACAAGATAGGTTTGATTAAGAGCATCAACTCCCTATAGGCTATTTAATGACAAAATTTAATTTTCTTGGGAGCTTGATATTCTGCCTTCACACTCAAGTGTGAAGGCAGAATATCAATACATGGTAGGTGATACTCAGCTTTTGTGACTATAGATGTTTGTGTGGACATAATTACTAGAGGCTGTAATGTGTTCTAAGGTGAAGTTCTATTTTGTAATACAGTTTGATTTCTTTAAGGAATTGTAGGATATTATATGGATTAATGTCATGAAAGAGTTCTTTCATGTTGATTATTTGATGGGTTTGTTTTGTTTAGTGGTATATTAACCTTTATGGGTTATTTAATGCTGAAATCTAAATATTTTGTATAAAATTGTATGCCTTCAATTACAGATAAAATGGATTGTTGGTCATTTTACTATAAAATGTGCTTTTGGTAATTTTACAATAATTGTATATTGTTGGTAATTTTTTTTTAAATATAAAAATGTATTGCTGGTATTTTTTACTATAAAAATATATTTTTATACTTTCACAGTGTTTTATTTTTGTTTGGGGGTAGGTTCATTATTTTACTTTTATACTTTCACAGTGTTTGATTTTTGTTTGGTGGGGGTTCATTATTGCCCATAGCTGGGACCCTAACAGGTGTTACCACCCTGTGTCAGGGTGAACCTGGAAACAAAGCAATTAAGAGGTGTTTCCATGCTCCTCAAAACCTCCAGTCTCCTGTTGCTGAAATGAATACAAAAAGTGTTTCTCATAATGTGAAGCACAGACATTGCCCATAACAGAGAAAGTAGAACTTGTGAAAATATTAACAGAAAAGCTTGTGTGGTTTATACAGCACTGGCTCATCTACAGTTTATGACAAAGAAACAGAGAGAAAAATTGCTTAACCATTGTTAATGGAGAATAATCACTTATCTGGCACCCTATGGTTCCTAATGAGATCAGATTAATGATGGTCAATCTGTATTCTGTCTTGGTACATTGTAATTTTACTGGAAAAAGTCATTGTTAATTCAAGTAGCAATAACCAAACATTTACAACTTAAAGTAAATACACACACACATATATATATATATATATATATATATATATATATATATATAAGAATGGATTTATTAATCTGACAGGTTTGTATCACTTTAAAACTTTAATAACATTTAAAGTGATATACATATATGTGTGTGTGCGCGAGCATGATAGAAAAAAAAAACAAATAGGAAATGTTTATAAATCTAACAGATTTCACTTTTATTAAAGCAAATCAGAGAATGAATAAGATATGGAAAAAAAATTATTACTTAGCACAGCTTGAGATAATTATTTTATTTTTAATTTTGTGTTGTTTAATTTTGCATTAGTTATGCAGACTTTGCATGTCAAGCAGCAGTTACATATAGAATTTATATGTGTATTATATATATATATATATATATATATATATATATACACAAAGAGTGGTTGGTAATTTAATATTTCAGTCTTTATTCCCATCATAGAATAAAATAAAAGGAAATGGCTTTCTCTACCAAAACTGTTAGTTTTTTTTTTTTTTTTCAGAGAGTCACTTTTCATAGATATGAATAATGAATCCTACCAATCCTTGCATAAAACTGAAGAGAAGGGAAAAAAATTTACTAGCATCATTTCATGGAAAAAAATATCAAATGATGCTTATCAAAATATTTGTAAACTGCAATAAGCTATTTATGAATCAATATATTTTTTTTTCAAGGAGTAAGTGACATTTTTCTAATATGAGGAGGGTGCTGAAAAAAATATGCTCAAATACCAGTATTTTGTCTTGAAGGACTTGAACACCTTTTCATATACTATAAAAGACAACAATGATAAAGAATAACATTTTCATTTCATGAAAGCAATTTTTTCCTCATATTAACACCTATCATTCAGTTAATATCAACAAATATATTGTGCATCACAAAATAATTTTGCCTTTTTTGTTGTTTTTTTAGAAATAGCTTTCATTCCTAGAAAAAAAAAAAAAAAATGATTCTTGTATCCCCAGATGGAACTAGATTTCTATAATCATTTGAGGACAACAAAAAGACATTCAAACCATCAAAAAATAATGCAAAATTATTCACAATACTAACCTTGAAAGCAATTTAATTTTATGGCCAAATCAACAAATTAGAAAGCTTAGCAACAAAAGGTATTGGAAAAAGAAAATAGTTATACACATTTAAGGAAAAGTTAAAATAAGAAACTCTACAAATTGACAATGTTTCATGAAAGAAGACATCTCTTAATACTTTGTTTCTTGCATACAAAAGAGCTTGTATCTTAACAGCCAAACACTGAGACAGGAAAATCAATAGCAATTAATTATTTCGGAGAATTAAACACTAGAAGTATGGTGACTTTTACTGAATCCCCACAACTTGTTCATATTTCCAAAATAATTACTCCTTCAATAATGACCAAACATAAGCAATTAATTCTAGCCAAAAGATTCCAACAAGAATTCAAGGTACAAAATGGACGTTATATTTATCATGTTGGAGCCAATCACTAGAAAACTAATCAGTGTTGCATCATTGCTTTCTAGTACATTGTTTTCATAAGACAAAATAGATAACTTAAAATATTCACAGGTCTAAACTGTTGGATAAGAATAGCAAATTGCTGATTAGAGGATACAATTTCAGAAGCAACATTTACTTTTATTAACGATAATATATATATATATATATATATATATATATATATATATAAAAAACTATAAGAAACATCAATAAACTAGGTTTAATTTTTTTTGAGAAAAATTATTTGCATTATTTACAGTCTGACTAATATCCTCATCTTTGTAGTTACTATCATAATATTTTGTCTGTGGGCTCTTCCAGCCTTCTTCAGATGTCTGTCAATCTAGGTAACCTTCAGAGAATTTCAAACAGATCTCTTTATTTAATCTACAGGGATAAATTCTTATACTGCTGTACAGGTCTAGGAACATCTCATCTTCTGCTCATGTTTTAAAGGGACAATAATAATTATATGTAATCTTCAGGGGTTCTCAATCCACTGTCCATCTTGTCCTTTTTTTCAGTACTCCTCAATTACTGCTAGCCATGGTTCAAAAAGGACAATAATAATTATTTTATAAGGTAATTTAATCTTCAGAGGTGGATTGTTCTTAATACACTGTCCATGTTTATCGATATCTTTTCTTTTTTTCAGTACTGTTCAGTTATTTCTAGCCATGTTCCCACCAAGTTTGAAACTCTACTACATGGCACAGGAATTGAAATCTCAATTATTATGCCAACAATTTCATAATTTGAGCTATTTTACTGTGGAACTACAATGATAGTAACAACAAAAAGATGTGGATATTGGTCCAATACTAAATAATGATAATTCCTCATTCCAGAAACAAAGAAAAAGAATTTTTTTTTTTTTTTAAATAAATATACATAAGTATAAGATTCTTCACTCTGTATTCTCATCTATATTCTCATTTATAGACACGTTATCTCTGGAGAAGGAAGGGTGGGGTGAAAAGATTAATATTAATCTGCGTGATTCTACAAAGATTTATACCAAAAAATTAAAGCAAGAGGGAAAGTGATGCACCTTAACTTGATATTGTCAGATTTCTACACACCTGTTGAGAGGCTTGATATCCCAAGCATTGTCAAAGCAGGTCCGGCAGAATGGGCATAACCTGTGAACAGCAGAGGGCAGACATAAGAAAAAAAAATTAATATACTAAATAAAGTCCCAATAGCAAAAATAATATTAGTTAACAAAAAAAAAAAAATAAATAAATAAATGGAAAAAGAAAGAAAAAAAATTGAAATGCCACACTTCCTTACCATAAATATATATTATATCTGTGTGTGTGTGTGTGTGTGTGAAAATAGCATATAAATTTTTATCTATCAGAATAATTTTAGAAAAATCTGAGTTAAAGTGGAAAAACGTCTGATGAAGCTCTAAAGGATGAAATGCCTCAAACAAAAATATTTTCCCCACTTTGTCCTAGATTTTACTAATATATAATAGTACAATAATATAAGTGCTTAGTACAATACTAATCACTTAAAGAATCTCACATTAAATAATCTTCTAAAGTAAAAGAATAAAGTCAGTAAGCTTCAATAGGATAAAAAAAAAAAAAAAAAAAAAAAAAGCATTATCAATTAAAGATTAAAAATTGAAACTGCCATTGCAAATGCTAGACAGGATCTTCACAACAATTTATAACTATTAAGCATGAGAAGGTGCCAAATAATTTACAGCCTAACCCACTTGCCAAAATGAATATTTAATGACAATACTGATTTTGGAAAATTGGTTATCCTGAGAAATATAAGGAACACCTTGTATTCTTGTGAGAATATATATTTAATGAAGAAAACAAAAATGAAATCATTTCAAATGAATTAAAGAGAAAAGACATTTCAAGCAATCAAAAAGCGTTATGGAATTCAGACAGTTATGATGTTAAATGTGAGAGGAAAAAAGTTAAACAGTGAAAAATATTAAGGTTTGAGAAGTTTATAAACATTCAGTAGAAAAAGAAGTCCTAAATCAGCAGAAAGAAAAAAAGTAATCATATCTATTTTTGAATGACTGCTTTCACATTAAAACAAAATATTCAATATCCCAGACTATGAAGGGCAGGTTGAGTTTTCACTTTTTTTTTAAGAAAATCTATATTGCAATCTGTGTGAAAGCTGGGGTTTGATGTGATAAGTACTGACACCAAAAATTAAATTCACAGCTTTTACCAATTTTTGAACATTTACTTTTAAAGATCATATGAAAAAAAATGTACAGAAATACCTAATTTCTGCAGGTTTTTGCTTACAAACTGAATTAAAAAATTTACTATTTCAAGAATAAATCCAAATAAAGTTAATATCTCTTGTGTTAGATACATTGAATGGAAAATATATTAAAACCAGAAGTCTAATTATGGATGACCACAAGCAAAATACACATTTTTTTTTTATTGTATTCAATGAGTAAAACCTAAAAAATAGATAAAAGTATATCTAATATCATAATACTGCTGGGCGCAAATTCTAAGACAAAATGTTTTAAATTTGCATTGCTTATTAAAAGCCACACTAAAACTACTGCACTGTATAACATATTACATCATAATATAACTAAATTGTTCGGTATAATTTCCCTTTGAAGTGAATGAAGGTTTTATTTGATGGCACAATGATTTAGTAATAATGAGCTTGTGCTTTGCATTTTGTCCATATAAAATTTGTGAAGCTTCAGATAATTATAAAATTTATAAGGCTGTGCTATACGACTTTCACTGATCATCGGATTGAAATTCCAATGGTACAATCTTGAACCTAAACTTAATCTTTGAATTCATCTTCTCAAAAAATGGCAACAATTTGAAAAAAAAAAAAAATATTTTGTGTCATTATTTATCATATCAAACACCAACTTTCAAATCAAGTGCAATACCACAGTTCCAAAATAGACTTGCCCTATTACATGAGGTGCACTAGAATACCCATAGTGGCTCACAAGAAGTTTTCAGAATAGTCCATTTTTGTGTTCCTCAGAATAAATATATACAAAAAATTTAGTTTCATAGAAGTATAACTTTATTCAACCCATATTTCAGTCTTTGTATCTAATTAATCCTTTTAACTCTCCATAGAAAAAGAAATAATTTTCTTGCCATCCCCGCCATATATATATATATATATATATAAATAAACGGGTTTAACAGGTGTAATATTGGAGGAATCGAGACTTTTATCATACAGTCTCAGTTACGGTGGACTGGTCATGTCTTGAGAATGTCTAATGACAGGATACCCAAGATCCTAATGATCAGCACTACAGGAATTTAGGATGCACATGGCTAAGATGCAAAAATATATATATATATATAAATCAATCTGTTTCTATCTCACTCAGTAATTTACTTTTGCATTCTGCAGTTAATTTTCTCTGATCACTGTGACCCTTCACATTTGTTTTTTGATTATACAGGCCTTCTTTAAACAATAGTCTTTAAACCAAACATGAAAAAGCAATCCACACTATAATTATCATGACTATATGTATGTATACAGATTTCTCCATGCATAATGCATATATTTTTACGAAGGCAAATTTGATATACATGACATTTGTAAGTCTATCCTGCTTTTAATTATTATCCATATATCTTGTTTTTAACTTTAGCACTTTGCATTATTCATAGGGACTGCTTCCCCTGCCATTGCATTATTTTTCCAGATACTTCAACTTCAGTGACTGTTATAGATTTTGGCCAAGATGGTGGTGGTTAATTTTTTTTTTTTTTTTTTTTTTTGCTATAGGAGGATATGAAAATTAAAAAAATAATGATTGGATTCACCTGCAGTGGCAAGACAGATTTTGCTGTCAAAGTGCCAAAAGTTATTATATCCTTTACAAGGTTTTCAGTTGTCAATTTCTATGGCTTCTAGTCAACATCACAAAGTTGAATTAATAAGCTTTATGCAACAAGAGATCAAGAGAATCTTATAAAATAGCATTAACTTAGAAATTCACTTTCCATCAGCATACTGTTCACTTGACATTAACTTTTACAATCTTTTGATGAAACCAGATGAATAAAAGTGTATACTGTACCACCAGTCAAACTACCTTTTAAGCAGTAATTTGTTTTTACCATTCTAGTGGCTTTTACAAAAACCAGAACTTTATTTTTCTTGTTAATTTACACAACTGGCTTTATTTTCTGTGTATGTATCATTTAACAGTTTATTTCCCATTATACAGAAATAAATAGTTAAGGAATCTGTGAGGGGAGGGTAAATAATCTGTAACAAGGTTAGCACTAGTGACAGTCCAAAGGCAAATCACTCATCACTATGCTATTTTTCTGCCAATTGTTTTTACTTCCAATCCTATGTTGAAATCCATCTGAAAAGATATTCTGTCCCCACTCTCAATCATTTTAGTTCGGTTATCTATAATTACAAATGTCAATGTGATGCTGACTATATTATTTGAACAAATCAGTGGTTGTAGACTAGGAGAGATCAGATCATGTCATGTAAGATCCATCAAGGTCAGTATGAAAATAGACACATTTGTGAATACTTCTGGTTCTGTTATCACAGAACATTTAATAAATAATCCAATCTATGACTTGTCTTACTCCATGGATTTTTTTTTCACCATGACCAGCAAAGCATATTTAGATTACCATCTGAGAATTCTTAGACCATTTATATTACCATCTGAGAATTCTTAGACCATTTATATTAAGTCTAAGCAGCCTTCCCTTTGTAAGCACAAGGAATGGCTGCTGGGTCTAAATGTAATCTATTTGTAATGTATACTATTGATTCTCTGCTAGTAATCTTTTTCTTTCTCCACCTTTTTCTCGTCCTCAATTGGATCTGAAGAGCAAGGATTAATAACTGATTAGCCCTTATTTTGTTATAATTTCTTCCATGCACTATTTTTATGGTAATTTGTTCTTTTCTTTTGGTTATACTTTCACTTCCACCTCTTTCTTTTATATTTTTGTATATATATATATATATATATATATATATATATATATATATATAGATATCTTTTGAAATATCTGTTTTTCAAGCTTTAATAAAGTATATTTAGGTACCTTCTATACAAAAGAAGAGAGAGAGAGAGAGAGAGAGAAAAATATTCATTGTGATTATAAAAAGTATTGATAGATTTCTCATTACATCAAAAATCAGTTGGTAAAGCAAGTACTATATATTATTTTATCATGATTATGATGAAATCACCTGCACTGGCAGCACAAAGATTTTATTTATTTCAAAAACCAAGTTGCCTACAGAGTGCCAAAAGTTAAAAAATGCCAAACTATGCTTAAATGCACATCAAGAAAACATTCAATACATGTGATTATGTGAGATCATATATATATATGACACACCGGGTGTAACAGCAAAATTGTCCAATTGTTAAATTAAGCTTTGAACTGTTGTATCTTAGAAATGATTAGAAATATCTTACTGGAATTCTCTGAGGTTTTTATAACACTATTGGACTCTACATCGAGCAATAAGAACATATAATTACTCTCTAAGGTTAAGAGAAGTATCATGATGAAATCGATCATAAACGAAAATAACATGGTCAGCATTAATTAATTATAGCTAAGGATTAAAATAAAGTTCCAGTATATATATTCCAGGATCATTTTCCAAATTATCCAAGATGATCTCTCTAACCTAACTTTCTGTCCTGGAATAACAAGTTGCCTCACAGCTTTCACATACAATTTCATTATTAAGTCTCTTTTTCACAGCTCTTTGAACTGTCACAGGTGAAACTCCTCTCTCATGTGCCAAACGTCTTATGGATTGAATTAGATCTTTTCTAATTGATCTCTTTAGCTCTAAGTTGGAATGATGATCCCTCTTCCTGTTGTGACCTCCTGATCCAGTTTCCCTTTCTACTGATCCCTCTTTTTTAAACTTATTCACCATTCCCTTGATGGTTCTTGAATGGACTTTAAAGATGGAAGCCAGAGGATGAATATTGGTACCATTACTGAAGGCCTGAATGATCTTTTTCCTCTCATTTGGTAAGACAGTGGGGCTGACACAAAAATTTTAACCTAGTCAATTTTTAGCTGAATAACTCAAAGGGTTTTTCAGCAATTCTTACAAAAGAATGGTACCAAGATAGCTAAACATCTTATTTGAAAAACTTGGAGAAAAAAAAAAAAAAAAAAAAAACTTAATTAGTTTAGTGTTTTTTTTTTTTTTGGATATTAAACATTTTGTGGGATTCATAATTATGTTGTTACACGATTTGGACAATTTTGCTGTTACACCTGGTGTGTATATATATATATATATATATATATATATATATATATGCAAGGAAAAATAGTGAGGGATGAATCTGAAAGAGAGAAGAGAAATTATTATGACATTTATGACACATGCAAGTGTCGTGATTAGTTAGAGCTGTGAGTTTATAGCAGAGACTAACAACTGCCACCAACTAAAAGCTGAGCATGTGTAGGGAGAAAAATGGACAGAAGAAGCATTGTCAGAAAAGAAAGAAATAGGTCAGGAATGACAAGCAAAATAATGATGGCGTAAAATAAGTAGAAAATGATAAATGAACTTTAGGAAAAGAATCAAAGGCAAAAAAAAATAGGGGAAATGAATTATCATTTAACTAAAAATTAAATCTCCAAAAGCAGATAAGGAATATCAACTTACAGAGTTTCAAGTCTATTGGCTGATTTTGGACACCTCAAAGCGGTGTAATGGTTAGCAAGCTTGTCTTGTTAGAACAATTACGACTGAGTCATGAATTCAATCCTCACTGTGTACCCCCTTGCTTTTGGCTTTGCACCACATCTCAGCTACACTTGGAAAAATCATTATTGGCTGATTTGTGTTTTTATGGTTTATCAAGTCATAGCCATAAAAGAGGTGCTAAAAAATATCATCAGCCCAAACCTCTTTCCAAAGATAAACCTCTTTTAATATACGATATATTAAAAAAAAAAATAAAATAAAATAAAATAGAAAAAAAAAAAAAAATTTGTTCGGGAATCCCTTTTTGGTTAGGCTTTCAATATCCCCACCTCATTTATTTTCATGCAAAATCCAAAATAGCAAAGATTATTAGAGCTACAATTTTTTATGATCATTAAATTTAATACTAATATCAAATATAGTTTTTGACAAATATAGCTAAGAAATACTACCAAAATAATAAATTTTATTTTTTACTGTAAATGAAATGATTAACCTTAGATCAACAAATGCAGAGAATTAAGATTAAACTGTTCTTCTGCATAACAGAAATATCTCCAGTTACCATCAATTATCAACAAGTCAGCCAAAGTCTTATAAGAGAAAGATCAAAATTCATCATACATGAAAAGGTATCAGAAAGTTCATCGACTGTATATGCTGTAATCAATGCTGTTCAATGAAAATACACATGCAACTCTTTTTGGTCAGCCCACCAATAGACTTTGTACTGTTTACTCATGTTCAATGATTACACAAGGTTTCCTAACAATGTATTGGAACAGCTCTGTGATCTTAACAATGGCTGACTTTAGAGCAATGTGCCTGAATGAAATTTTGTCTGAAGCACTCAAACACACATTTTTAAGTGATATGTGCATTTTAAGACCAGTTTGGTGTTGGTTCAGGATGAGTGCTCAATCACCTGAAAAACACCAGAAAATGTGGAAGGGGGTATGGAGTGAACTTCTCCATGTGGATCATATTATTTACTAGAACAATGGTGTACTTTCCTTTTTAGGCCTAATACATGAATTTTCTAGTACCAGCATTATATATATATATATATATATACAGTAAAAGGTAATAAATCCATTGGTATATAATCTAAGTGGATGCTAGTAATATAAAATATTAAAACTGATCCACAAAAAGAGCTCAATGTATTTATTATACAGAGCAAATAAATAGTAGTAAACCAAAAAATCAAAAATTACCTCATATGGGATATAGACCTATTTCAATCAGTGAAAACTTTGTCAGTCTCATTCAACCCCGGTATATGGACTGAGTTGAGTTAAAGATCAAATGCAGATAAAATATAGATTGAAATCCAATAGAATGATAAAATAAAAGAACAAATAGGAAACATATCAATCTAATATGTTTCAATTTTATTAAAGTGTCATCAGAGAGTGAGAGAAAACAGACAAAAACAGAAAACACTGGTATTTTCAATTATGTTTAGGTCAGTTCTCATTGGTCAGACACATGTCATGAGTATTAAAACCATGGATAATTCTAAGTGTTTGTGAAGATTCTTGTATGTCTAAGCGGGCATCAGATGGTAATATGTATTTGTAATGATGAAGATTATACAAAATGAAACTGAAGAAGAGATAAAATCTTAAAACTGAAAAGAAAAAAATATGCATTTTTCTAATTTAAGAAGACATCAGACATCTTATGGATGTTAGACAATCATAATATTTGAGAAGAAAAACAAATCTTATTTTTCAAATCATCAACAGAAAACTAACAGATTTAGATAAGACAATGGAATCTTAAGAAAAGTGACCAGAAGAGATAACTACTCAATTTCATCTGCCTCATTTACAAAGGTTCAAATGAAAACAGTAAGTGCATATCAATTTTTATATATATCAAGAACAATGAGAAAGAACTGAATTGAACAATTGTATATGTATAATACTATAGACAAACATTGAGATGAATTATTTCATACACTGCTGCTTTTAAATTTTAACACAAGTTATATTCATGATTATCCATATATCTTACAGAAAGTACTGCAAAAGATATTACTGTGAAAGAATTTGAATTTTGTCTTAAGGAGATAAAAATAAAACCAATAGATTCACTCTAATAAATGACATTAGAATCTAAATGCAGAGTATTTCCATTAACATAATTGACCTTCAAGCACTGGCATTGAAACTGAGCAATCATTTAATATCGAATGATTAATAAATTATTAAGTACAAAGATTTACATTTGCTAAAATATAAATCTATATTGGATATTAAAAATAGGATTATATAAAAAAAAAAAAAAAAACAAATGATCATATTTAATATATATTAAAATATGGAAGATATACGAGTAAATAAAATAGATCTCTTTCTAGTAGACAATACTTAATAAGAAATTAAAGAAAAGACAGTTTTCCTTTGAACTTATTTCAATTAGGAGAAAAATATAACCAATAGTAGTTATTTATTGAAACCTTTTTTTTGATGGATTACACACACACACACAATTTCCCACCACATAACACCTTTTATTTGTTCAAAAATATTTAAGAAAAGGATAATCATATCCAACTAATGATACCTTCATACCAATATACTGATTTTGATACCGTAATATTATTCATCATTAAATTTCAAATTAATCATATATAATTAATTCTGACATCAAATTATTAATTTACATTATTTATATTCAGGCTAATATCCTCATCTTTGTTGTTATCTTCAGGTGTCTCTCAATCTGTAATACCAGAGGATTACTGCTCAGTTATTGCTTGCCCTGTTTCAACTAATTCTGAGTCAGAACTATCCAGACAAAGGATTGAACTCAAAATTACTATGCCACCAAATTCACAAACCAAGGTTATTTTCTAGGGGTTAATGCACTGAGCAGGGGAGTTTAAGTGCTAATGCATGTATCATCATCAGAATATAAAAAAAAATGTGATTTTTGCTGAGGCTTTATATAAAATAAGAGTGCTTTTGATGATAGGAAAGTGTGCAATATATATATATATATATATATATATATAACAAGTTATATTAAACTCCATTGATAAGGTCTGGCTGTTCAACATCTTATTATATCTTTTTCATTTCAAAGTGAGGTGTTGTAAATTGGGATTAAATAAAATGTCCAAAGTTAATGTTTTTTTTCTTGCTATTTTGACTAATCACAGTTATTATCAAGAACAAGTGTTATCAGTATGGTAAGCATTCACTTATCTAACTAAATTCTGGCATTAGTTGGAATCACTTCAAAATGATGCCATTTATAACTCAACTAATGAACTTTGGACAATTTATTCATAACTTCAATCCCGATGTACAACACCTCATTCAGAAATTGCAAAGATATAATAAAAAGTTGAACAGACAGAACTTGTTGGAATTTAATATAACTTGTTAGGATGAATTCTTACTGCTTAAATACATACACACATATATATATATATATATATATGTGATAAAAATATAGTTTTAAAAGTATGCTATATTTATGAATAAAAGTATGCTATATTTATGAATAAAAGTATGCTATATTTATGAATAAAAGTATGCTATATTTATGAATAAAAGTATGCTATATTTATGAATAAAAGTATGCTATATTGGGGATGGAGTGTATATAAATATAAAAGTGGACACTGAGGTCAACATCAAGCACCAAGAGTATTTCATGCTTAAACACAATCCTCAGACAATGAAAACTGCATTCAAGCAGAAAACAGACTATTGTATCTCAGTGTTGATCTCAGATATATGAAGAAATATAATTTTAAGGTGTGCTATATTTATGGGATAAAGTGCTCAATATCAGAGAGCGTATGTAAATATAGATATAAAAGTGAACATTGAAGTCAACACTCAGAGGCAACAGGCTGTTTCCTGCTGGACACAATAATCAGGACACCTGATGATAGCATCCAGCATGAAACAGCCTGTCGCCTCTGAGTATTGTCTTCAATGTTCAGTTATATATATATATATATATATATATATATATATGAATGATAATATTAGTAATCAGTATGAATATTTCCAAAAGGATATAATCCAGAGAAAGCTCCATGTTAGAAACAGAGCAATAATTATTCTTATAAAAGGCACAAACACTAAAACTTCATGAGGTAATAATTTATTTCATTAGAGTCGTAAAAATGGTTCGAATTCATCAGACCTTCAAATCCAACTTTTTGGGATTTGAAGGCCTGATGAATTGGGGTTGTTTTTACAACTATAATGAAAAATTATTACCTCATGAAGTTTTAGTGTTTGTGTCTTTTATAAGAAAAGATTACATATATGTGTGTATGGGTGTGGGTGTGTAAACACAAATAAACTAAATTTTCAGAACAAAAACAAAGATTCCTTATTAAAAAAAAAGAAAGAAAGAAAAACTATTATTGCTATAGTTGGAAGATGGAATGACCTATGAACTGAAAAGTTCAATGTCTCTGAATGAAATGTTATGAAACAGAAAGTGAATGAAGATAAGGCTTTACTAGGAGGAGAGAACGAAAGAAGAAGGGGGAACTTAAATCTAATGGGGTGAAAAGAACATTAGAGAAGCAGGATAGAAGAATGGTAGAAGCAAAGAGTGAGTGAGTGAACTAGTGGCAAAAAAAAAAAAAAAAAAAAAAAAAAAAAAGCTGGCAACATTCACCCATACATGCTCAAAACAGCCAAGTAGGACAGTCATTGTACAACTTTACTCACTAGTCGGCAATACTAAAAAAATAAAAATAAAAATCACAGGCATTCAATTTATGCCAAATTTTTCCTTTACATTATGGAAAATTAAATTAACTATTGGATCTATCAGTAAGGTTTAATAAAACTATCACTGTCTTTCTCTGATTTAAATCCTTACTAACTACTTAGTAAATACCTACATTAGAAAATTCAAGAATACCCTTTTTGAGAAGTTGTATCAAGCTTAAAAATTGCTTACTGCATTAACAAAAGAAAGAAAAAAAAAGTCCCATATTTAAACAGATAGGGACAATTGTTTTTAGACTTTAAGCATAATTAAAACAACATATCAGTCCACTTAACATGAAAAGTTATTAAACTTGTTAATAATAGACAATTCTCCATATATAAAATTTTAAATTTTAGTTAAAATAAATTAAAATATGCCAGTGTTTATTCCCACTGCAAAGTCTATTTTTTTTTTTTCATTAATACAAAAAAGAAAAAAAAAAAAATTTCAATGATCCCAAAAAATTATGCACACACTCCTTGTTTAAATTGTGATGTTAAGATATTTGGCTTTAAAACTTGAGTAGATGTCACAAAGTTGTTTTTTAAAATTTATTAAACTTTAAAAAATTTTTAAAATAAGAAAATTGCTTTAAGTAGTGACATAAGATCAAGACAATGGAATTTATTTGGCAAATAGAGGCATTTAACCAAATCAACAATAGGCTTGATTTGTTATCAGAACCACTGCTAAATGCCACTCCATATCCTACAATCATGTACTTATAAAATCCACTATTATAAATTTCTATACTTAAAATCAAGTAGGAGTCCATCTAGTCAAGATTTTAGTGTTTTTTATATCATGTTGATATTATCGACCTAAGTTAGAGCTTATGAATTATTTCTAAGTCTTTAGAAAAGGTCTTTCTCTAATGATTTAATTCTTTATTAGGTGCCCTCCTCTTGGGGCCTTATGCCAGACTCAGCTAATATTAGTAAATAAATCAAGAAAAAAAAAAGATTGTATTACTCCAAGATAGGATACAGATCTTGCTTCTGCTTATGAGCTAACGGAAATAAAAAAGTAAATAAAAATAATGCGGACAAAAAAATATTCTGATAGATCCAAATATTGTAGACAGCAAATACCCAAATTTTCAAATGTTAAAAAAATTGAATAATCATTGCATCCCATTACAGGCACCAAACTGGAGTAATAAGATGTACAAATGGCTGACCCCACCCCCACCACTACTTTGAGAACCCCACGCACCCCCCAAAAAAACGTAAGGCACTCATCCAGTTAAATAAGGACTAATGTTAAGTATTACAGCAGTTCTACACCTGAGAATCCAACTGGGCTATTTTAAGCATTCTGGACCTTTTAAGACATTACTTGAAAAGACAGCGATCTACCAAAGTAATCATTTGGCGGAGCATTTTCACTTGGCTTTTCAGCTTCTTCACAGGCCATTCCCCTATCACTCTGCTCTCCAGTATCAGCAAGACCAATGCTAGCTTCAGTGCCAGACTCCGTGCCTGTGATACCATGAGAATCACTAGCAGCCGCAGCAGACAGCTCTAAAAGTTCTTTGTTCTCAGAAATTTCATTAATATTTTCAGCTTGTATAACTGGTGGGATATCTACAGACTCTTTTGGACTGGGATTCTCAATAGTAATGGTGGCAGTTTGGTCTTCAGTACCTAGGAGTGGCTTATCCTGAATCCCAAAGATTTCCTTAAGACTTTTATCTTCAATCCCTAGGTACTGCTTAAAACTTTTATCTCCAATTCCAATGTAGTCCTTAAGATTTGCAATCTCAACAGATAAGGATCCTGGATCTGGAACAGAGAAAACATTATTTTTCTATTGAAACAAACATGTCATTCTGTTTTCTTTTGTCTTAAATATTACCAATTTCCTATAATAGTCATATTTATATGTTCTTTTGGCAACACTGAAAAAGGTTATATTTACAACAATTTTCTACTGTCATATTTAAAATTGATTTATATTTTTGTTTAAATAACATGAACCATCTTAAATGGTTCAAGGTGGAAATTTAAGAACACAAACTAAATGACAAATGGTTTTTGAAATCCTCTATTACAATATTCATTACAACATTCTAACAATGGAAAATTGATGCAAGGATTTCAAAAGTATGTTGTAACACTGAAAGTGTTTTTAATGCAAAAACTTGCTTAAATGCAAATTATTTAAATATTTCTCAAAGTTAATGTTTTCAAACATTGAATTAAGCCATTTCATTTTCATTGAGTTTATTATGTTTTTATTTGCAAATGTAACAACTATTTCAAGATGAATTTCACGCACTAAATATAAGTATTACAGGACCACGGTAGTATTTAGACAAGTACATAAACAATAAATCATCCCTTTAGATAAAATATGAACAGAATTTTTAAATAGGAAAGGAAAAAGCTAATAAATCAAGATAGACATTAGATTATAGATACAAGTAGAAAATAGAAAAACACAAGTTTGAATTATGATAATAGTTTTTTTAATGGCTGCTACTTATTTGCAAGTTGAAAATAGCATAAATAATATTAAAAATATATGAGCAATGTTTAAACTTCATGCCTGCAAAGAAAAACAAAAACAAAAAAAGTGTGCCAAAAGGATGATTCTTCTCTTGATGCTGCTATTACTGTATACACTTTTGACTCCTTTGAGAATATTTATTTACAACATTATAAAAATATGTAAACCAAGTAAAATGTAATACTTATTCTTTACCTTTTATAAAGATTTATTATTTACCATTTTAAAAAGAAATGTTTTTATTCAAAAATTTATAAAAAATTATCAAAATATGTAAACCAATGCAATATTATTTACCATTTTATGAATAACTATGAAAACAAGTTTCTTTGTTATTCAATTTAATAAGTAGTGTTTAATATCTTTGTTTTTTATTCCCAAGAATAAAGAAAATGTATAAATCCACTTTTATGTTTGGTTTTAAAAAATAAAATTCTAATCCTCGGTTTTTTTAAGCAATGAACATTGTCAAAGGACTCAAAAGTGTATACAGTAATAGTGGTGTCAAGGGAATAACCATCCTTTTGGCAATTTTTTTGTTAAACATTGCCAATAAGTGTTCATTTTTATTAAATAATTATCAGTATCTGATAATCTCCACTAGCAACAAATATGGATCATATTTTTCTCTTCTAAATTGTGGGTAGTTCAAGTCGATAGCAATTTCAAGATCATTTTCATTTCTCTAATTTCTCACGCAGGAGAAAATAACATAATATATTTTGTTTATCACTTGCTTAAAAGATATTTTTAAAACAAAGCATAATTTTGTTAACATTTATTCACCACCTCATCCTCATAACATGTGAATAAACAATGAAATTCTTTATAACTTTGAGAAAAGTCATACCCATTACATTTTTGTTCAGACAATTGAAGCTCTTCTTAGTTATGAAAAACATTCAACATTAATATACCAACAGAATCTATTTCAGCACCACCAGGTAAACAGACATAATTAATCTCTACCAAAGTACCAAGGAAATTCCAGACAGTACGATGGATGTGGAGGCCCAACACCCAAGTAGTTATATGGCACCAACTTCAATTTCTTTACTCTTCGACAGAGATACCTGTAAATGATTTAAGCATCATCTGAGAAAGGGTAATGTATACCTTTCTCTCTCTAGATATGGTCTACCAAACAAGATTCTGCTTCTTTGGTTAAAGGTTTATGGTCCTTAAGTTGAACTTAGAGTGGGGGAAATCAGCTGTCCCCGTTATGGAAGGTTGTATTTCCAATATTTAGTCAAATACTTCACCCATAATGAAGAATCTTCAGAAACGGTGTAGCAAAGAGTAGTTTTACTATGCAACATCAATCCAATGTTGTGAAGAAAAAAAAAAAAAAAAAAAAAAAAAAAAATTATATATATATATATATATATATATATATATAATTATTTCGATTTTAGATGCTGCTCAACTTATAATTACATAAAGCATTCATACAAAAAACAAATATGAGGTTAATGATTTAAATGGCGAGAATACATCTTCGCAAGCAATTTCAATAAGTTACACTAACCCCGAACCTGTACATGAATGATATGATCCCTGTTTATAAATTCCAGTTGCATAAGGTCATTTTTAGTTTTTACAAGCTTTCGTCTGTTCCTACAGACATCCTCAGGTATGGAAATAGATTTGTTCTTGTTTTTTACTTCTCAGTAATAAGAGGACAACGAAAATATAGATGTAATCCGAAAAAATGCTATGAGAAATGTGTTATTATTTTGGAACGTACGATCGCAATGCCGAGTTTGAATTTTAAATTTTAAGGTTGTGCATTTTTGTACAAATATAGTAATAAGAGAATTCTTTTGTACTGGTAGATTTTCCGTCAATGTGGCATGAACTATATTGTTCAATAATTACAGGAATGTCACACTTATTATCCGAAAGTTGCACGTTGGATCAGTTATTTTAATTTCGATTATAGGTGCTGTTCAACTTATAATTACATGAAGATGTATTCTCGCCATTTAAATCATTAACCTCTATATTTGTTTTTTGTATGAATGATTCATGTAATTATATATATATATATATATATATATATATATATATATATATATATATATATGTTTGGAGCTAAAATGTGGCAATTATGTCTGTATCTATCACTGTGGAAATAGATTGATTTCCTGGAGAAGAAAAAAGCTTTTCACTTTTCTTATGGATTGTACATTTGACAAGGGCTGAGATTTGATCAGCTGAAACATTACCAAGAAAGGGTTGAAATATTGTCTTAATTTCTGGGATGAGGAGTTAACATTATTTACATTCAGATTATTGTCCATTTCTTTGTTGCTGTTATCGCGACATTTTGGCCATTGTGCCCTCTGGTTTTCATCAGAGTGTATATTGATCCTACACGGGTAACCTACAGGGAATTCTAAAGTGAACCCTTCATTTAATCTACAGGTGTAGACTGTTCTCATTCCACTAGGGACATCTTATTGAGTTCTTATTTCTATAGTGCAACAAGAACACACTACTCATGTAGATTAAATAAAGGTTACCCAGATACACCTGATGAAGGCCGGGGAACACAACAGCCAAAACATTGCACTAACAACAAAGTTCAAATGTAAATAGTGTAAATAAGGATTGAATTTTATGAACAAAATTTGCAAAACTATGTTATTTTCTTGTACATGAACAATTATATGTATTTTTTTTTTCACTACAACTTTCCTTGTTTTAGGCCAGTGTTTCCCAAATGGTGTGACACACCCCATATGTGCAGTAGAAGGGGATAGCAGGTGAGGCAGAATGATTGAAAGACAAAGACTTAGAGACAGTTTCAAAAAATTCATATGCCAAAAATAAATATGATTTCAAAATTTAAAATATTATTATGGATTATTTGCAATTGCATGCATGAATCCCAGTATGAATAGTTATAAATAATTATTGACCAATTTTATCATTGTGACATTTTTGCATTATAACAAGTCTTAAGAATATAGTAACTAGGGTGTGCAAATTGGAGGAGAGAGTGATCAATGATAATATTCTGACTTCAAATCTGCAGTTATCTCCTTTTAACACTCTTTTTTATTTTATATATACTCTTTATCACATAAAATTTGGTGAGGCATCAGCAAATTTTCATTCTGAAAATGCGGTCCAGAGGAGAAAAAAAATAAAAAAAATTAAACAAAAATTTTTTTTTAAATCAGGAACCACTGTTTTATGCAAATGGTGAATATTCTGCACTAAACACAGCTACAGATTGATATTAAGCTTCACAGGTAAACTAAAATTATAGACCAACATCTGAAAAGCTAATCATATACAAAGATAATTGCTAACATTTGAGAATAGTATTTTCATCACTTCCAAAATGTAAAGAATCAAAGTGAAATCATTGCAAAAGAATCTCAAAATATTAAACAGATTTACTATTAAAAATAAAAATAAAAAATTTTGAGTTTCAATTGAGAGAGGGGATGAGGGACGAGACTTTAAAATATGGCATTTGTCTTACCAGGCATCTCACCCATGTCAGGGTTGGACTGGTCCATCAAGTCAAATACTAATTCACTTGAAGGAAGATCTTCAAGTCTTTTCTCATCTATCCATTCCTGTAAATAAAACAAAAATATTGTCACTTCTAAACAAATTTTTCATTAATTTTTGTGTAAATCATTAAAGATAAAATAGGAGATACATTTTGTAACTTTCTTTTGCTCGTCAATTTTAAACTTTCTGCAAGAAACCTCTAACCTTCACTCATTTATATGCTTATTAGGATTTTCAGGTGGAAGGACAAAAAGAAAAGAAATGGAGCAGGGGAGAGAGAGAGAGAGAGACAAAAAGAAAAAGAAACGGAGCAGGAGAGAGAGACAAAAAGAAAAAGAAACGGAGCAGGAGAGAGAGACAAAAAGAAAAAGAAACGGAGCAGGAGAGAGAGACAAAAAGAAAAAGAAACGGAGCAGGAGAGAGAGACAAAAAGAAAAAGAAACGGAGCAGGAGAGAGAGACAAAAAGAAAAAGAAACGGAGCAGGAGAGAGAGACAAAAAGAAAAAGAAACGGAGCAGGAGAGAGAGAGAGAAAGAGAGAGACAAAAAGAAAAAGAAACGGAGCAGGAAAGAGAGAGACAAAAAGAAAAAGAAACGGAGCAGGAAAGAGAGAGACAAAAAGAAAAAGAAACGGAGCAGGAAAGAGAGAGACAAAAAGAAAAGAAACAGAGCAGGAGAGAGAGAGAGAGAAAGAGAGAGACAAAAAGAAAAAGAAACGGAGCAGGAAAGAGAGAGACAAAAAGAAAAGAAACAGAGCAGGAGAGAAAGAGACAAAAAGAAAAGAAACAGAGCAGGAGAGAAAGAGACAAAAAGAAAAGAAACAGAGCAGGAGAGAAAGAGACAAAAAGAAAAGAAACAGAGCAGGAGAGAAAGAGACAAAAAGAAAAGAAACAGAGCAGGAGAGAAAGAGACAAAAAGAAAAGAAACAGAGCAGGAGAGAAAGAGACAAAAAGAAAAGAAACAGAGCAGGAGAGAAAGAGACAAAAAGAAAAGAAACAGAGCAGGAGAGAAAGAGACAAAAAGAAAAGAAACAGAGCAGGAGAGAAAGAGACAAAAAGAAAAGAAACAGAGCAGGAGAGAAAGAGACAAAAAGAAAAGAAACAGAGCAGGAGAGAAAGAGACAAAAAGAAAAGAAACAGAGCAGGAGAGAAAGAGACAAAAAGAAAAGAAACAGAGCAGGAGAGAAAGAGACAAAAAGAAAAGAAACAGAGCAGGAGAGAAAGAGACAAAAAGAAAAGAAACAGAGCAGGAGAGAAAGAGACAAAAAGAAAAGAAACAGAGCAGGAGAGAAAGAGACAAAAAGAAAAGAAACAGAGCAGGAGAGAAAGAGACAAAAAGAAAAGAAACAGAGCAGGAGAGAAAGAGACAAAATTGTCTAAAACTAATTTTGTGACTTGGAATCCTATTAATTTTATGGTTTATTTCCATAGACAAAAAGGAGCACTTCAACATAATGTAATAGTTACCAAGACAAGCTTGCTAGATCAATTACAACTAAGTGAGGAGTTCGATCGTCACTGGGTGTCCCATACTTTCCGTTTTGTGCCACAACTAAGGTACACTTAGTAAATCATTATTTCCATAGGCAAAAAAAAAAAAAAAATGAAATGCAATACTAAAATACAAAAAACTAAGAGTGAATAATTCACACCTATCTTTATTTTTTTTTTTTTTTAAATTTGGCTTTAAATGTTAATGATGGATTTATAAAAACAAGGTCAAGTATGCACAGTATTTGAATATTAGACATTTTTTTATTGTTTAATAAAAGAAAACAAAAATTATTTATAAATGAAATAACAAGTTTTGTTATTATAGTTACAAAACCAAAATCTCTACAAAGTTATTTTTTTTCCATTATTTTAAATAATATTCCAAATATTTATCCTATTATAATTCTGCTTGTCCCTGCCGGTGTTAGTTTGCATGACAATTACACCCTGCAAGTACCTCATAAATAATGGACTATACCATTTTGATCATGTTGGGAAGAAAGGAAAAAGGCACTACTTGGTTTCAGTGAGAAAATTAATGAAAGAAGCAGAAGATAGAAGGGTTTAACGGCTGTTACAGTGAAATGGAAAAAGTAGCCAATTTCAAATCTTTTCATTTGTACCCACTTCTTAAAATAACAAGAAGCATTCTTATTTATGATTGTCAGTGCAAGATCTTGTCAAAGTTGTTAAGCACAAATATTTAACTATGCAATAGAGAAAATTTCTACGGATGTTTTATCGTCGTAGAATTTGCCATGAGCTTATACAATCATTAACTTAAGTATTAAGATTCATCAGAAAATTCAAATAGGAAAACCGTGAAATTTTCACAGCTCTTCCTAGTATATATAATTACAGCAATTAATTATCGTGTTATTTTAGAAAGTGTTCTACGAACTTAAGCCCAAGTGACATTTACAGGAAATATATAAATGATAATATTAGGTTGTATAATAAGTAATTTTTGTTTTTGCAAACCAATTGTAATATTTTAAAGAATGAAATAGAGAAGCAAAAACGGAAATTATTTATGACTCAACCTAATAAGATTATTACTTCAAATGTTATTTTTAGTGGATACTCATGTTTGAAATAGAAGTTTTATTTTAAACAGCGTGTATTCTATCAGTCTGTGCACTGTACTCAAGAAATGTTAATAAAGAAATTGTGCTCTCCAGCAGGATTCATGCTTTAGACCACTCAGCCAGAGAGCCTCACACCAAAACAAGGTTCCATTTTTTTCCTTTTTTAAAAAAGACACTCTCACTCAGATTTTTCTCAAAAGTTCATATCTGCTCAGCTTTGTATCTGAAACATAAACAAAGAAATTTCTAAAGAATTAATTTGTAATGCAACATTTAAATCCATTAATTCTTTTGAAATTGCTTTGTTTGTATTTCAGATAAGAAACTGGGAAGCTATGGGCTTTTGTGAAAAATCTCAGTGAGGGAACGTCTTTTAAAAAAGGAAAACTGGAACCTTGCTGTGCTGTGATGCTAACTGGCTGAGTAGTCTAAAAGGATGCCAGATCAAATGATGGTTTCTCCAACAAAGAGGGACACAGATTCGAATCATGCCGGAGAGCACATTTTCTATATTAAGATTTCTCAAGTGTGCAGGAGGACAAGGGTACCCCACTAATAACATTTGAAGTTAAAAAACAAAAAAAATAAAGATAAAAATAAATTCATTATATATATATATATATATATATATATATATATATATATATATATATAGAGAGAGAGAGAGAGAGAGGGGGGGATGGTGGTGGTGTAATGGATCGCTGCTTGAATTGAGAAATCAGAGAGCCGAGTTCAAATTCCAGTACAGTTCATTACATTCACTTACATGCAAATACCCTTGGGAAGACATGAATCCATCTCTTCTCTTCTATAGCAGTGCAGACTGGACCCTATAGCCTTGGTTGGCAACCAATCTAGGAGAAAGACAACTACAAATTGCTCAAAACCTGAAGTGGGTCATTGGAGACCTTGTGACACACTATATACACCAGTTCTCTTTATTCAGTTCTTCCACAGAGTGTTAATAGTTCTGCACAAGCCTTCACCACTATAATCAAATATGTGCAGATAGAACCGAACAGCCAGACTAAGTTGCCACACCCATTAAAAACAATGGGAGAGTCCAGTATGTAAATAGCCAATCACCGTCACAAATGCCTGCTCAGGAATATTTCTGTTTATTCAACACCTACAGAGTCCATCTTTTGGTTTATACTGCAACTATGCTGAGCAGAACTTAGTTATAGTTTCTGGGACAGAGTGCATAATCTGTCATAATTAGCAGTTTGAACAATGCCAGTATGCTCAAACTCTCGGTCATGATGACTTGTAAATTTGTGCTAGCACAACCATTAATGGCTTCCAAACAGTTTTACCTACCCAATTTCACTCATAAGAGTTGGGTCAACTCATGGTATGGTTTTCAAAAAGGTTTCTAAAAAAGGTGTTGCGTATTGGATTCACCCAGTCTCATAATATCAGAAAATCTTCTCCCTAATCAATAATTCTTGAGATTCAAACCCAGGGCCCATGGTCAAAAAGTGAATGCTCTAACCACTCACCCATGTGCTTTATATATATATATATATATATATATATATATATATATGTGTGTGTGTGTGTGTGGTATAAATAAAATGACAATTGGAAAAAAGATCTTCCGACTTTTTCAAGGCAAAAATGAAATCGAAATGTTCTTGTTATAGTTACATTAAAAAATCCAAATTTAAAAAGATAGACGCTTCTGTCTGAGCCTTTTTTTCTGGTTAATGTAAATTACATTTATAATGTTAGCATTCCATTTAGCATATAAAATAATGAAAAATAAGAGTTAATTGCTGAAACCACCTGATGAGTGAAATGAACAGTGAACAATTATATAAAAGTTTTTCTACGATACTTTGGTTGGAGTGAAGGTACTGACTGTAACAGACATCAGCTAAGTGACAAATTTTATTTGGATTATATATATATATATTTTATTATATATATACATACATAGAGAGTGAGGGGGAAGACACATCCAGTATTGTTTTACTCACCATTTCTGGTAGTTTAATCTGAGCCGCTTGCTCTTTCAGTGAAGTAGTCATTTCTTTAAATTTGTCAATATGCTCTTGCTTAGGCAAGTAGTCATGCAACCAACTTGTGTCTGGGAGGTTCTCCTTAAACTCTTCATATTTCTGAACAAAAATAACATTCAACACAAACTTATTATAAATTAACAATGAAAAATTAAAAAAAAAAAAAAAAAAAAAAAAAAATTAAAAAATTAAAAGATAAAAAAAATAACAGAAAATTTCATTAATAACAAAACAAATTCAAATTCGTCCATGTGACACTCTAAAATTCAACATTACTTAAATAAATTATCTAACAAAGCCTCCGTACCCAATCCATCAGGAAGATATATCTGTGCAAAATTATCATTCATACATAATCAGTAAAATATTAAGTTCAATATTAATTATGCTGTTATTGGAAAAGCTTTAAAATGTTAAACTTTGTAAATAAGTAACATTACAAATGAAATATCTGGACAACTTGGGACAGGAGCTGAAAAAATATGTTCAAATAATTCAAAATTTTCAATAATTATTTAAGTTATCAAAAAGAATGAAGAAAAAAGTCAATTTTTAAAAGAAATTTAACACTTAAAATTTCCAAATGCTTTCTTCAAGGTTTTATCCAGTTTATTTTCTATTAAAAATATTTCCAACTCAGATATTTTTCTGCCACTAAGTCCCAAAATGTGGTTTAATGTATTTGTAAGGGTAGCTTCTAGTTGAAAGTAGCAACTGACTTGAACATTTCTCAAACATAATCATTGTTTCAATGTTTGAAATGGACAATATCATTATCATCATTAAATTTCTCCTCAACAAATAACACTGACCCCTTTTTATTTTGTTTTACCATTTGACTTAGGTCATTTCAATTTCAAAGCATAAGATTGAATTATAACAAAAGGAGACATGTTGAAAAGTAAATCCCCAAAATGAGCATTCAGTCAAGAAATGTGACCATCGATATTCATTTCTAGACTGGATGAAGGTAGGTGGGAGTGGGTAGTGAATGAATGGGGGGGGGGTGAAGTACTGATAATCTAGGAAGTGGTTTAGTGTCTTGTCTGTATGTTAAGTTGCAAAGAAAAACATTTTGTTAATCTGTTCTGGAGTGGGGATTTGGGGGCTAAGACTCCCTCTCCTATATTTTTAGATAACTGAATATTGTGAGTTCCAGATAAAACCCCACTACAACAATACCAGGGCCATACTTGCAAAGTGACGCTTAGGAGGCTATTTTTTTTTTTTTTTTTTTTTTTTTTTAAGTATTATTAACTATGGAGGTCTAGATAAAAAAAAACACTACAACAATACTACGGCCATACTTTCTGATGGAGAGGTTTAGGGGGCTAAGCACCCACCTCCAATAATTTTAAATAAATATTTCTTAAACAAGTATTTAATATATTCTATTATTTTCAAGCAAATAAAATCACTTTATCAAAGTTAAAGTAAATTCTTGTATCTTTTCAAATAATTATTTTAATAAATTGAGCTTTGGATACTAAATAAATTGAGCTTTAGATAGTTATTTCTTCTTAAAGAAGAAGAACTATATAGCTACATTTCTATTTCAAAAATATAGGGGAGAGAGCTTAGCCCTCACAACCCCACTCCACTAAATCAATTTTCAATCGACTTTTATTTCATAGTTACCGAATTTCCCATGCACCACTTTTCCATATAGAGAAATAAGTTAAAAGTAGCATTTAGCCACTTTGTTATAAGCAGTATTTCCATACAGACATCATGAATACAGCCTTTTGCTATCATCTCACCAACTGTCTTAATTCAAATTTATTTTTTTTCTTTTTAAAAAACAAATATTTATATGTAAAATTTCAAATATCTATTTTTTGATGGCTTTTGAAATCAGAATGTTTTCTTTCAAAAGAAATCCTTTGGATTAACTCATTTCTATAGAAATTCTATTCAAATGCCTTTTAAGATCTGACAGCTTCTTGGAGACAGAGTGTCATTTGGAGTTCCAGTGCCAAGATATCAGAACCCTTTTCACAAGCCCTCACTTGGAACAAAAAAAAAAAAAAAAAAAAAAAAAAAAAAATCAATATCAAATGACAGAACACAGCAAACTATCATAGAAACTGCCATTAAAAAGGCCCAAATGTGCAAGAAATTCAAGAAGCAATCTGATTGGCTGGTATGAAGACCAGCCAGCTAATCTCAAGACTTGTATTATCAGACAGATGAATCAGCCCAGTTATCTTTGTCATTCGACTTTTCAGATGATAGATCAGCCCTATCATCTAAGGGTCAACTCATTTCAATAAATTAAATAACATACTGCAGTTATGACACTTCTCCATCATTTATTTATATTCCCTTTTTGAACCCGCATAAACGGGTTCAGGGTCAGTCTACCTCCCCGAACAAGACTCTACTTTCGGCAGAGAGTTCGACTGTTTAGCTGAAACGGATCCCAGCGAGTATATTTAGCTACCCCACCCCACGAGGGTTGCATGTGGCACAAGGCCAGTTTAATGTGAGTTCTCAGAGCCCATAGGCTTGGCCAAAAATATTCCCTTTTGAACCCGTATAAACAGGTTCAGGGGCAGTCTACTTCCCCGAACAAGACTGCCCTTCGGCAGAGCCTCATCCAGGTTCCCCTCTGACTGAAGGCAGAGAGTTCGACTGTTTAGCTGGAACAGATCCCAGCTAGTCTCTGTAGTCCGATGACTTACAGATACTTATAGGTAGTTACTACCTATAGTGTAGTCACTCATGGGGGTGACAGGTTATTCCATTACATCAATAGAATTCAAAAGCGTCTCTACATCCTTGTGAGTGATGAATTATTTCCCACTTACAACCCCTTTCCTACAGATGAAATGTCACAAGCCTTTCACTGCTCTATCACTCTTTTCATGGAAAGTGTTCAAACAAACTACACTCCCTAGTTCCACCAGTTCTAGCCTTCACAGCTAAGACCAACCATGCCACAGACATTTGTAGCAAACCACCCCCATTCCCTTATTTTATTGGGGAAATGTAAACTCCAGTCAAGCAGCTTCTTCCCATGCTTTCTGAAATACTCTCAAGAGGATTCTTCCTTGATCACTACAATCTTAAACTGTTCAAGTCTAGAGTTATCTGCTATCTTCACCACATATCCCTATAAACTGTGCCTCTTACTCTATAATCCTCTACCTCGAGTGGCTCTTGGGCCTTGTACTGGGTGAAAAATTTAATTCAGTTTCATTTAAATCATTTTTTTTTTATATAGAATTACTAGTAAGCACAGCAACTAGATATCTCAGCTTGACAAACATGTTTATTAAAATTCATGCCAACATCTTTAAATTAGGAATTAGAATAATCTATAGAATAAGGATCCAGTTTCTGGAGGTGGTTTTTTGTTGTTGTTTTTTTTTTTTTTAAACACAGCAAAAAAATAGTCCAGCATAGAGATTTTTGCTAGAGCATTTTAACAATATGACCTTACTTGAAGAATAAAACAATTTTGAGTCCAATTTACAAGTCAATAGTGTGTGATTAGCATTCACACATTTTTAATCAATCATTATTTCAGACACTAGTATCTAGGCATCATTGGTACTCCAAACTAAAACCAAGATCTTGTGTTTAAGAAATAAATAAATGTGTGTGTGCACATCGTAGTGTATGATATATTTGGCAGTGTTGAATATCTTCTTTGCATGGCTCACAGCCATCCTTGAATATTCAAGTCCTTTATATAAAACGTCACAGTATTTACATGTAACCTACACAAATTTTCCCCATATACTTGAAATCATCACTAATTTATTGATGACATCCAATACAATGTAAATGCTACTGGTACAATGTACAGCAGAAATACCATCACCATATACCTCTCAGAAATACTTCCCAATTTATGGTAAGACATTAGCTAGATGAAGACACAATTATCACTAATGTCTTACCATTATGTGGGTGGTATTTCTGTCACACCCTGTATAATAAGATATTACAATTCTTCAAAGCCTTTAAAATTCAAATACTATGAACCAAATTTTATAAACATTTCTGCAAAAATCCCATTTTTAGAAATAATCAATTTGACTTTTCAATATCAGCAAAAAACAACATTTTATTAAAAGGTAAGTTCATTTGCATAATGATTTTCATATCAAATCAATTTACAAAAAATATTCACTCACCTTTGACGCAGTATAGCCTCCTCCTATAGTACCACCCAAGACAATATAACGCAATTTCAAAATTCGACCAGCAAACCTGACAAGAAACCCAATTTGTCTTGAGTGTGGTAGCCCCATTGGTTTAGGTGCACGCAGGAAAGGTTTACCAATTTGTCTTGATAGCAGCTTACTATGGAGGCTCCGCGAGAAGAGACGGTGACCAGTGTTTTTTGATGTTGCAAACAAACAATGCTTCATGGCTTCTGTGTGTTTTGAGTGAGCAGTTTGCATCAGGATGCGAGGGACTGCAGTTAACCTTTGCTTATTGTAAAGGTGGTTTGCTGCTTTGTGTGCGCAGCTTTCACAGAGAGGGCTGAAAAGGAAAGAATGAAAAACAGATTATATATATATATATATATATATATATATATATAGTTTTAAGGTATGCTATATTTATGGGTTAAAGTGCTCAATATCAGGGATAGAGTGTATATAAATATAAAAATGGATATGAAGTCAACACCCAGATGCGACAGTCCGTTTCATGCTAAATGTAATCATCAGGCCATCTAACAATTGCATTTAGCATGAAAGAGGCTGTCACCTCTGGGTGCTGACTTCAATGTCCACTTCAAGTCATCTGAGGATTGCATTACATGAAACTGGAGTCACAACTACAGCTGTTCTTTAAAAGGATTTAACGTTAGTAAGCATTTTTTTATCAGTCTAGGCAATCTAGGCTTCAAGCACTTTATTGAGTAAGTAAGTTTGCTTTGTTTTTTTCTCTTTCTTTTTTCAGTATTGTTGTCTTTATTTGAGACTTTATCTGAGTAAGAGCTTAGGTTTTGACAAGCTGTCCATTTTGTTTTTTCTTTAATAGCATGTGTGTGTATATATATATATATATATATATATATATATATATATATATATATACACACACACACAATACATACATAAAAGGTACTTATTTTCTATTAGTGTTATCTTCAGTTGATTTTACTGTGATGAATCATATGAATATATGTATAAAAACTGAAATCTGTAGTAGTAAAAAAAAAAAAAAAAAAAAAAAAAAAAAAAATCAACATTAATATGATAAAGATGTACATGAAAAAGTATTCTCTCTCAATAGAAAGAAAAATAAGGAAAAACATGGAAATTTAAGTTTTAACAATTCCAGTTATAAAAAATATCTACAATAGAATACATGACGAAAGAAAACACATACTAATCATCTCTGTAAAAACATCCCCCTCTCCAAATTTATAGAGGAATTCTACAGGTGCATGCTAAGATTTCTTCCTAACCAATATAAAAATGGACCAATTCTAAGTCTCATGAACCATATCTTTTTGTTCTTTCTTGTCTTGAAGTCAGAATGCTACAATCATTTGACTGTATCCCTTACTTTGTGAACTTTTTACCTTATTATTGTTGCTTTGCCTACTTTTGTTGTGCATATATATTGCTTGCCCTGTTCTTTTTCTTCCTTTTCTTATTGTTTGAGAACTTTGTCAATTCTACAAAAATGGTTTGATATACAAAGCAATTTATAGTAAATGTTTCCAGAAACTTTAATATAATGCTATTTTACTGTAATAGGGCAGTGACCGTGATGGAGTCATAATAATGAATGAAATATTGTTTAGTGACTCAAGGTATTGATAGCGTACAGAATTCTAAGTGAAGGAATAAAGATACTAAGTCGAAAAAATAAAGAAGATTAGTTTACCAGATTGGAACCTGGTGGAAGAAGGTACGATTTAAAAATATTAACCAGAACTTATAAAATGCTTACTAGGAAGGCATCAGTGGGAATTAAACTGAAAATAAACCTAGTAAGATTTAGTAAATTCAGTACAACTACCCCTACCTCACTTCTCAAACCTAAGGGAATTGTGTTGACAAAATTAATGTGTTTAGCAAAATTCTGCAAAATTTAGCCAATTCTTGGAAATGTTTAGTGATCCATCCCCTTCAGTTTATATTCATTCTTACCATTGCAGGGTCAGCTGCTAAGAAAGTTGGTTCATTGTTGTGCAAGACAATCTATCTCCAGAATCTATCTTGCATATTTATACGTCTACCATTCATTCATCCTTAGAATATTGCTGCTGCATATGGTCTAGTACCTCTTCTATTTACCTTGAGCTCATTGATAAAATCCAAAAGAAGAATCAGCAATATGATTGGTCCTAATCTGCCATCTCAGCTTCAGTCACTTGCCACTGGCATAAGATTGCCTCTCTGTGTCTTTTCTATAAATGCTTTTATGGTAATTGTTCAGATGAGCCCTTTGCTTTATGAATTTAAGTGCAGTACTAGACTGGCATCTAGATTTCATCAATTTACAGTTGTCGGATAGTTGTAACTGTAAATTCTATACTAACAGTTCCTTTTCTTGCACTTCTTGCTTGTGGAACTCCCTTCCAGTTTCATGCTTTCCAGCCAACTATAATCTGCAAAAATTTAAATGCAATGTCAATCACTATATATTATCCTTCAGATTACTCTTTCCTTTTCCTGTCCATTATTAATGTTTCTGTTCCTAATTTTACCACACCTTGTAACCCCTTACATGTTAGCAGCTGTAATGCCTTACTTGAGGTAATACCGATTTAAAAAAAAAAAAAAAAAAGAAAAAAGAAAAAGTCTGACCACAGAATCTGTCTAAAGACACTTTTGAATGGGTCATATCTGGTCAGACGTACTTTACAAATATGTTCATGTGTCTGTCTAGATTTCTGAGATAAGGTAATATGTACATTATTTACAGTATTCAGGCTATTGTTCTCATCTTTGTCGCCATATTTATTACGTTTTGACCGTTGTACACTCCGGCCGTCTTCAGGTAGTTGGAATGTTGAACTTGACCCTTTATTTCACTCACTGGGGTAGACTGTTCTAGTTCCACGTGCTGGATCTAACCAATGCCTTTATCCACTGTGCCATGTGTCCTACAGTGAAAGGACCCAAAGAGTGTGAGTTTAATACCTGGTTACGGCAGTGGAGAGCTTTCAGAGGGAAATTAACAGGAGATAACATTTTGACATCCTTTAGACATGGCACATGGAACTAGAACAGCCTACCCCAGTGAGTGAAATAAAGGGTTCAATTCAACATTCCAACCACCTGAAGAAGGCTGGAGCATACAACAGCCGAAACATAATAAATTTGACGACAAAGAAGAGGACAATAGTCCGAATAATGTAAATAATGTATATCCATGTGTGTTCCTGGTAAAGAGTTCTTTGTTTGAAGATATTATCCATCAAGATCATTCCCCTAGACAAATATATAAGTGAGAGTTCATGGCGCTCTTAATCGATTCATGCAGCCACCAGGGCAGTTTATGCCTGAGAATTGTCCAATACATCCAGCAAGAATGCCCTCTTTCTATTTTTATTTCCTAAAGCTGAAAGAAATTCCAGACAAGACACAAATGTCTAAAGTTCCTCAAGATCTTAGAAAATCAACCAAGAGTGATTGTAAACTTTGACAGTATTAAACTGTTGGCAGTTTTTGTATTGGCATTTATTCTTTCTACCTATAATCTCTCTGCCTTTCACGAAAGTCTCCAGTTAAGAAAGCTACAACTTGCTAGAATGCAAAGAATTCTTCAATAAACCCATCTTGCAGTGTACACAATGATAAACCCCTAAACAACTGCAGCTTGCAACAGGTGAAAATACTGAACAGACAAAAGCATTCACACCTGCAACATGTTACACCTCACTTAGTATTTGGTACCAGTGATTATAAGAGGTGATATTTGGCACTGCAAACAATTGTAGGTGTATACTACATGTCCCATAAATAGTTATTACATTTCATGTACAAAACATGTATAACTATTGCAGGACAGAGGTTGTATTAAAGATTAAAAGAATTTAAATAGTAGTATATTGGGAATACCAGGTGCTATAAGCCTGGATGTGCAGGTGGTGTAATGGATAATGGCTAGGAATTGGAAACTGGAGTCAAGTTTCAATTCTAGTTGGGTTCATTATATTCACTTACAAGCAATTATGCTTGGCTTCTCTCTCAGCTATGATTTAATTAGACTTGTATCAGTAAATATCATTATTATCTTAAAAAAGGTTATAATCTAAAAATATTTTCTGATTTGAAATAACCTGGAAAAGGTTGATAAGCCATAAGAGAAAAAGACAATATAAGGTTATCAAATCCACCCCAGAAAAACCAACTTGTTATTCAAACCCCACAGTAGAAACACTTAATAGTATAAGGAGGCTGTGGCCCTATGCTACACTGGAGAGCCTACAGGATAACCCATCAACAAGAAAAGGACCACTAAATATATCATATGTCCAAAGATATCAGCTAAGCTATTTTAAAAACAAAAGGTGAAAATCATCTGGGATAAGGATAACTGTTGATATTAGAAAAAAAAAATTGACTAACCAGGTGAGATTAAAAATATATATGGCAGGAGTGATTTATTTCAAGTCTAACTAGCATAATTACTACTCCAAAAAATTTATAAATTTTAAATTTGTACTTTAAAGTGTATAATAATGTCTAATTTTGTATTAGCTTTAAATGACAAAATATTTATATGACACGAAACCATACTTTAAAAATCAAAACAAAAAAAAAAAAAAAAAAAAAAAAATCACTTTTTAATGGTGAATTTTGTAATAAAAAAAACCTCCGATAATTAAATAATACAAATGTTAAAATGATGAAATTCTCAGTCAGTACAAAAATTCTGAACTCAGTGGCCTAATGAGCCAGACTGTATCTTACCAATTGAACTACTTACAAAAGAAAAAAAAGAAAAAAAGTAAAGTACCAATACTAATCTGTAGAGATTTCATTTTAAGTGACATCACATTACTGCAACAAAAACAAAAAAAAAAAAAAAGAACGTTTATCATGTCCATGTCGAACAATAAGAAAACTAATTCCTTTGGATTCAATAATAACTTATGAACATTGTTGTTTCTATTGCTACAGTAGAGGCACCTTTGTGCAGTGAAATTTAATTTTACACTCTTCATTTACTGATAAAGAAAAGTAGAACTTAAAAGTACTTAGAGAATCAAATTGTAATTATCGTTTGAAGGCCTAATTAATGCTTACATGATGTTGCTTGGATGATAGAAAATTAGAAACAGTAAGTGAAATTAATCCTTTGCATGCAAAGACATAGAACAACAATGTAACAATTTATTTTAACTTCATATTCATGACATTTGAATATTATGGATTTTACAAAACTGTCAGAATTAAAACTAAACAGTGGATTAGATAAAAATTAGAGAAAACTTTTGATAAAGAATTTAGATAAAAGAACAAAGTGAAGAATTGAATTCCTGGTAATCAATAATTCAGCAACTAAGTAAAACCTTTTAGAAAATTTCCTAATCTAGTCTGCAACAAAAAGTTATAGAGAGCCATGATCCTCCACATACTGAAAGAACATGATACATAAAAAAAAGAGCTTTTTATTGAGTATATACGTTTCCCTAGTATTTCCCATAATATGCACAGGATTTTTCATGGTCTCTAAAGTAAATTTCTTTTCATACATTAATTTGTGTATAATGGCTTTTTATATTTTAACATCATTTAAAATCTTATATATGTAAGCGGTGCTGATAAGAAGCCTTCCTATTACCCCAAATTCTAATGCTGGGTTAGATTTTGGTTACTGGTTAGGCCTAAAACTTTTCATCATTTTTTATTTTTAAGACATCAGAGGACTAGTGCATCAAAAAGGAATATTTAGGTATTTGTTAGTCTATCACATGGCTCTCCAAACCCAAATAACAAGATATAATTTTTGTGTCTATATATATTAAGAAATATTTTAAGAAGCATGCTATTCTTACACTAATTACAATAGTGGTTTATTTCTGCCAATTGTTGAATAATTATTATTCCTACATAAAAATTATCTATCAAATTTGAAATCAGAAAATTTTCTTTACCTTTATACAAGATTAAATGTTGACATAGCTGAAAAGATATAAATTTCCTCAAAGAATTCATGTAAAAATAGATTCCCTAAATTTTTTAAACATGTATTACTTTTGTTAGTATTTTACGGTTTATATAATACAAACATGTAAGTAAATATAAATGCTTATGCTTTGCTGTCTTAAAAAAAAAAATTTCTTCTTTCCATTTTGATAGACTTGAATTTTGTTTCTTGAACAACAATAATCTTAGAAATATAAGTTTATGAATTATTGTAACAAATACCATATGTGATATTTAAATAAGCTTTTCATTCAGCTAATCAAAGCATTGTATAATTTGTCCATAACCTTACTTTGACCTTTCAGCTGAAGTAAAAAAGTATTTCAAATATATGTTTGTAGTCATCTAGAAGATGAACTTGATTTGAAGATGAACTTTGGCAAGGAATGAGGATTTTAGGAATAGCATTTTATCTGTAGAAGGCATTTCAGAAGGACTCTCATAAGCCTTCAGGTGAGCTGGTAGTAGTTTGCTGAATTGGAGCCAATACAGACAAGGTAAACTATTTGTATCTTGTAGATACCAAAGAGATGGACTGAGTCAAAATAACTGAGGTTTTACTAAACCAGTAAACTCAATCTACTACTATATATTGGTTATTAGTCTTAAAAAAAAAAAAAAAAAAAAAAAAAAAAACAGAATTTTGTCACATATGGAAAGAAAAAAAATTTTTAGTTTAATTAACAAGTAAAACATTTAGAATTCATGAAATGAAGATCAAGCCAAAAACTTTAACCAAAGCAAAGGACCTGTCTGTGAAGTTGAAGTAGGTTAAATGCGCTAGATCTAAATTCACTAACAAAAGACAATAAAAGATGAAAATAGTTTTTAATATCTGCCTATATTTCTGAGATTGTAATTATTTACACTATTTACATTGTTCAGACTATTGTCCTCATCTTCATTCCCATATTCACAACGTTTCAGCCTTTTGTATGCTCCAGCCTTCTTTAGGTGAATGGAATTTTGAATTCAACCTTTTATATCATCCACCAGGGTAGATTGTTCTAGTTCCATGGTGACATGGCTCTTCCAAGTTTTTGTTCACCTCTGCTGTAGCCAGGTATTGAGCTCACAACTCTTTGGGTCAAGTTACTGGATTTAACCAACACTTTTATCCACTGGGCCATATGTCCTTGAATTCCAATCATCTGAAGAAGGCTGGAGCATACAACAGCAAAATATGGCAACAAAGATGAGGACAACAGTCCAAACAATGTAAATAAAATAGCCTTTGCAGTAAAGTTTAACCTATGAAAACTAAAGACCGAGGTAAAAAATGATGGTTTAAAAAAAAAATAAATAAATAAATAAATATATTAAGTAATATATGCAATAGCAGAGATTTTCCTTAAAACCTTATTCATCACGTGTTCTATCCATAATTTTCTCAATATTCTTCTGTTACTTCAAGACTTTTCTTAATTTGTGTTGAAGAGTTGTAACATCACTAACATCCAACCCTCTAAACGGGGTGGGGGCAATGTTCAAGTGTCAAAACTAAGTGGGAATAACCTACAATTGACAAGTTCCAAAAAGTGTTTCTCTTTCAGTATCAGGTATTTAAAAACTTTAGCACTTTGTAGGTGACTATTTTCGGCAAGCAAAATGTTAGTCCTGCCAATGCAAGTTGAATTTGAATTTTTGGGTTGTGTAGTGTTATAACTTCTATGGCAACACCTAAAATAATCTTCACTGAAATTGAAAGCCAGGTATTGCAATTTCAAATATATAGAACTAATAAAATACTGTATTTTGAAGGGATTCCATATACAGTAAAAGGGGAAAGTAATATTTATAAATGATGTAAAGTGCTAAATATTAACCAATTATGACAAAACAGTTTCTTAAAATGTAACAAGTATAACAAAACACTTAATTCAACATTATATACAAAAACCATGCTTAGAAATGTCATAAATTTACCAATGGATTTTAAAATTTATGTACTCTAATGAATGAATAATTCTTTATCTTTATGTCAACAAAATAAAGTATTTCTTGACCTGCTTCAGGTAGGGGGAGATTAATGTTTATTACCAAGACGGTATCTGACCTGTGATTATGCATAAAATCTACATAATTGAACATAAATAATACATTACAAAAGTTTAGAAAACATTAAGTTACAAGAAAGGAAAAAAAAAAAAAAGAAGCTTATTTCTCTGACATCTATCAATTTCTGTATCCAGCTCAGTTTTACTTTTAGGTACCTCCACTAATTCGGTATTAATTTTCAATACCTAAAGTTTGAAATGAATTTTTCAAAATGAAAAAGCATTCTTGAAGATTTCATTTTAACTTTAATTGAAAGCTACATGATTAAATTTACTATTTCCAGTAAGCAAAATGCTATGGTGTATTTCATATAGAAATTATATTGATTGGGATCTCAACTTTTTGGCCAATTTAAGAAAATTCTCTTAAAAGCAGCCATTTTCTTAATTTTAAGAAATTTGTACACAAAATAAAAATATCAATTTTTAAAATTTTCCAAAAATAATATATTATATATATTTGTGACACGTTATTTGAGTAAAATTAGCAAATTTAAAGTCAAATTAATCTAATTTGAAACAAATATTACTTATATCATAAAAAATATAGTAACAAGTATTTCTTTTGATCATTTCTTTATTGGCAGTAAAGTTAGGACAACTCTTACAACATGTGACCTTTTAATAATAATGTCATGTATAGACTACCATACATACAAAAATGGAAATGTTTAAACTAAAATTAATTAAAATTATTTTAAAAATCTTTGTGCAAAACGAGTTATATTAACCTTTACAATTTTTGATTCATAAATATAGTTTCCACTTAATTACAATATCATGCCAAAGAAAAATAGTAATATAGAATTTTAAACGATTTAATATTTAATTTTTAAACGATTTTAAATTATAATGAAAATTTTAAAAATGAAAATAATTCTTGTAAAAATTCATTATTCATCAAAAAACAAATTTTTTCTTAAGACAATAGTGTCCTTAATAAATCTTATTTGTAAAAGTAATTAAAAGCTTTTCTAATTAAATAATGTCATAGTTTTATTGCATTTTTATTTTAGTTTACTACTGAGTGCAGATTTTCAGGAAAACAGCAGTAGTTTGGAAAAAAAAAAAAAAAAAAAAAAAAAAAAAATGGATTATCTATATTCTCCAAGGAATCCTACTTTTATTAAGAAAGTTTAATTTCTCAAAATTTCATGAAATTAAGTGTAAGGTAACATATGTAAAAAAAAAAAAAAAAAAAAAAAAAAAAAAAAAAAAGAAAAAGAAAAAAGATTTCTACCAAGATTTTCTAAAACAGAAAAATTCAAAAAATAACTTCATTTGTGAATAAATCCTGAAAGTTTCATTAAAATGCAAGAATTATTTGATTTTTGCAAGAATTTCCAAATCAATGTGTTTTTCACTGGAAAACACAAAAGCACTAATCATAAATAAAAACCATAAAATAAAAAAAAAAAGAAAAAAGATTTTTAATCAAAATTTTGAACGAGAAAAAATTTTGAAAAATAATTAAAAAATACTTTGTTCTTTCCTCTTAATAATGGCAAATATTTTGATGATAAAACTTTTTATTAAGTTTGAGACCTATTTTTCATCATTCTATGCTGTTTTTCAGCAAAAAGTGGAAGTACCTAGGTTATTTTATTAAAAAAAGACTTTGGGAAATATTTTTAGGGAGTAGGTTTCACATCCCTTTCCCATATTGCATGTATACTTTTTAATTTGGGGAGGATGTTTGTCCAAGTGTTTTTTACAGTTGAAATTAGAAGGAAATCCTTGAAGATATTATTTCAGTAAAAGATTTTATTTTTATGCAATATTAAGTGCGAACACACAGAAAATTCTGCTTGCATCTTGTCAAAAAGTATGCAATACAAGTCAAAAAAAACATTTTTTTTAATAATTGGAGCTTGCATAATTTAAACACATTATTTTCTTTCAGATTTGAAAGAAAAAAAAAATCTAAATTTAATATCTACTTTTTAAAAGATTATTTAGAATTTTTCAGTGCAATTTGGAAATTAATCCCATTGCTGTTTGTCAGCGAGTTTATTTTATTAAATAAAGACATGTTTGAAAATTTTAAAAATTTAATGCTTACTATCATTTTCAATTGAGAACCTTTTTTTTTTTTTTTTTTTTTTTTTTTTTTTTTTTTAAAAAAATAAAAAATAAAAAATAAAATAAAATTTTATTTTTTCCATTTAGCAACTGTTAGGTAACTTTTGGTATGAGTGTATAAAAAGGAGAATAATTTTGATATCTCACCTTGACTGATGGCTATTCAATATCAGAAGAGTATTTTAATCTTATTTCATATTGCCCATTCAGTCAGTATCAAAAATAAAACTATTCATCATATTAAGTTTAATACAAGTGTCTAAAATAAAAAATTATATTCTTAAACTATTGGTTATATAACATTAAAGAAAATTTAGTTTTAAACTTAAAGATAAATATATTAACAAATTCTTGATTATGGCACTGCTGGTCTTCTGTACTTCTTTAGGTTTTTTTTTTTATACTACTCCCCACACTCTTTCGGACAGGGGTAGAACTAGTGTTTTTCTACCTTGTCCTTTGACCTCACAAGTTAGTGTACATAAATAAAACTTTTTTTTTTCCCCCCATTCTGTTTTAATTCTTAAATTTACTAACAGACTTTGGAACATCACTATGACAAATACTGGATTTTCAAGAATTTTAAATTTGTTTATATTTTTCGTATACAATGAGATGATGAAAAAAATTCAAAGGCGGCATTAAAATATTAAAAATGTTTCTTTGGGTTTTTTTACAACCTTACATAAATCTAAGGAAAAAAGAAGATTATCCATTAGTTGACTTGCATATACAATACATGTAGTGATTGTATTAGTGAATACTAATACATGAAGTGAGAATTGATGATTTTTAACTTTTGAAAGCTGACTTAATCAAAGAAACAAATATTCAAAAGATAAATCAAGGTAAAGAATTATTCCAAATCTTTTTTCTTATTCTTTAGATAATTGTCAATGATATATGAGAAGACATGACCACACAAAAAATTCACTTGTTTTCCCTTGTTAAACTGTTTTCAAGTTTACTGTATTACTGTTTGCCTCGTGGTTCTTGATAAGTTCCAGAGGTGGATATGCAATATAATTGGCCCTGTTCTGGCATCTCATCTACAGTCACTCTCTCACAGAAGCGCCGTCGCCTCTCTCTGTCTTTTTTACAAATACTTTCATGGCAATTGCTCCGAGGATCTGCATTCGCTGGTTCCCGGACTTCATGAATTCAAGCACCCTACAAGGCTGGCATCCCGCTCTCACCCTTTCACTGTTGAAACTACTAAATGTAGCCGTCTCTTCTACTCCAACAGCTTCATGTCTCGCACCTCTCGCCTGTGGAACTCCCTTCCCTATTCCAGTTTCCCTGAGAGCTATAATCTCCAGCTATTCAAATGTAATGTCAATCGACATCTCCAGTTGCCTTGATCTATCCACTATCTTTCTCCTCATCCTTTCCTCTATCACTCCTATCTGATCTTGCTCCAAATCTTCTGTAACCCCTTGCATCCTAGTGGCTTCCCGCCTTGCTTGGGGCGAAAAGCATAAAAAAAAAAAAAAAAAAAAAAAAAAAATGGAAAGACTAAATATTGTACTTGCAACGGAAAATGATTCAATATAACAATTGATAAAGGTGAATTAGTATCATACTTATTATAAAACCCAGGTTGTGTGTGTGTGTGCCTGTACGTTTATATATTGGATCGTATTTCCTACATTTTTCAACTGATATCAACAAAACTTCACAGGACTACATAAAATTACCTTGCGGTAGTTCTGACAGTGCCAAAAATTGGAAAAAACAATTGTTTTTGCATGAAATCAATTTGAAAACATGATTGAGAGGCATCGCTTTCGCAGAATGAAAGGGGGACAACTCATATCGAGTTATACTTATAAAACCCAGGTTGGTTGTTTGTGTGTGTGTTCGTTTATATATGGGATTGGATTTCCTACATTTTTCAACCGATTTCAACAAAACTTCACTTTTTTTTGGCAGGTAGTGTTTCTTATTGTCTTGCTCACTTTTTTCTTTATGTTTACATTCAGAATGCTTTAAAAATTCCATTTAAAAGACAATTGTTTATAATAATGATTGAAAACAATGTTTTTGTTTCAGTTTGGGTTTTGACCAATTCATAAAAAAAAAAAAAAAAAAAAAAAAAAAAAACTAATTAAGACATGCGTGTCCGTCAACCTTAAACAATCTTTGTCAATTTTATTTTTCAGTCTTTATGATGGTCGATACTTGATCTATCTCTTACTGTTACATCCCCGGGCAACGCCGGGCTCTACAGCTACTAATTAATATCATCCTCTCAGATTATTGGTAAGAAACAAGAATATTTTCAATTGAAAATGTCATTAATTAACCAATAAAATACTCTATACTCCTAAATGTCTATCTGAACTCTGATATTTTATTTACTATTTTTTTTTCTCATCAATAGGAGTAAATAGGTTTGCCTACTGTCCGTTTCACACTTCTCCCCAATCTTTCAAACAAGAGAAGTTTATCCTTTGTTCCCTGTTTAAGATCAGGTTTCCGATTCCTTCGAAAATCTTTTAATTCTATTTGACTCCTCATAACCCTTTGCATCTTAATAAAAGTGTCGCCTTGCTTGGGTGAATTGATTATAAAAATGAAATCTGCAGGTTTAATGAAAAATAGGTTTGTTCTTGAAGTTACGGATAAAAAATATAATTTATAATTAATGACAAAAGAAACATTACATTTTTAATAATACCAAACAAATAAAATTAAAATAAAATGGATATTAAATTTCATAACAAATACCTTAATTTTCTGAAACTGAAATCATTACATCCACTAGATCAAATTTATTTTTTTTTAGATTTCCTCCTGAAAATGACATTTAAAATCATTTTAATAAAATGAAATATATTTTATTTATTGTTTCACTTTAAGTGGCGAAATGTGACCAAGTGAATTCATAAACACTTTATTTATGTGAATGAATTCATTGTTACACGATAAATTTAAGAAGGACATCCAGTTGTAAAACATTGGCATAAATTATCAACCTTTATTTACTTAATCTATTCTTAAATTTTACATTATCAACCCCAAAATTTTGCAAAATCTTTCGGGGGGGAGGGGGGCAAAATTCTGCATACATCAATTATAACAATTTGTGTAACTTTGCAAGTTCTATGCTAAGAATTTCTTCTCTTGCACTTCTCACTTGTAGAAGTTTTTCCACATCTTGCTTTCCAGTCAACTTTAATCTTCAAAAATCCAAATGCAAATGTCAAACATTATTTTTAGTCTTCAATCTTCTTAATTCTTGTTCTTTTTTTTCTCTTTCCTTAATGTTTTCTTCTGGTTCCCTCACACCCCTTTGCATCTTTATTGCCTTGCTTGGTGGGGGGGGTGGGGTGAAAGGATTAAAAAAAAAAAAATATTAAATCTTTTTTTAGTAGATGAAAGTATTATTCTGCAATCTCTTTGGAAAACATTTTTGGACACCTAATGCATCAAATTTTATATTTTCAGAAAACTAATTCAAGAACTTCATATAATTTTTCTTAAAAATCAGACCATTTTTTTTTTATGCAAGGTAAATCAAGAACACATGGCACAGTGGATAAAGGCGTTGGTTAGATCCAGTGACAGGACCCAAAGGGTGAGAGTTCAATACCTGGTTAAGGCAGTGGAAAACTTGGAGAGGGGGATTAACAGGGGATAACTGACATCCATTAGACATGGCACATGGAACTATCCTAGTGAGTGAAATAAAGGGTTCAATTCGACATTCCAATCACCTGAAGAAAGCTGGAGTGTATAATGGCCGAAACATTGTAATAAATATGGCGACAAAGATGAGGACAATAGTCCGAATAATGTAAATAGTGGACATAATACTTCATCTCAGAAATATAGACAGATACTGACGGTAAATCAAGTTTGGTCAAGATTTGAATTGAGATTTACATATGTCCCGACACAAGGTCACAATTAACAGAGACATGGGTGGTGTCTGAAATTGTCCATTTGCCTGGGTAATTAGTTATTTTGGAACACTTAAGATATTGACCGTGCTGATAACTTGTAATTAATTACAAGGTGCTACCACTACCACCAGAGACTTTATTCTGCCCTTCAGCAGTAAAATGTTAAAGAGTATTGGTAAACCAAGTCTTGCTCTGATCAGGCAACAAATGGCTAAGTCAAAATTATAAGATAAGCAAAACCAACACACAATTTTACAAACCCTGTCCCTTTATTTAATTGATAATTTTTATAATTTTCGCCCTTATTTTAATTGTTGATTTTAAGTTCTTTGGTATTATTAATTTAAATGTTTAACTTAATTTACCTTACAGCTTCCCGATTGTAATTGTCTGAGCTATTTATCTTTCAATTGATGCATTTTTAATTATTGGAATCTTATAGTTCAGCTCTTTGATCAGATGGCTCTAATGAAGTTGCTAAGCAACTGTTAACTCCTTCCTGGTGACTATGATAAGTGCACTGTAAATTCTAATGCTCCTGGGGGGAGGGTAAATATAGATGACATTCGAAATTACTATTATTACACTTTACTTTCTATTCCATAAATCATCCTCACATGTACTCTCAGCCAATCATAGACATCTAATGCTGACCCCACTGTTTTTTGCGCCAAACTTACTTTTTGATTTTGTTAAAGTTTAGGAAGGGTGAAAAAAATATATAAAAATCCGAATACAGGTAATTGACACGGCCCCAGTCGTAGTATCAAAGTTTTAACTTTAATTGTTCAGTCAGCTAAGTTAATGTACAAATTGAAAAATCCGTAAGTTTTTGTTGTAACAAAATTAAATTAAATAGACAACTTCTGTATGCTTGCCCATGCCCAAGTAACCTTGTTTCTACGATATTAAATCAAATGATTGTGTCACTTAAGTTGTGACTTAAGGTATTAGGTTGGTGCAAAAATAATATCGTTTTTTGACATATTTTTTAACGTCAAAAAACGATATTATTTTTGCACCAACCTAATACCAAATGCTCTGTACGATACAGGCTGTTCCAAAAGTCGCACTACCATTGATAAACTTTAAAATTTTATATTTAATTTACCAAATGGAATCATGTTTCTGTATGTGACAACATTAAGAATTTTTATTGGTCGAATTATAGAAGATGATGTCATGCAAATTTTCCCTGGTTGTTATTTCACAAACAAGTATGCTTTCTGCCAATTGACGCTTGGCTTTTGGAACACGGGATAAGGACTAAAATAAATGACACACGTGAAGGAGGGGGATAACAAAGGTAGCTCGGGGTGCGTAAGCATCCCCTAAATCTCTTTCCGGTTGCACATAAAAAAAAATTCTATACTCCTACTAGTACTAACGCTTGTCCTTTTTAAATAAACTCCACGCAGTAACTCTCTACCTTGAGTGGCTCTTGGGCCTTGTATTGGGTGAACAATAACATTAATAAAAATAGACATGTAGTACCCAAGAAGCAGAAATTAAATTTAAAATATAACGAACAAGACTTCTTCCCTAACGAACCTGAATGGGATATTTTGCGGCTTTGCCTTAATCAAGTTGCAATATTTAAAAAGAAAATTAAGTAGTCATTGAATGCTTAGCATGATGCTTTTTAGCTTTAAAAAAAAAAAATCACATATATGTTTAATGAAGAATAAAATAAGCGTACAAAATTACAAAAATGTGACAAAGCATATATTATATTGTTATTGTAATTTTTTAATAAAATAAATAAAAAATGTCAACAAAATATAATTGAAAATAAACTAAATTTTTAAAAAAGAAATCGTTTTCACTTTTCATTTTTGTGGTTTGAAGTTTCAGGTTCCATGTCACAAGACTTACCTAATTTTGACAAGAAGTTCAACTGTTCACCTATTGAGGATTCAAATTTTAAAAAAGTATATCCCCCCCCAAAAAAAAATAAATAAATAAATTCGCATTATCCGATCAATATAATTATTTTAAAATCACTCAACCTTGAAAAAGCAAACATCTCCCTATGATAGGCTAGAGATCTTATCGTGTAGGGCACTCAACAGATTAAGTACATTTAATTGATAATTTTTGATGCAGTGAAAGAAAAATAGAATAGAATCGAAAAGGGGATATGCCACAAAAATGAAAGCTAATTTTAGTTTGACCTCTGCAATGGCATTTTTTAGTCTTCGTAACTTAAAAAACGAAACTAAAAGAAAAACTAGTATGTTTTAAGAGTAACACTAAATGAACATTTAATGAATCACCGTTTTAATGATCAGCAAAATAACAAGGAATTAACACAGCTTTAAAAAGTAGTAAAGTGATGTAAGACGAAGGGTGGAGATAATACGACTACGAATATAAAAATCGTCCTACGTTATTTCCTTTACTTACCCAAAGTGGCCCCAAAGCAGCCGTAACATTGCGTTTTGAATTGTTTAGTGCATGAATCACAGTGAATTGATGAAGAATAGTCGGTCAGTAGTGAAATTTATCGGACATAGCAGATGTAATAAGTTGGAAGAACGGCAACCATATACAGAAGCAGACGTCCCTTTACATCACATTATGTCCTCACCCGGTCATGGCCGACATTCGTGAATGGCACTTGCACAAAGCTATAAAAAAAATAGTTACGTATTTATTTAACTTACTAAAAACTGCGAATTAATATGATAAATTTCTTCTTAAACAATTACAAAAATTAAATTGCAAAAAATTATGAAGAAATCCCTTATTTTATGTCCGAGCATATTTTTTTATTTAAATCATTCCTCCTGTGTGTGGATGTAGTAAAAAATATCTGAGTTAAAAAAAAAAAAATAAAATAAAATAAAATAAAATAATAATAAAAATAGAGCATTATATTAGTTTTTGTCAGATTTACTTTTATTCTTATTTGTTGTCAAAAATTTTAGAAATTTAATTTTTCTTCAGGTAAATTTTATATCATATGGAGGAAGTATGTGTAAATGCGGCTACTAAATTTACACGTAACTGCATCCCGGCTCCATAACACGTGAAATCAGGCATTGTCTTGTTGAGAGTGGTTCAGGTCAGTGTCAGTCTTTAAAATATTTCTGTCTATTATTGTTCAAATATATTTCTTGTTATGCACAAATAAAATTCTGACGACACCGACATGAAAATGCTTCGATTCTTTTCAGTTTACTACATCGAGTACTTTCAAAATCCTAAGAAAGAATGTTTGTTTTTGTTTAAGGTTTTTTTGAATTTTTCTATTCCACTTTCAATCGAAAAAAAAAACTTATTTCCCAATAATTCAATAAATATATTTTTAATTTACTGTCTTAGAATTAAGGTCACTAAAGTTTACAATTGGAACATTTTCCCTTAATAGTGCCGAGTGAAATCACTTTGTTGACGCTCTGTGAGTGTAAAAAATATTCACAAATTTTACAATACATCTCAGAAATAGGCAAACAACATCTAAGTTAAATATTAAAATTTGATATGATCTTGAGGAGTTTTTTTTTTTTTTTTGTCAAATGCTTTGTGAGTCCTTAAAAAATCTAAGTTTTACACTACAGAGATCAGTTTGTTATTGATTTCAAAAATGGAAAAACATGTCAAAAGGGCGTATGTCAACTTTAGCCTCCTAGAATCCCACCGTTAAAGTAAAAAGAAGAGTAACCCCAACAAATACCATTTCATCACTCCCCTTTTTTCTCGCCCAGCTCTTATCTGCCAAAAAATGCAGCAAAATTGAGGTATGTTCACTCAAATTTTTGAGTGAACATACCTCAATTTTGCTGCATTTTGAGTCAAAAATGCCATCTAGGAATGGCCAAATTTGTTTTTTAATTTGAAACTCTTGAGAGCCACATAAACTTGAGTTGGGATGTTTAAAAATCACTCAAGAAGTCATAAACAAAATTTACAGTTTTTTTTTTATAGAACTATATTTGTTACAAAAAACTTACAGTAAAATAATAAAATTTACAGTAAAATAATAAAATGTTCTCTAACTCGATTTTACAAAACTGGTATCCACTCATCAGGGCGTTAAATAGTAAATTGAATTTATTTACAGATTCATAAAAGACGTTACTTTATTTCTCTCATTTTTTGTGAAACTCAATCAGAAAGATAAGTCTGAAATTCAAACTTATCTTTCTGACTCTGAATAAGTGAATAATACGTTTAAATGTTCTAGTTTTTAATATTGAGCACTTTTTACTTCCAAAGACTGCTTGCCTTTAAAGCATTATCCTCAAGATAAATACACTGGTTGAACTATTTTATTTTTAACACAACCTTTATTATCAAAATTTTATATAAATATTGGTAAACTTAGATTTTTGTGCCCGTAAAAAATGGAGTGTCAATAGGTGGGTTTTTCCATTAACGCCTCTGTTGGGGAAAGATTCCTTGGGCTACGGTTTTAATTTTTTTTTAAATGAGTGAAAAGATCGTGTGTTCAAATAAAATGATGTTTTTATTTAAATGTAGGATATACAAATTTTTTTAACTGTAATTACTTATCATGAAATGAAAGTTAGAAAGTTCTTTTTAACTGTAAGGAAATGAACATGAATAGTTTTTCAGTGAGGAAGAGAGAAAGTAGAGTTGCGAGACAAGATCAAAGCGAGTCCGCTGCTGCTTTGATGAGAAAAACAAGACACCGAGGTTGACTCGTGTCTGTCCTTCTGCTGAGTTGAATGAATGTTTGGTTTTTTATGGTAATGTGTAGGCTCCAGAGGTCTGAGTTTATTTACTGGCGAGAGCTGATTTTATTGGCTGTTTATTTTTATCTGAGTTTATTTACTAGAGAGATCATGATTTTATTGGCTGTTTAATTTTTTTTTATTAAATTGAAAATTTGAAGTACGTTTGAAACCCAGGAAGGCTGCAAGGAGCCCTTGCTCGGTGTTTAATTTTGTCCTTTGCTTTAATGTTGTTCACTTCCACCTATTCTACAACTATATTATTTTAACTACCTTCCATCCTCAACAATGTTGTTTTAAAAAGCAATGATTAGAAATGCAATAAAATCTAAACATATGATTAAGGTGAATTTATACATTATTTTTTCTTCTTGAGAATTTGCTATAAAATATTAAACACTAATTATTAGATTGTTTATTTACAAGAATAATTTTATATTTTTACAACATTCTAAAAACTAATAAAATTTAAAACTAATGCAATATCTATCATTTACCAATTTATAAAGAAAGAAATATGAATTTTTTTTTATTTAAAGACATTTACTAAAATATGTGAACCAACTATAAGGAAATCCTTATTATTTACCATTTTATAAAGTTTGAATAAATTGGTAATTAGCTGATGTTTTGCTAATCATTCCAATAAACAATCTAATAAATAGTGTTTATTATTTTTATTGTCAGTTCTCAAGAAAAAATATAAATTCACTTTCATATGTTTATTAGAATTCTAATCATTGTTTTTTAAAACAAAGATTTCTGAGGAGTGAAGGTAATTAAAATAATGGTGGTGTCAATGGAAAAACCATCCTTTTGACACTCCTTTTTTTTTTTTTTTTTTTTTTTTTTTTGTGGCACGAAGGTCCAAATTTGCCTAATTGTTGGTAAATACGTGTGTGCAATAATATTTATTTGTAACGAAAAATATATTATCATAAATTGGTAATACCAAAATCTTTCTTTTATGTGCTATGTCCTTTCAGGGCATAGGCATCATGGCTTTCCATTTTTTAGTGTCCCTTGTAGCTCTCAATAGGTTTTGTTTTTTTTTTGTTATTTCTCCCAGACCCTGTTCTGCCATCAACTTGTTAAGTATGTCACACGTTGCTTTCCCTTGTCCCTCTTTCCCTTTATCCACCCTGTGAGTATCAGATTTTCCAACCCTTTTTTCTCATTATGTGTCCCAGAAATTTCAGCTGACTCTTTCTTATGTTAATTATTAGTTTCCTCTTTGTTTGCATCCTCTCCAAAATCTTATCTTTGCTAACATGTTCGGTCTATGGTATCCTTAGCATCCTTCTGTAGAACCATATCTCTGTTGCCTTGAGTCTCTTCTTCATCTTTGAGGAGATCATCCAGCATTTGCTGCCATAAAGGAGGGCAGATATCATGTAGCAGTTCAGTACTCTTTTCTTTGTTACCAACAAAACCCTCCTGTCATGTAATACTCTGTGTAGCTTTTGGGATGCATCTTTGGCCATTCCAAAATGTCTTCAGATCTTAGTGTCACGCTTACCACCCTCTGTCAGAACACTTCCTAGATATTTAAATTTCTGCACCTGCTTGATTTTAGTGTCCCTGACCTGTAAATTGCATTTTGAGCTCATCTTTTTGCTGATAACCATGCATTCTGTCTTCTTGTAGTTTTATAGCAAAGAAAACGGTGACTTACCTTGTCAAACCAAGCAACAGCATGTTGCATGTATCCTACAACAGAAAATTACTTACCAAAAAAACGGGCATGTATTCCGCATGACATGCTGAAGACAGAATATTTAGATTAAGAACAAGTCCGTCGCAGGAGTCCCTATAAAAGTATTTTGTTATGCAAAATACTTAGTGTCCTCTCCCAGTTGTCGCTACCTTCTGTAGGTTTTGTAGTTTCCTTTCCATATCTGCTATCAGCAGTATTTTATATTAAGATTGTGGCCAACAATGATAAATCCTGGTAGGATTTCTATTTCTCTCAGAATTGCCATGCTGTATAGGTTGAATAAGTCCAGTGAGAAGACACATCTTTGCCGAACACCCCTTTGAACTTATTTTTTATCTTTATGCATGCGGTTTGCTCCAGTAGAGACTTTTGATTATTCTAATGTCTTTCCCGAATATGTCAAGGTTGCTGAGCAGCTCTAACAAAATATAACAATTAAAACAGCTAATCTGCTTTATCAGTCCTCTCTCATTTCGGATCAAAAATTGAGAATTAAGTCCCACATTAAAGAAAAAAATGCGGCAATTTTGTACGTCTAAGCCAATTGGTCGCCCCCAGAAGTGTCCTGTCTATTTGTATTTACCATAGATTGGTGTGATGAATTCAAGATTTGCTAAGCAAATTTCAGTTGGTGTAAGAAGTTGTTATTTTTCCGCCAACTTACATATTGGTTTTAGTGCCCAATCTATGTTGAGACTGATCTGGAAGAATGTTCAGCCTACCCACCCACCCCCATTAATTCTTTAATTCACAAATTCAGATGTCAGTGTGATGCGAACTGTGTCAGGTTTGTGTAAGGTTGGAGACACTGATCAACCAACAAATTCCAAGCAATATTTACAAGGGAAAGGTAGACAATTTACATAGGTATTTAGTGATTGCTATGTTTTCCCACGCCCACATTTTATTCGCCTGCGATTGGCTAATAAATCACTACTACTTTTATATAGGTCAATTTAGCCATCGCAGTTGTTTCTTTGAATCCTTCAGTTTTGAGCCTGCTTGCTTGCTTGTTCTATTAGTATGAATATAGTGATTGGTTAATTTATAACCAATCGCATATTTTAGTGCAAGATTAAGTTTTCCTGCGTTGCCGTGGGAGCCTACCCTTTTTCCATAAAAGAGGCAACTTTTTCACAAGTCATCAGTAAGATCCAGTAAATTCACCTGTCCATACAAGTCCACAATCTTGCTCATAATATTTCAAATGCACACACACACAGAATTTCATAATATAACCTTACATTTCTCTCTGTGACTTAGCCAAGCTCAATCAACCAGGACTCTGTTGATTTCGAACCATTCTATAACACAACACACTTTTGATCAATTGTATTCTTGTGTTATCTATTCTAACAAACAGACCTTGTTCTAATATTGATTCCTGAACATTTTTCTCTCAAAAAGAACTTCCTTTGAACAATCAATTACAAATCAAAGTACAATTAAAGGGGAACCATTTCTTTTTCTTAATCTGTGCATTGTAAACAATTTTATTCCATGTTTGTTCTTGTATGTTATTCCAATATATATTTGTTGATTAACAGTTTGGAGGTTTTGTTGTTTACTTGAATCCCGTACGTTGAAAGTATAATAATATAAATAGTATTGGTCTATCTACAAACAGACACCTTTACAATTGGTAACCCCAATGTTCCAAAAATAAATCTTTCAACCAATAAGGCCCTTACAGGTACATTAATTTATCAGGTTTAACAATATCTGAACATTTGATTAAAAACCAGCAGTGGGCTTGGATATTAGCTTGAAAGTTAATCTATCAAATCTGTGAGAAAAACACACATTAAGCTGAACTATTTATTAGGTTTTATATAAAACCAGTAGGTGTATGGTCAAGTGGTTAGAATGAGACGTTGGTTCAATCTCGCTATGGTCAAATTTGTCAAAGAAATGAGCTTGATAATATCAGCCTGAGGTGGCTATCCCAGCATGCCTTAGAAATTGCCTGAAAATCATACCACAGGTTGACCCATGCCTTGTGAGTGGAAATAGGTTTATTGTTTGGAATCCATTGATGGTTATGCTAACACAGTCATAAGTCAGTTGACTGAGGTAAGTATACCGGCTTTTGTTTAGACTGTTAATCATGCCTGATTATCTGCTCTCCTCAAAAAACTGGAACTAAGGTCAAATCAGCATTTTTGCAGCATAAATCACAGGTTGACTCTTTGGGTGTTGAAGAAATATAATCGTGTCTGAGTAGATATCTGAATCAGGGATTAGCTATCCACTTTCACAGATAGGTATGATTGGAAACAAGTAGCCAGCCATTTTTTTTATATGAAATCTGAAGTGACATTTTAATTAAATTTTTTATTTATTTTAAGATATTTTTGTTTCTTTAGATATGCTTGCTCAGTGTATATATATAAGATTAAATATTTGCTTATCAGTAAATATGGTTATAATCAAGCAAAATGTTTTTGTCCTTGCAAAAAAAAAATTATACTGTAAGCATTTATGAACTAGAAAGCAACATTGAAATGTGTACACTTTGTTTTCTCAGAAGCAGTTTTTGACAATTTGTAGAATAAAAAACTTTGCTCAATTATCTGAAAATATTTTTTAAATACATATTACCAATATTTGTCTTTTTTCAGCTTCTGTCTCCATCACAGGACAGCAAACATACTCAAGATGGCTGAAGATGATGATAAATTATACAGATGGGAAACTGCCTATGAAAGAACTTGGTTGGTATTTCTGATTTTTTTTATATTGCTTAATTAAATGTTTTCACTCTCCAATATGTTCTTGTATGTGCTTTGTCCTTCAAGATGTTGGCGATCATGGTTCTCCCCAATTTCCTGACCTTTTGTAGCTCTTAATAAATTTTGTCTTTTTGTTATCTCCCTGAAACTTTGTTCCACAATCTATTTACTCAAACTTGCTAGGTAGGATATGTGTTGATTTCCTCTTGCCTTCAATCAATGTATCTGCAAGCCCTCTTATCCTCATTGTATGGTCTAGAAATTTCAGTTCCCTATTTCTGATATCAAATATGTTCTATTTATTTCCATCTTTTCTGAAACTTTGTCATTGCTCACATGTTTGGTCTATGGTATTCTCAGCATCCTTCTGTAGAACCACATTTCTGTTGCTTCAAGTCTCTTCATCTTTATTGAGTTCAAAATCATTTATGTGGTCTTATGGGTGATGATTTTCCCACAGATGAAACATTACAAACTTATAACTATTCTATATTTTTGTGGCAAATTTTCAGATGAGCTCCATTCTTTAGTTCCACCAGTTCAGACTTTTGCAACTAGGACTTACCTTGCCACTTCTACAAAGTCAAATCATCCTCATTTCTCCCTATCACTACACCACTACCAAATGTTCCATTCTTTAGTTCCACGAGTTCAGACCTTTACAGATAGGACACACCATGGAGTCAAATCATACTCATTTCTTCCATGTTCCAAATATAAGAAGAAAGACAGGTTTTTTTCCCAAGAACTGTCACTTTGAGGAATAAACTCCCATGTGAATGCTTCTCTGAGCAATTTTGACTTTTTCAATTCAATGGTCAATCATCATCTTTATCCTCATAATCTTAATTTTCAATCATCTTCCTTTTCCATTAATATCACACACCTCATTCAATATTACCATTTTGTTGATTGTAACAATTTTGCCTTGAATGACTTTTGAACTTTGTAGTGAGCAAACTTTAGTATTTTTAAAAAATTTGACAGCTTTAAGTACATTCTTTATTTTTCTGTGTATCATTTTGTGGTTTTAATGTATGTATTAAAAAATTAAAAAAGTAAGTTTTTAGAGCATGTACACTTGCAAATATAGATGTACTGCAAATGATTTTGCTGCAGAAATGCATTGAAAATCAGGAAGAAAGGCTTTGTCATTGACTAAGACTTTAATGTAAGCATTACTAATAGACTGATAAACAAATGGGCAAGTGGCCAAGTGATTAGAATGTTCGCTTTCTGAAAGCAGGTTCAAATCTTGCCATTGTCGATTTGTCAGGAAGGTGACTTCTTGGTGTTATTGGTCTGGAGGAGGTGATCCCAGCACGTAGCACTTTTGGAAAGTGCCTGAAAACCATACCACAGGTTGACCCAAGCCTTACAAGTGAAATTGTGTAGACAGAACCCTTGGAAGCCATTGTGACCGAGAGTTTGAGCATGCTTGTCTTGTTCAGACTGTTGATCATGCTAGATAATGCGCTCTCTCCCAGAAACTGTAACTAAGGTCTGTTCAGCATAGTTGCAGTATAAACTCTGTGGACTCTGTGGGTGTTGAACAAATACAAATATGCCTGAACAGGCGTCTGCAATGGGGATTAGCTAGCCGCCCTAGTAGACTGACATCCTCGTATTCGAGTAGCTGCACCATTTACCTTTTTATTTACTGATAAAAAGAAGCTGTGATATGATTCATTTTTTTGTGTTTGTCTAGCTTTACAAAATTAAAGATGGTCATTTGTTGAGGAAACAGGCATGGGTAAGTAATTCTTACCAGTCATTCTTTAGCTAGGAAGATCGTAAAAAGTTCACAAAATAGGAATAGTGCTCACACATAAAAGGGATACAGTCAAGTTATGACTTCGAAGCAAAAAAGACAAAATGTCTGTGTAAGACCAAGAATTGTCCATTTTTATTGTCGAGGAAGAAGTCCCAGCATGCATCTGTAGGATTTGACTATAAATTTAAGGTGGGATGATTTTCAGCAGTCATTCCACAGTTGAGATCAGTTAACTTGCTTTTCTGCCGTATGTTAGGCCTACGGAGGGTCCCATATGAATATTTTCTTTGTATATGTTTTTCATTTATGTCATGGGGTTATTATGGAAATAAAAAAATCATGTAGTAAGAGACAATGTAATGCAAAGCAAAGCAACTATAAAACAATAACAAAGTAAAAAGTTCACCAAAATAGAAATAAGTGTTCATATTCAAAAGGGATACAGTCAAGTGATTATAGGCCTTCTGACTTCAAGACAAAAAAGAAAACTTCTGGGTATGACCAAGATTGGTCCATTTTTATTGGCTAGGAAGAAATCCCCGCATACATCTGCAGGGTTTGTCTATAAATTTGGGGAGAGAGGGATTTTTGACAGATGTTACTTTAGATTGAAACCAAAACATTATTTGCTACAGGTTTACAATGTCATGAAGTATTTTCTTTATTCATCATCACAATTCATTCATTTCAGGGAGGCAATCAAAGAAGATGAAGAAGGTTCATTACAGGCCAGCATCAGTGAAATTACCCACAAAGCAAAGCGTCGCCGCCTCTTAGACCGAATAGGGAATGTACGCCTTGGTATGGTAAGTATAATCGATACATTATGAAACAGTCAATTACAACATAGTTTGTAATCATTTTGGATTCAACAGATTGACAGATGTCCTGGGTATGACTATAAACTACATCCACGTTCTGGGTATGGCGATAAACTACATCCAACAGCAAGGCCTCAGATAATGTTTTCGGAAGGGTAATGTTGCCAGCTATATGTTTTTGAAACAATAATGTTGCCAGCTATACGTTTTTGAAACAATAATGTTGTCAGCTATACTTTTTTGAAACAATAATGTTGCCAGCTATACTTTTTTGAAACAATGATGATGCCAGCTATACGTTTTTTTGTAAAAAATGTCAGCTATACGTTTTTTGTTAAAAATAATGTTGCCAGCTGTGCGTTTTTGAAACAATAATGTTGCCAGCTATGCGTTTTTGAAACAATAATGTTGCCAGCTATGCGTTTTTGAAACAATAATGTTGCCAGCTATGCGTTTTTGAAACAATAATGTTGCCAGCTATGCGTTTTTGAAACAATAATGTTGCCAGCTATGCATTTTTGAAACAATAATGTTGCCAACTGTACGTTTTTGAAACCATAATGTTGCCAGCTATACGTTTTTTGGAAAAAAAATTATTCCAGCTGTACGTTTTTGAAACCATAATGTTGCCAGCTATGCATTTTTGAAACCATAATGTTGCCAGCTATGCATTTTTTAAACCATAATGTTGCCAGCTATGCATTTTTGAAACCATAATGTTGCCAGCTATACGTTTTTTGTAAAAAATAATGTTGCCAGCCATACGTTTTTGAAACAATAATGTTGCCACCTATACGTTTTTTATTCCATACAAAATAGGCATTTAAAATTCATATAAACTGTATTTGGCATTAAATAACCCACAGTGGTTGATATGCCATAAAACCCAAACAAACAAACAGATTGACAGGTAATCTTCATCTTAATAAAATAAATAGAAATTACAACATAAACTTCTTTCATTGTGGTTGTGAGCTCTTGCTTTATTCAAAATATTAGTTCAAGAGATGATTCAAGCAGGATGAAAGGTCACATAAGGAGTGGTGGTTATTTCAGTGGCTGGGGCTAGTGTTTTTGCTGCCCCTCCCCAGAATGAATACAGTATTACCATACACATTAACCCCTTAAAGTTTATATATATATATATATATATATATATATATAAGTATAAAAAGTCAACGATGAAATTAGTTGTACACACGTGAATTTTTAATATTTTTATCCATTTCTCAGAATCTAGTGACCGCATGATGCCAGGTTTTTTTGCGTTTCTCTTAATGTGGTGTTTATAACTTCTCACTGATAAATCATGAAATAAAAGTGCAATTGTATTTTTTTAAAATAAAACTGGTGATATGTAAAAAACTGAAGATGTTACTTTTTTTTTCTAAATCAGGAAAACTTTTTAGAATATTAAAAGAAAGATAACTTGTTTTTGTTTATATACTCTCTGTTTTATTTAAAAACAAAAAAACATTGTACTTTTAATTTATAATTCATCAGTTTTTTTAATATTTATTTTAGTTCTAACAAGTGAGCAGTCATAAATTAAATGCCACGTTAACAGAAACACAATTTGTTTTTCTTTTAACAATGTAAAAAGATGCAATGTCTTTGTAAATTAGTTTGTTTTACATAGTTGAAGTTATTATTAGCAAAGTAGTAGACTAAGAATTAAATGTCCAATAAAATTAATTTCACTTTTAAAAACTGAAATAAATGTTATCATACTTAGTCTATTTTGCTTAATAAAAACTATCTAAACAAAAAAAAATAATACAAGATTCCATTGTTTTAAAACTGTGAAAAATGTTTTTAAAAAAATGGCTATTTTTGAACTTAAAAAAATATTAATTTTCAATTTTCTTTTAAATTTTCATTTGATATTTCTGGAAAAAAACTGGAATGCATGTGATATCCTGAAAGCATTGGAATTACTTCAATTTATTTATCTATTTCATAATTTATGAAAAGTAACAATTTTATATCTGTATTAAAGCAAGCCTTATGATAAGATAAAAAAAAAACAATTGGTTCACTTATTTATTTAATTTTTTTTACTAACAATTCACAGACATCAAAATCAAAGAACTGACACCAAATTCTAGATCACAGGTGGGAAAAAACTGTGGATTCACTAAATTCACTTAATCCAAGCCAGCACCAAGCCCTTTAAAAATGTACAAATTTTTTTTTCATATCTTTTGCTCACATCTTGTATGTGGGGTTTATCCCCACCAGCTGAAATCACATTTTGGAGACAATTTTTTTTTATTGTTGGCTGGCTGGCTTTGAGCCAGCCATATCAAAGACAAATTGGATTCATTTGAACCTATCTTCTTCCTTATCACTCCTTTTTTTGCAAAAATTATTGAAATTATGCTATTGATTTTTTTCTTTTCTGAAATTTCACTGCAGAATAAAAGTACTGTTTCCCCACTCCACTAAATCTGTACTGCGATGTCATACTGGGCCATGATTTCTTCAAACAACATTCTAATATTAATCTCCCTTTTGGTGACCCTAAACCAGCATTGAACATCTGTGGTTTGTCCGTTATAAATGTACAATACCCCTCACTTGTCAAAAACTGTAACCAGTGGCCACCAGATTTCAAAAACATTCTCTTGAAGACAAAATTTTTATTCAAACAGAAGTAACAAGAATGTTAAGAGAAGGAATAACCGAAGACAGCAGATCACCATGGAGGGCACAAGTATTGATAACGTCCTCTGATAATAATAAAAAAAGAATGGTCATAGACTGCTCACAAATTATAACTAGGTACACCCTCCTAGATACATACCCTATACCCTGTATTGATGAGGTGATAAACAAGATTGCCAAATACAGGATATTTAGCACAATATAACTAAGGAGTGTTTACTACCAAGTAACTATAGACCCTAAAGATAAGCCTTATATGGCTTTTGAAGCCTGCGGACGACTTTATCAGTTCTGACAGATTCCGTTTGGGGTCACTAATAGGGTTCCCAATTTTCAGAGAGTTCTCGATAACATAATTCTTGTAGAAAAACTACAAGGCACCTTTGCCTACATAGATAATGTGACAGTGTGCGGCCATGACTGGGCTGACCACAATCACAACCTAAAACAATTTTTGATGATGATCAAGAAATAGAATCTTACACTCAACTATGACAAAAGTTCTTATGGGTCGACAACCATCAGACTACTTGGGTATATTCTGGGTAAAAGAACCATGAAGTGAGACCGTGAATGGCTGAAACCACAGCTAAAACTACCTATTACCAATACCATAGTGCCTTGCGGCAAACCATGGGTATATTCACTTATTATTCTCAATGGATACCCTCCTTTTTTGAAAAATACTCTCACTTACAAAATTAACCAAATTTTCTTTACTTTCTTCTGCTGCTAAAGCTTTTGAGGGATTAAAAAGATATTGCCAACTCAGCCATCACTTTGGTGAATCCTGACATTCCTTTAGAAATAGAGACTGATATTTCCATCCACGCCATAGCTGCCACATTAAGGCAATCCAGATATATATATATAGCCTGTGAACAATGTGGTCAACACCTCAGTGTCCACTTTTATATTTACATAAATTCTATCTCAGATATTGAGTACATTAAGCCATGAATATAGCATACTTTAAAACTATATTTTTATCATATATATATATATATATATATATATATATATATATTCTGTTAAAGGCAACTGACAAGGTACTGCAATCAAGCTTTTTATTTAATTTTTCTTGTGTTTGTACAGGTTTTTTCTTTTCTGGATACAAAGTGTGTAAAAACTGTCCAAAAGTTCTGCATATTGAAGTGCTTTTGGCCCTACTTTTAGCCATTGTCAAGGATGATTTTATTTTACTTTTAACTAAATGTATGGCTTTTGTTATGTATGTATGTATCTAGAGTTATAGGGATGTTTTATTTTACAAACACAGTCAGTACATTGTGGCTGTGTTCATAGTTAATGTTATTGAGTGTTGGCATTTTATATATATATATATATATATATATATATATATATATATATATATATATATATATATACACATACTGACTATAAAGATAAAATGAAACAATAATTACATAATAAGTGAATTTTAGTTTCAGCTGTATTTGAATCCAGTATATATGAGGTTTCAACTTTTCTTATCACTGCCCACTGAATTTGTTACAACTCTCTATATTATTTCTGGCAGTAAAGAATAAAAATTAATGCAGGACTGAAATTTGTGATATTTTTTTTCTTTCTTTTAACCATAAAATTTCTGTCTGAATTTCTGGTATAAGAAGTTATCATTATTTGCATTTACACAACAAAGATGGGGATTCTATTTATTATTCGGACTATTGTCCTCATCTTTGTCGCCATATTTATTACAACGCTTCAGCCATTGTACACTCCAGCCTTCTTCAGGTGGTTGTAATGTTGAACCGAACCCTTTATTTCACTCACTGCGGTAGACTGATCTAGTTCCACGTGCCATGTCTAATGGATGTCAGTTATCAGTTATCCCCTGTTAATTCTCTTCTCCAAGTTCTCCACTGCCTTAACCAGGTAATGAACTCCCACTCTTTGAGTCCTGTCACAGATATTGCAAGATGAGGATATTAGTCCAAATGCAAATAATCAAAATAGCATATGATTTGTCACCTTACTATCTCTCTAGGTACATGCTCTGCGATCCATCAATAAAACTTCCCCCCCTCTCTCTCTCTTACCTTTAGTATAACCTGTGATTGTTAAATTCTCCAAAACCACATTATACTATGTGCCCAAGAAATGTCAACTGTCTTTTTCTGATTCTAAGTATAAGTCTCCTTTTTGTTTCTATTTAAATTAAACTTGCTCATTGCTCAAATGTTGTGTCTCTTACGTATTCTCACCATCTTTTGATCTGTCACTTCAAGTCTCATCTTCATCATTGTAGAAACTGTCCAGCATTAAAAAACAAAAACAAAATAATAATCTGTTTCTTTGAATTCTCAATACAATTATTCCTGACAATGATAACTGTCTTTATTTTTTTTTCAGATGCGTCATATCTTCTTAATCATTGATATGTCTTCTGCTATGTCTGATCCCGATCTGAAACCAAGCAGATTGGTAACATCTGTAAAGGTGACTGTTTGCTTCACTTTCAATGTGTTTGGGTTTTTTTTTTTAATCAGAAACATAGAACAACAAAAGTACAGTACTTTGCTTATCAATAAGAATTTTCTTCATGCAGCCATAGAACTGAACATAGAAAACTAAACAAAAAAACTGCCTACTTTTATAAAAGTTATTACTAAAAATGAACTAATTTGCTTACATTTCATTTGCAAGCAGCTGTAGTAGTAGAATAATAAAATGTTTTTTTTGATGCAAACACACCAATGTAATAAATTGTGTTTATTGACTTTTCTATCTCTAATTAACTGTTGGAATTGCCAATGAACTTAAGGTTGTCAATGCAGAAAAAATAATTGGAAAGCCAAGTTCAAATTCCAACTATATTTCATGCTAATACCCTTAGAGAGGCATAAATCAATCTTTCATTCCCCAACTATGAGTTAAATAGCAGAGCAGATGAAGCCATCTCACCCTGATAGTGAACGCTCTTAGAAACGATTTTCCTAATGGAAAACAGAATACAGGTCCAATTCCTGTTGGAGGCACAATCTTTCTCTCATAGGACTTCTCAATCTAGTCTATTTGTTATTAATTTCATTATTTAAGAAAAAAAAAAAAAACACAGAAATAGCAACTCAGATACAGATACCAACAAAAAATAATGTTTATATTAGGTTGGTGCAAAAATAATTTCGTTTTCTAACATATGTTACTATGTGAGAAAACGAAATTATTTTTGCACCAACCTAATAGTAATAAGAAATAATATTACATAAAAATTCAGTTAAAAAATTAATGAAATGTTTTGTCAATCAAAATTTCCATGTTCTTTATCTTTTGGATTTGTTCACAAATAAAAAAAAAATAAAAAAATAAATAAATTATGTCCCAATTTTCATTGTAAAATCCAACGCTAAAACAACTTATTAGCAATATTTTTACTAAGGATAGATATAAGTTAAAAGTTCACACGATATATTGCTCATATGAATATATCCTGAAAATATTACTGATACGAGGGCAGGCTGAAAAGTTTATAGGCTGACTATAAAAGAGTGATGCTAGAGCTGTGAAATCTTACATGCATTAATTTCAACTCTTCTTATTAATAATTGCATTGTGTCTTTACAAGTAAACTAACATCTGACTGTTCAGAGAAGACTTCAAAAGTTACTAGTAGCATCTTCTCTTGAAAATAGACAAAAATTTGGCATTGTAGTGTTAACAAGTACCTGCAGAAAATGGGTTTAGCCTGCAAGGACATTCATGCTGTCATAGTTGCTACAGAGTATGACACTCCAGCTTTATCAACAGTGCAAAAGTGGGTAACTGAATTTAGGAAGGGAAGGAAGAGTCTTGAAGATGGCTCAAGGTCTGGACATCCTGCAACTGCCACCACTGAGGAAAATATTGACCAGGTTCACCACGTGGTGATGGGTGACAGGTGATTGACTATAAATATCCAATGCTATTATATTCCGTAAGAGTTGAGAATATTCTGCACTTGGCATGCTGAAGGTTTCTGCTAGAAGAGTTCCACACCTTTTGACACAAAAGCACACCAGGCTGATCACATCGTGGGAAAACCTGACATTTTGGGGGGGCAGATCCAGCTGGTTTCCTTGGAACATTTCCTAACCCAGGATGAGTGTTGGATTCAATACTTTAAGTCATAGAAAATGACAATCGATGCAGTCGAAACACCCCTTCTTCAAAGAACACCACGTGCCACGCCTTCTGATACCTGATCAAAAGTGCACCAGACTGATCACATCATGGGAACATCTGACATTGTTTGAAGCAGATGCATCTGGTTTCCTTGAACGTTTCCAAACCCAGGATGAGTGTGGATTCATCACTTTGAGTCATAGACAATGAGAATCCATGCAGTGGAAATACCCCATCTCACCTGCTCCAAAGAGGGCCAAGGTTATTTCATCTGCAGAGAAGATGATAGTCGATGTTTTTTGGGATGCAAAAGACATTGTGTTTATTGACTATCTTCAAAAGGGCCACACCATCAATGGAGAATACTATGCCAATTTGCTGAGGCAGTTACAAAAGGCTATCAAGACAAAATGCCCAGGAAAACTGATGGATGGGATCTTGTTTCATCAGGTCATTGCTCCAGCACGCAAGTTTTAGTCTTGATTTCAATGACTGCTGTGCATGACCGTGGCTTTGAACTGGTTGATGATCCTCCCTATTCTCCTGATTTGGTTCCCATCTGACTATCTCCTGTTCCACAACATGAAAACAACACTTGGCTGGAAACCAGTATTGCAGCTGACCCTTGTAAATTTACCATCAATTTCATTTTGAAAACAATGACTTGTTTAATAAAATCTGACATAATGTATATTCAGGTACACCACACTTGGTTCCAGAAACATGCCAGACTATCCATCTTGATAGACCTACAGAAGTTGCATAATAACATAATAATGCACCCATCACTCAAAATTATGCATCTTCAATACCTCGACAGCATTACTGATTATTAAAAGCTTAAAATTAAGCTGTTAAACACGCACAATGCCAATTGCAGCCACCCAGAGAATTAGTCTGGTTCTCACCTCCTGTATGACAGTGGGTGCTGGACAATCTCCTCAAAGATGGAGAGGAGACTTGAAGCAACAGAAATATTGTTCTACAGAAGAATGCTGAGGATACCATGAAACAAACATGTGAGCAACAACAAAGTTTTGGAGAAAAAGTGAAACAAAAAGGAAACTAATACTTAAACTGAGGAAGAGATGGTTGAGGTTTTCTAGGGTATATAATCAGTAAAGAAGGCTTGGAAAATTTGATACTCACAGGACAGATAGAGGGACAGAAGAAAACAACACATAATATACTTAATGAGCTTGAGTAAATGGACGACAGAATAAGGTTTAGGAGAAATAACAGAAAGACAAAGATTATTAAAAGCTACAAGGTACAGGAAGTTGTGGAGAGCCATGATTGCCTGTGTCCTGAGGGGACATGGCACATAAAGACAATCATGAGAATTTCAAATGCTTGCTCATGATTTTGTTCAGACCAAAAAAAAAAAACTTTACTGAAAATAAGGATGCAAATAATTTGTAAAGGCTATTTTGTTTTTCTTGTTGCAGCTACTTGAGAATTTTGTAGAGGAGTATTTTGATCAAAACCCAATCAGCCAACTTGGAATTATTGTGACGCGTAACAAAAGAGCAGAGAAAATAACAGAACTTGGAGGTAAGGTTTTTTTGTGCTTTTGTGCTTCCTTATAAATGAAATACAATACAAATCAATAAAAAGAAAAGAAAAAGCATTATAAAGCATTTTCCCTTCACCATTTCTCATTCAGAATCCCACATTCTCTTGTCTTCTCAAAATCAGTTAAGTTCAAATTCATTTTAAATTTTGTTTCCTTTTGGTTTGAAGGTAATCCTCGACGGCACATTGCAGCTCTACAAAATATCAGTAAGAAACCCTGTCAGGGTGAACCATCTTTGCAGAATTCTTTAGATATGGCAGCACAAACTCTTAAGTAAGTAACCTCTTCTAATTTAAGTCATATTCAAGGTTTTACAGTTTGTATTCATACAGTGTGTGGGTAGTAAAACAGCTATCAGTGTAGTAAGTGGGATCTGTCAGCCAAGTTCAAATTCCAGGCATGTCTGTTGCATTCACTTTCATACAAAAACCAGACATGAATCTATCACTTCCTATCCTACCCCTTACTATGAGTTAAATAGCAGAGTAGACTGTTCTCTAGCATTTAGCATTTTTTATTTTATTTTTAAACCTTTTCACCTCATGCAAGCTGATGGTGCTACAAGAAGTCACTGAGGGTGGAAGAAAGTGTGAAAGGTGTTAGCAAGGAGAATGAACAAAAAGAACAGTATTCAGGAAGATGGCAATTGATGTTACACTTAAATTTCTGAAGATCATTGGTGACTGAGAAGCAAAAAAAACTGCTAAACAGTTTCACAGTAAACAAACTATTAGAATAGAACTTATGGTTATATCTCACTATTTCAACAGTAAAATGGTAAGACCTACTTGCCAATCTAGTAATATATTTAAATTCATATAATCAAGTTACCAAGGAGGAAAGCTCATTAGAATAATTGCCATAAAAATATTTATAGAATACAAAAAAAAAAAAAAAAAAATAGAGGGAAGTCACCTCACGGCTGTAGGAAAGCGACTGAAGTTGAAATGGCAGGTCTGGACCAATAACAATACAGATTCTTTGGATTTTGAGAATCTTATCTAAGAAATTGTGGCAGACATAGTGAACTGGAACCAGAGTTGAACAGCAGAAATGGTGAACACAACTTGCCTTATTCTCAACGAAAGAGAATTCATCTTTGTCTGACATGTAGTACTTTGATTTGCGAGAAGGTGAGTACATCATCTGTCAAAATGGACCCTTTTTCTCCTTTGTTGTCCCACAAGAAACTGGTTCATTAGCAACTGTGTATATTATTAGCGTAGTTGGATGGAATTGAGGAGAAACATCCAGGTGTGTTAGTGCTCCATTCTGAGGTGCCCGTATGTCTATCACTCGGGTGAGTGATTGGTGATACCCCATTATAAGTAGGCCATCATGGAGATGAGAGAGGTCTCTGTTGGGGTACATTGTACTGTACATACAGTTGTCACAGGATGAACGAACAATGAAGCAGTCACAGGGAAGAGAACAACGATAAATATCAAGAAACCGGTGTAGAGTTGCTAATTTCTTTTGACCACGGAAATATTGACAGATAATAAAATATGTGTATGGATTTATGATTGTGTGTGCATGTATTTATGCTTACAGATAAAATTTTTATCTGTATATGAATATGTCAGTGTCTATATAGTGACATGACCATCTTCTTGCATGAGTGTGTTGGCATTCATCCATACGTACTCAGCACATTCTAGAGATACAACAAAATCCAACGAATATACAAACAAGAGATATTGTGCAGAAATTGACTGTTGGTCAGACAGGAAAGGAGCAGTGTACTTACCTTCGTTGTTGAAATCCTTACTAAAAAAAACTTATCTTTACTAACTCTTTATAGTTGCAGTGGTTACATGACAAGGGTACTATGTGATTCCTGAAATTGCATAAAAGGAGAGAAAATTTACCTCTTTTTTTTATTATTAAATTTACCTTCCATGTTATCAAACAGTTATATATTACAGAAAAGTAGCAATATATTTTGAAACCCAAGGTAAGTCCTATTGCTTTTTTTTTTTTTTTGCTTCACCTGACCTGTCTCTGTTTTGGGAATCTAGAGCATTTTCTCAACAAAATATAGCAGGAAGACCAGACCATATGTGGCAGGTTTTAGTGGCAACCAGTCTAAGAGAAGGAAAACTCTAAATTCCAAATGAGGGAGATTACAACAGAAACCATTCTCTATTTTTTCCAAGAATGCATGGAAGTTCACAAATAAGAGCAATGCATGGAGAGTCATGATCTCCTATTTCCTGAAATGATGTGACATTTTTTTCTTTAATTCTCAATTGATGTGTTTCAGTAAAATTCAATTATCTATTCAGATAATGGAAAGGTTTTAGTGCCATTCTTTACCCAATATTAGGGAACTCTTAGAAGTGTCTTTTAAATTCACTCAATTCTTCTTTATCAGTTAAAAATCTTGTAAAAATAAATTTTTATTTAACTTTTTACCTTCCTCTAACCTGTTTTGTATTAATGTCATGTCTCACTATAACAATTCTGAGTAGTGAGTTCAATCTTCACTGGGTGCTCCATACTTTCGGCCTTGTGCCACATCTAAGCTATGCTTAGAAAATCACCATACAATTGTCGATGTTGAGAATAGAACAAATTCAATTTTAATACAAGAAGGAAAATAATCTTGCAGAAAACAAATCATTTTAAGTTTATGTATTAATCTATAGGACTGGAGGATTACTTTAAGGTGTAGCATGATTGATTATTTCGTATTTTATGGCTTATCAACCCTTTGTGAGTTATTTAAAGATGAAACGTATTTTGAATTGTAAGAATAATTCCTTTTTAATTTTATTTTTTCAAGTGAATATTACATTAACAATTTTTTTGGTGATAATGATTTTTCCAGATACAAGTATTATTTAACCCATAGCTAGGAGGAGAAGAGATGGATTATTAGAGCATAAGTGAATGTAATGAACTCTATGGGAATTTGAACTCGGCTCTCTGAAGGAAAATTCTTATTTTTTTTTTAACTTGATTCTCTAAGCCCTGGTTGCTATTGATCCTGACCAATGGCAATCCCTTTCTTGATTTACATCCACATGGAGTGCTGAAACTTGCTAGCATAAATTTCTGGCAAAGTTTTTTTTTTTTTTTTTTTTTTCTCCCCTGTCAGAATTGCTGTTAATGCAGAAAATGACAAAATTTGAATAGGAGTGGGGGAAGAACTATATTAATAATAAAGTCAGTGTTGAGTAGTGATAAAACTTTACCTACATATATTACACATCTTCAAATGCAGTCAACATAAAAATATGTTTTTTTTTTTTCTTTTTTTTTTTTTTTTCTTTTTTTCATCATTTAACCCCAAGCAAGGCAACAAAGCCACTAGGATGCAATGGGTTACTGAGTGTTAGAGATTATGATGTAGGAAAAACTAAAAGGAGAGAGAACAATAAAAGAACAAGAATTAAAAAGATGGAAGATAATGATTGACATTGCATTTAAATTTTTGTAGATTAAAGTTGATGGGGAAGTAAGAAGCTGGAAGAGAGTTCCACAGGTGAGAAGTGCAAGATAAGAAACTGTTACCATAGAACTTGGAGTTACATCTAGCCATTTCAACTGTAAAATGATGAGACCTAGCTGCCTAATCTAGTACTGCACTTAAATTCATAAAATCTATTATGATAAACATATTTTGTAGGTACACGTGTTTCATTAGATCCCCCCCCATTTTTTTAATAGTGAATTTAATGTCAACTGGCTGAGAAATCAATAAGTCAGACAGAAGAAAATGTTCTTCCCAACAGGAATCAAATGCACTTGTTGTCAAGAGTTACATTTTATTGATTTATTGATCTCTAGGCCAGTTGACATTAATTTCACCATTTAAAAATAACAAAAGGATGTAACAGGGGGGAGTGAGCAATGAAAGAAAGATTTATTCTCCCATTTCAACCCTCCCCCCAGTATGGGCATTATTATGTCTGTTATATAATAAGACCGTATATCACGAGAATGACAGAATAACTGAATGGAAAAACAATGAAAAACGGGCTTTGTTCTCAGAGAGACTTTTATATTACTAAGACACACAAAACTATATATACATATATACACCTGTCCCATGCAGAGAATAATATATCACATATATCTACACAGCAAGCAGTGTGTAAGGAGAAACAAAAAGGAAGGGCCTTACATACAATATGGAGATACTCCTGTGTCTGGAGAAGCCATGTTTAGGATTCCAGATTCAAATGGGCCGGATTCTTCTACTATAGATACCTCCACATATCAGCATATCATGATGAAAAATGGTCCCAAACTTAATAGAAACTAACTTTTATCATCAAAATGTTTATTATTATTATTATTATTAAGAGGAAAGACCAAAGTATTTTTAATTATTTTTTAAAATTTTTTTGATGTTTTACTCCTTTCTAACACATTCAAAATTTTGGTTCAAAGTCTTGTTTTTTTTATGCATTAATGGTGTAACAGCACTGACTATAGAAATTTTAGCATTTTTTTCCAGTAAAATAATACTTTGATTTGGAAATTCTTGAAAAAAACAATTTCAATAATTGTTGGAATTTAATGAAACTTTCAGAATGAATTCACAAATGAATTTATTTTTGAAATTATTATTTTTAGAAAATCTTGATAAAAAATAATTTTTATCCACTATAATGTAGCTTCAATCTTTCTTTTCTATAAATATTTTCACAGTAATTATTCTGATGAGCACCTCAAGTTTACAAAATTAAATGCAGTACTAGATTGGCATCTAGGTTTCATCATTTTACAGTTGTCATTGATGTAACCTTAAGTTCTATGCTAACAGTCTCTTCTCTCACATTTCTTACTTGTGGAACTCTCTTCCGGCTCCTTACCTTTCAATCAACTTAGATCTTCAAAAATTTAAATGCAATGTCAATCATTATCTTCTGTTTTCATAGTAATTGTTCTGATGAGCTTTTCTCTTTGGTACATTGATTTTATTAATTTAAGCACAGTACTAGATTGGCAACTAGGTCTCATCATTTTACAGTTGAAATGGCTAGATGTAATCCTAAGTTTCTCATCTCGCACTTCTGGCCTCTTGCTTTCTAGTCAACTATGATCTTCAAAAATTTAAATGCAATGTTAATCATTATCTTCTGTCTTCTTAATTCCTGTTTTTTTTGTTTGTTTTTTTTTTTCTCCTCTTAATGTTTCTTTTTTTTTTTTTTTTTTTTTTTTTCCTCATATTCTTTCACACTCAGTAACAACTTGTGTCTTAGTGGCTTTAATGCTTTGCTTGGGATGAAATGATTTAAAAAAGAATATTGCTACTTAGTGTTTGACATTTTTCTTTCTTTTTTCTTTTTGTCATTAAGGCATATGCCTAGTCATGCAAGTCGGGAAATTTTGATCATCTTTGGTAGTTTAACAACCTGCGATCCAGGAGATGTCCTGGCCACAATCAAGGTAAATACAGTAAAATATTTACAATTTTTTACAACTCATTTCAGACAAATCTAAATCATACTGCAATTGTTACTTTTCCATGAATGATAAGTGATAACTTATGACTAATCAATGATTTTTTTTGTCTCTGATGAGACAAGTATCTTAATTTTTGTTGTTTATATCATATCATTTCAACTGATATACTCTCCAGCCTTCTTCTTGTATATGGTAAACTTGAAGATACAATTCCTCTTTTCCAAATCTTTTTCTCTAATGATCTTGATGCAGAACAACTGAAGATTTTCCCTTGTTTATCAGAAAAAAAAATCTTCTCAACAAAATGCCACTTTGTGGAACAAACTCTTACATGGATGTTATCTTCGTAAACTTCACTCTCTTCTACCTCCTCTTATATTCAGTAACGTTCTATCCCGAGTGGCTCTTGAGCCTTCTATTGAGTGAACCGTAGTATAAAAAAATTTAATTTTACTTGTTTTAGCACAATTCTCAAATGGTTGTATTCAAGAAAAGGGGGATAACTGCTGTACACTTATTTGAATAAATCAGATGAAGGGTTATCAATTGTTTTTTTGACTAGTAATTCTTTCATCTTAATTTTTCTTTCTTCTTTTCTAGACAATTTCTAAATTTTCTTTTTCAAGGGGGATTCTGCTATAATAATATTTGAATTTAAATTCATTTAATTTTTTAATTCGAAATTTTCAACTTAATTTCAGTTGTTTTTTCTCAATTCCAAGATTGAAACCTGTTCAAGGGAAATAATTGCTATAATATTAATTTCTCAGACAAAGCGTTTTTTTTTTTGTTTTTTTTTTTAAATTTTTCACTAGCATTGCCATTCCAAAATCATGAGTAAGCAGCAAGGATTTAACATATATTCCTTGTTTTTCAAGAAACTGTCTTTCTTTGGTAACTGTTTGATTGATTCTGCTATGATGTCACCAGTATCAATCATTCAGATCTCACCACATTGCTTTTATTTCCCCTTAATGCTTTATACACTGTCATCTTTGTTTACATACATTATTAGTATTAATTTTGTAACATTATTCAAATTTCTTGTGTGAACCATTATCAATTCTTTTTTTCTTTCGTTAGTATTTCTTTCATCATATTTTCAGTTACTTTTTATCATTTGTGAAATAGCAATCTGGGAGTTGCAATAAGAAGCAACTTAAATTAAGATGAAGGAAAAACTACACAAAAATCTCTCTCTCTCTCTCTCTCTCTCTATATATATATATATATATATATATATATATATATATATATAATATGCCACACACACACATATATATATATAGTGTGTGTGTATTTAGGCAGCATCTTTTCATTCATACACATTTCATTAAATAATATAGACAAGTGTTGTCTATTTATTTTAGGTAAATTTTTTTCATAATGTCTGATAAGTTTAATAACATTATCATTGAACGAAGAAAGAAATTCACAATATTGATCCATATTTTTTTTAATACAATCTAAGCTTTCGGCTTACTTAAGCCATTATCAAAGATGTCAATTACAACATATTAAGCAATATACGGACAAGATAGTGATGATAGTCTGTCATTGTTTACATAGATGATTTCTAAGCAACGATAAACACGCGCATGTAAGCCAAAAGCTTAGATTGTATTAAAAAAAATATGGATCAATATTGTGAATTTCTTTCTTCGTTCAATGATAATGTTATTAAACTTATCATACGTTACGAAAAAAATTTACATAAAATAGACAACACTTGTCTATATTATTTAATGAAATATGTATGAATATATATATATATGTATGTATATATATCTATATATATATATATATATATATATATATATATATATATTTACTTCTTTTTTTTTTGTGTGTGTGTGTGTGTGTGTAACAATTGGGGAACAGTATGGAAAATAATGATGACCCACCCAGTGCGGTGCTAACTTGGTCCCATTAATGCATACTGATATCACTATTGAAAAGTGTTCATATATATAATACCCCACAAATATTTTCAAGAATGCTTTCTTCACTTTTAGAAATTCATTTTAAATTTTAAAAATTATAATTAAAACAAAAAATTATCTGTTGATATATTTGCTCTTAGTAGGATGAGAAATAAGTAGACTCTGAAATTAAAGATTGAATCTATGGACTGTCAAGGATTATATACATACTATCATACATAGCAACACAAGTTAAGCCTGCATGTTGACAGCAGTGAATGATCTCAGGCTTTTTCTCTTGTCTGGTATTGCCAATCGTTTTAGTTTGGCAATGTAAAACCTTTCTCTATCATTCCCATGCTAGCTCAGTCAATCAAAATTGCCTTCCTTATTATGTCTTACATCTGACCCCAAAGGTCAAGCTTTGAAAGTCAGAGCTGTGATACACTTCCCCCTAAAAATAGTAGTCTGCCAAACTGTTATTTAACTTATATACACATACAAATACACAAGAGGGAGAGCATTTACATAATGGAGTCAAAAAATTACTCTTGGTAAAAAAAATAAAAAAGAATTAGAGGACTAGTATGGCATTAACGTAGCATTTGTTACAGTGAACTCAGTTCAGTTTCTTTAGTGGAAATGAAATGCAGATGGATCAGCCAGCCGCTACTGATAACAGTACTCACCCCTGTTAGTCAGAGACAACATTTAGTGTGCTGTCTCTGCAGAAAGACAGCACATTGCTGCCCTGCCAGTACAGAGCCACTGCAAACCCTGGAATATCCACTTGTGAAGAAAGTGTCAACCAGCTTCCCCATGCGATAATCAGCATGGTGTTAGCTATGCAAATGATTCCTTTGCTAGCCAACCATTAAAGTTTTAGGCTCCATAAAAGCAGGTATATTTTCTGTGAAGAGGTAGTGTCTGGTAGTTGGTACTGTGTTGACCACAAGACAAGATTGCTGTGCATTACCAAGGATTTCTGTTTGTGTTACCCAGCGTTGTTTCAGATTCGTTTATGCTTCATTGTTTGAATTTCCAGTGTCTCTGCTACGTTCATCCAATACACATGGTGCTCCATGTAGATGTCTTGTCTGTGCCCTGCCTGTCTTGATCCAGTATTTGATTCCAGCACTGCTGAGTTTTCCATCCCTTTTCATTGGCAGATACCCAACCAATGAAGAGAAAATCCCTTCAGTTTCTTTGTGTTAAAAATCAATTAACCATTTTAATATGCTCTAATCATCATATGTCTATTATTTTGTACTGTTGTTTGTTTCAGATGTTGAAAGATAATGCTATACGATGTTCTGTGATTGGATTGTCAGCAGAGGTGAGGATTTGCAAGAAATTGTCACATGATACTCAAGGTAAGTCTTCCTTTTAATTGTCACATGTTAACATCTTTTAATAAATGTTTTATTTAATGAAAGTTAACATTTTCTCTGAGAAATAGTATAATTCTGGACATATTCTTGACAATGGAATTTTCTGGAAAAATTATAGATGAAAAAGAATATGTCCGCATAAATATCTTAGATGAAGAATTATTATTATTTACAGTTGAAGTAATGTCCTCATCTTTGTTGCTACTGTAGAGTGAATGGCCATGGTTAAGTGTAAATAAAATGTCAGAATTGCCAACAAACAGAATTGACAAAGCATGCAATAAACAATAACAATAACAAAGAAAAGAACAAGACAAAAAAACAATATAAAACAAGAAAACAATATATGCAATTCATATTAACAGTAATATGGCAAAAAGTTTGCAAACTGACAATTGGGGTTGACACACAAGAGCAAATTCGGATAAGCAAACATAGCATTGTGGTTTCGAGACAAGACAGACCGAGACTGTCAAATGAGAACTGGCCTATTTTATTGGCTAGCAAAAAAATCCCAGCATGCATTTGTATGCTTCTTCTATCTATAAATGGAAGGGATTGCAGCCATTCCCGGTTGAGATCAGAACCAACATTCATTGTGCTCTCTAGCCTTCTTCAGGTGTGCATTAATCCAAGGGAATTTTGGACTGAACCTTTTATTCTGTCTACAATCCATAGGACAATGGCCTGGCAGATTAAATATCTGAGATGAAGAATTATTATTATTTACAGTTGAATTAATGTCCTCATCTTTGTTACTTCTGTACAGTGAGTGGTCTTGGTTAAGTGTAAATAAAATAGAACTGCCAACAGACAAAACTGACAAAGCTTGCAATAAACAATAACAAGAAAAGAAAAGAATATAAAACAAAAAAGCAATACAGGGTGTCCATAAAGTTCTGTTTGTTCTGTCTACAATCCATAGGACAATGGCCTGGCAGATTAAATCATTGATTAGAGAATTTGTTGAGTTCAATCCCTAGGTTAAGCAGTATGGATATATTCAGTGGAAACAGGACTAGCAATAGGTGAACAATTAACCAAGACAGGACATCCCTAGACAAAGAACAATCTACTCCTATAAATTGAATAAAGGATTCCATTAAAAATTCCCTGAATATTACCTGCACCAACAGATAACTGAAAAATGCCAGAGGGCACAATGACTAAGATGTTGTTGTCGTAACAACACAGATGAAGACTTTTCTATCTGGATTTCTGGAATGAGAAGTTAGTCTTATTTACATACAGACTATTGTTCTCACCTGTTGTTGTTGTTATCATGACAAGGTGCCTTCCTGCCTTCATCAGGCATATTTCAATCGGGGTAACCTACAGATAATTTCAAACTGAACCCTTTATTTAATCTACGAGGGTAGATTGTTTACATCACACTGCTAATTCTAGGGATAGCTTATCTAATTTTTATTTTAGTACTTCTCATGGGGCAATAGCTAGTGCACTTAAGCATTAGTTTGTGAATTTGGTGATGTAGTAATTGTTAGTTCAATCTCTGGATACTTGAACTCTGTGGAAATGTGGCGAGTAGTATTAAAATAAGATCTAGATGAGATATCTCTTGATATGGACAGGGTAATGAGAACAATTTACCCACATAGATTAAATAAAAGGTTCAGTTTAAAATTCCCTGTAGGTTACCTGGATCAGCATACACCTGATTAAGGTCAGAGGGCACAATGGTCGAAACATTGTTATAAGAACAATAAAAAATCTATGCAAGGAAAAAAGAAAAGAAGAGATCATCATTTCCACAAATATCAAATCGAAGAGAAAGAAAAAAAGAAAAAAGGCTGACCTGTTTTTTCTTTCTTGCTCTTCAGAGCAATTTTAAATCCTCTGTTGATCCTCAAAAAGGGAAAAACAAAAATTGTTCAATATCTGTCTACATTTCCAAGATGAGGTATTGTAATTATTTATACTATTCAGACTGTTGTCCTCATATTCATTGTCATATTCACAACGTTTTTTGGCCGTTATACACGCCAGCCTTCTTCAGGTTTTCAAGGACACATGGGCCAGTGAATTAAAGCATGGTTGAATCCAGTCACTTGACCCAAAGAGTTGCGAGTTCAATACCTGACTACAGCAGAAGTGAACAAAAACTTGGAGAGTTGAGTTAAAGGGAGATAACTGATACTGAAAATAAAGGAACTAGAACAATTTACCCTGGTGGATGAAATAAAGGGTTGCGTTCCAAATTCCAGTCACCTGAAGAAGGCCAGAGTGTATGAAATGTTGTGAATATGGCAACAAAAATGAAGACAACAGTCTGAACAATGTAAATAGTGTAAACAAAAACTGTTCAGCCTTTTTTTTTTTTTTTTTCCTTTTTAATAAAAAAGAATTTGTTTTAATGATTATAATACAATTTTGTACCCCTGATGGAAATATATCACTGAAAAGAGTTTGTTCACTCAAAATGCACAGCTGGACCCTTTAATGAAAACTCCTTAAATTTGGTTTGTATATTCAAGCAAATGTTCTAATTCTGATTTATCTTTATAGCAGTAACTGTTTTTCTATAGATTTATCTTTCATAGTAACCATTTGTAACCATTCAGTTCAAGATTATAATTTCTCTTCATTTATTAATATCCAGACAAGAAAATTATTTCTGTGCTTTGGAAGAGTAATTTTACTGAACAATTTTTTCTCAAAATATACTTTTTTTATATATTTTTTTACATTGAAAACTTTTCTGGAACAATTGGAATCTAGTTTGTTTTTCTTTTAAACAACTAATTAAAATTTAACATCATTTTTAGACAACTAATTAAAATTTAACATCATTTTTGCCAATGTGAATAATGATGATAACTAATTTTAATTGATAACAAAGTTTGTAAAATAGACATTTCTCAAATATTTCATTTGTTTTACATTCGTATAAGAACTTGTTTAGAATTACTTTTCAGAAGTAAGAATTTTATTGTCATTATAAATTCAGCCGCATTTAAATTTCTAATCTTTTACCAAATGTAGATGCATACTTCAGCTAGGTAATGGATATCTGAAAAATATCGGAAAATTTACTGGAAAAAAATTAGATCGTTTGGCTTTTAATTTTAACATGATTTCAATGAATTATTTCTTTCTTTTTTCTTTTTTTTTTCTTTTAGGGGATTATAATGTAATCCTTGATGAACCTCACTTTAAAGATTTATTAAATGCTCATGTGAGCCCACCTCCAGCATCTGTAAGTCAGTAATATCTGAGTAATATTTCAGTATATAAGGTTTCATTACAAGTTCATTTTTCTTTCAGATATTAAAGTTATTTTTTGAAAGTGGTCAATATGACTTAAATAGTTCCATCTTCATTGCCTGATATGTATGGCTCATTAAAATTTGGAAATTAAAGAGATATTGAAATGAAAATGTAGTGATACTAGCAAATTAGTATGTATAATTTGCATAAGCATAAGTGAACATTCATATAAGTGATCACTGGGAATAACGAGTCAGAAGTACGAGCTTAGCAGCTGAATAGTGCTAACATCAACTTCACAACAATGGCGTCGCCGATAGGATATCAATTGTCTCTGGAGGATCCAGATTTCGTGGATACTTGGATTTGTTGTTTCTCTGCCACTACAAGAACAAAAAAGTTGAAAGACAACAAGGAAAAGGGAGGCGAAAATGAAATCACGGATTTATTTTTGGCTACAGCTGGATGCGAGGTGATAATGAAAGTCTCCACCATGGCATATTCCTCAAATTTGGAAGACCTGACTTTCAAAAAAATAAGATTATAAAAAGAAATATGAGACCCAAGAAAAGGCTGATAGTGGCAGAAAGAACGAAATTCATGTCGATGAAACAAGAAATTGACGAACCAATTATAAAATATTTACACTGTCTACAAAATGCAAGTAGATATTGTGAATTTGAGAAACTCGGACAAGACAGACAAACTATTGTAGAGGACTTGATTCAATTAAGACTAATTGAAGGTATGTCCAATGCGTCACACCGATATACATTATTGGAACAATTACAAATAGGAAATATGTCTTTAAATGCTTGTATTGACTTTATGCAGCAACAAGAACTAATACAGACATACCACCATTATAAAAGTCAACCCAACGAACAAAGATTCGCTGATATGTACATGTTAAAGAAGATAAAAAAGTGTTCGTATTGTGGACATGAACACAAAATGAAAAAGGAAAAGTGTCCAGCATTTGGGAAAACTTGTTAAAATTGCTTAAAAAAGAACCACTTTCAAACAGTGTGTAAATTAAAAAAGAAAAATGTTGAAAGAATTGAAGAAATTGACACCAATAGGGAAGTTTTTACAGTGAAGAATAAGACTTTTGAACAGAAGAAAAAAGACATTATAGTAAAGGTTAAAATTAATAACTGCAATTTAGATATGCAAATAGATACTGGGAGTGAAGTAACACTTATACCAAAAATTTTTGGGAACACATTGGTAAGCCACCTTCACGAAAAAGCAGTTTACAACTACACCAGTTTGATGGGTCGGTTATAAAAATATTAGGATACTTTGAAGGTTCATTAGAGTTAAAAGAAAAATTTGAAGTAATTCCTATAATTGTTACAAGTTGCAAGAAAAACTACGGCCCTATTGGAAATGACGTGCTTAATATGAATTCTACTAAGTTAATGAAATAAAAATGGAAAAAACTGGAAAGTTAAAAAACGATGAAGCAAGTTTAAAAGTAAAAGAAAATGTTTCCCCCTCTTATTATGAGGCACGAAAATTACCAGTACATTTATTGCTATTATTAGTAACAAAACTACATAAACTAGTAGAACAAGACCTTCTTGAACATGTTCGGCCTGGAGGTAGCAAGTGGGCATCACCGATTGTAGTTTTGAGGAAAACAGATGGTGATTTACATATTTGTGGAGATTACAAAATAGGAGTAAATCACAAGATATGCTCGGATTCGTATCCCATACCCAATGTTGAACTTGCATTACATGCACTGGCAGGAATGACCGTTTTTTCAAAAATAGATTTAAAAACGGCATACCACCAAATACCAATAGATGAAAACTTCAAAGAAGTAACCACGATAAATACGCCAATAGGGTTACTAAGATGGAAGAGAATGCCATATGGAATAAAAACTGCAAGTGCCATATTTCAAAGGGCCATTGAACAGGTTTTAGGAAATGTACAAAATATGGTTTGTTACCAAGACGACATATGCATAGGAGCTACTAATGAAAAGGAATTAAAAGAGAAAACTGACTTAGTCTTGAATAGATTAAGAAATGCCAGAATGATGATAAATGAAAAAAAATGCATAAGCAATTCTAACAAAATATCTTTTTTAGGTTTTTCCATTTCAAAAGAAGGTATATCACCAGACCAAGCCTTGATAGAAAAAATACTAAAAGTAGCTACACCTACAAATAAAAAAGAATTGGAGTCTTTTTTAGGATTGGTAAATTTTTACAGGCGATACTTACCAAAATACACGGACTTGACGGAACCTGTTGCAAATTTAAGAAAAAAGAATGTGGAATTTATGTGGTCAGATGAACAGCAAAAAGCTTTTGAAAGATTAAAAGAAATTATGTCAAAGAAACCTGTAGTGAAAATGTTTGATCCAAAAAAGGACATAACACTCACTACAGATGCAAGTGAACATTCAATATCGGGAATATTATCACAAGAAGGACATCCGATAATGTATTTGTCGAGAAGATGAACAAACACTGAATTCAATTACTCGAACATAGAGAAAGAAGCATTGGCTATAGTGTGGACAACTACCAGAGCCCGACAATTTTTAATTGGGAAAAAATTTCTATTAAGAAGTGATCACAGACCATTGGAGTTTATATTTAACCCAAGGAAAGAATTGCCCAAAGTTACTACATTAAGAATTCTACGATGGGCAATAAGATTGATGGCATTTGACTTTGATATAGAGTATGTCAAAGGAAATTCAATTCCACATGTGGATACACTATCAAGATTGAGGTTCTACAAGGAGTCAAAAGATAAAACAGAGGAAGAATTTGAAGATTCATTCCTACATTTGATAGACTGATGTTTTGTCTTTAGACAGAATGGCTGTGGAAACAAGACATGATCCAGTACTAAGTAGGATAGTGTCGAGAATAAGAAAAAACTCGTGGGGAAATTGTTCTAGGGCAGAAAGGCTCTATAAAGAAATAAGACACAAATTAACAATAGAACATGGAGTGATTTGCAATGGGGACCTGGTAGTTCCCCCAGAAACACAAAGAAAACAGATAATAGAAAGTGTACATGATGATATACACTGTGAAGTAGCGGCCACACAAAAAAGGATAAGATTAGAAGCTTGGTGGCCGGGATATTCAAGAGACGTTGAGGAATATGTAAAAAGGTGTAAAAAATTAAGAAATTTTACACAAACCAAATTACATTCGTGGCCCAAAGAAGTGGAGTCATGGAGTCGTGTGCATATGGATCATGCATACATTAATGGAGTGGGACTTTTATTAATATTAGTAGACTCCTTTTCAGGTTGGCCTGAAATAATCCGGGTTACAAGCAAGAAAAGTTCTACGATAAAGCAGAGTCATATTTTCTAGAAATGGTGTACCAAAAACCTTGATATCTGATAATGCACCTGAATTTTGTGAGGAAGTACTGAACGTATGGTTAGAAAAAATAGGGTGTAAACCATATAAGACACCTCCATATCACCCTCAATCGAACAGGCTAGCAGAAAGAATGGTACAGACTGTAAAAAAAGGGGCTAAAAGCATGCTCTTAACAAAAAGAAAAAGTATAAGTTTTTCTACCGAGGCTGCTTTTAAGCTATCGTACGATACCACATGCGGGAAGACTAGAAAGCCCATCAGCTTTAATGGGAAGACAGATTAGAGCTCCGCTGACGATGTCATATTCCGCAAATGAAAAAATGTGCTACCAAAAGAGTAAAGAGGCAGATCCGGAAGGAGCCGAATTTATAATGCAAAAAGGCCATAATACAGCCATAATAAGTAGAGAAAATGTCGATAGTGTGTTAGCCCATGCAGACCAAATAAGGACACAGGGTGAAGAAGAAAATGATGAAGAAATGTCTTCAATTCCATCTGACAATGAGTTGGTAGAACAACTGTTACAAAAGGAAATGTCAGAAGACAAAACACTGCAGGATGAAGAGGGCCAGAAGGAGTCTGAAAGTTCAGACAAAGACCAGATTATGCAAGAAAACACATATGACTATAGCCTAGCCTGTGACAGATCCAGGTCTCCCAGGGAAAGAAATATGGGAGAGAGAGAAATAGAGTAAAGTGATGAAAATAGCAGGAGAAGGAGTACAAGATCTACGAGAGGAATAAAACCCTTGATGTTCAGGGAGATGTAGTGATACTAGCAAATTAGTATGTATAATTTGCATAAGCATAAGTGAACACTCATATAAGTGGTCACTGGGAATAACGAGTCAGAAGTACAAGCTTAGCGGCTGAATAGTGCTAACATCAACTTCACAACAGAAAACTTCAAGGAAGTTTAAATTTAGAAAATGCAACAGTAACTGCTAAGAAAAAGCAGAAACTTTTGTTTTTTGTTTTTCTCTCTTTTTGAATTCTTCCCTTTTTTTCAGAAATTTTGAAAAAAACATCATGATTCTAGTTGTTCTTTAATTACTTAGCCCATACATTATTACTCTAGTAATAGCTTGCCTGCCCCCTACCCACAAATTTAACTTGCCTGTCACCTGCCCAAGAATTCAGCTTGCCTGTTCCATAAGGAGGCACAGTGGAGTAATGGATAGTGGCTCCAATTGAGGAATCGGAGAGCCAAGTTCAAATTCCAGTCCATTACATTCACTTACATGCTAATACCCTTGGAAAAGGTATGAATCCTCTTCTTCTCTCCGCAGCTATTGGTAAATAGCAGGACAGACCGGGTTCTATAGCCTTGGATGGTAAATGGTCTACCGCAGAAAGAAATGGCAAACTACTGTGGGAAAAAATCCGCCTCGTCAGTCATGTATCAAAAGATACATGATCGCCTAAGTGTGTATCACATGTAGCACATAACAGACTGTTCCCTGTCCACAAATTCTTGGCATATCAACAGCAGACAGAATAAATCTCTAACCCTTTCTTTTGATTTCCTGCAAGTCTCATTTTAAGTTACATTGAAGGTTGTATGTTTGCAGAAAGAAAGGGCAGATAGAATAAGTGAGAATGTCTTCATACATTTAACATCTTCAGTGAAATGGCATATTAATGAAATATGTCAGGCGGAATTTTTTTTCTGTTTAATCATTTCACCCCAAGCAAGGCAATAGAGCCACTAATGCACACAGAGTTACTGAGTGTGAAAGAATATATGAAAAACATTATTAAGGCATATTCCAAAAATGATATATCTTGCATTGCCTATTGTTGTATATATACATTTTCAACACACCATGAAATATTGGTCCTTAGCATCTGTGTTATAAATTAATTGGCGCTCAATGCTATTTCCAAGCATAGACATATAGGAACGTATAATGCAACCTGTTCTGCAACATATTTTTTTTATATTGTGCATTGGGAGGAGGAATCAATCAAAACCAAAATAGTACTTATGAGAAATTATTGTCAGTGTTTAAATGCCCAGTAAATAGATTCAGTTTTTTCTTATTCTTTCACAAAAAAGGGCTAGTACAGTCAGGCAACAAAGTCATAACATTACAGCTGTGTAAGTGTTAATAAAATGTTTTGGACTGATTGATTTTGATAGGAGTACACATTTGATAACATTATCCATGATTATTACAAAAAAACATCTGTATTTAACTTTAAATCTATATTATTAAACATTCAAATTTCAACTTTATCTTTACAGGGAAACACAGAATCTTCTTTGATTAGAATGGGTAAGTGTTTTCTTGGTTCTACATAACTATATATTAAACAATCGCTGAAAGGTAGGAAGTAAAACAGCTGGGGGAAAAATTAAATGAAAACCAGGTAAAAGAAATATATATTTAAGCATAAAATTGTTTAATACCATCATTGTTAGCCACCTGAAGAAACATTTGATTTTAGCATTGAAACAAAATGTACAATTTTGTAGTGGATACTTACATGTTCTAATGTAACAGTATATAATGTTTATCGCTCTACTTTTGTATTGAGCCCTGTCTTAAATTAATGTTTTGAAATTTTAACAGATATATTTACCAAAATTACACAAAAATATCTTGAAATTTGTCAGGAAAGAGACTTTCTGATGTTATCAGTCTGAAAGGGGAACGATCCCAGCATGCTGCACCTTTGGAAAGTGCCTGAAGACCATATCACGGGTTGACCCAAGACTTGTGAGTGAAATTGGGTAGACAGAACACTTGGGGTCATCGATAGCTGTTCTATACACGAAGTCATAAGTCATCATGACCAAGGGTTTGAGTGTGTTGGTGTTGTTCATTGTTGATCATTCCAGATAACATGCTCTCTCACAGAAACTGTAACTAAGGTCTGCTCAGCATAGTTGCAATATAAACCACAGGTTGGCTCTGTGGGTGTTGAACAAACACAAATGTGCCTGAGCGAGAGTCTGCAATAAGGATTGGCTAGCTGCTCTAATAGACGGGTATCCTTGAATACGAGTGGCCAATTATTATTATATATATATATATATATATAGTTTTAAGGTATGCTATATTTATGGGTAAAAATGCTAAATAACAGGGATAAGGGAAACTTATCTTCACTGCTGTGTTTCATCCCCTGAGGAACTTTACCAAGATATTTTCCCCTTGATAAAGTATATCAGAGGACAAAACACATCGGCTAAGTTACATTTTTCTTTTGGTCTTTATTCATATTGTCTTTTTACAGATATATTTTTAGTTATATCTGAAATTTTATACGCATCAACGTATAAGAGTCGAGGACATTACATTATTGAGGCGAGAGAACAATAACAGAACAGAAATTAAAAAGAAATAATTGACATTACATTTAAATTTTTGACTGAGAAGCAAGAAGCCAGAAAAGAGTTTAATAAACAAGAAGTGTGATAGAAGAAACAGTTAAGATAGAACTGTTAAATCTAGCCATTTCAACTGTCATGTGATGAAACCTTGTAACTAATTTAGTAGTGATTAATATGTTTAAATTCTAGGTACCAAAGAGGATTAATATGTTTAAATTCTAGGTACCAAAGAGAAATGCTCATCAGAACAGTTACTATGAAAAACTGGAAAAAGCACTGGAAGTTATGTTATGACGGTGGGGTAGTGACTGAAGTTGAGATGCCAAGTCAGAACCAATAACATTACAGATTCTTTTTTGTATTTTATCAAGAATCTCTAAATACGTCATAGAAGCACCAGACCAAATGTGACAACAATATTCATTGTATGATCAAATAGACTTATAAATATGTAAGATATATTCTGGCAAGAAAAAAATGTCTAGCACAACACAGTGAATCGACCTTCCTAGCAGCAGACCTAGCAAGTGATTCAATATAATCTTTCCACTTCATATTAGTGGAAAAAAGTTACCCCAAGAAGGTGCAACAAGTCACTCTCCTGGAGGTTAGTACAAGCCATGCTGATAGAAGGCAAAAAGCTTCTCTCAAACAAAAGAGCAGTTTTGTTTTGGTTGTGTTAAAATTAGCAAGCTATTTCTTGCCCCAGTTAAAAACAAATTCTCAGTGATTTTTGAGATCAGCTATTAAATATGACTTTATGGAACTGATCAGACTTACTATTAAGACAGGAGTAAATGATTGTCATCAGCATAAGTACCAACTTGAGAACGGATGACATGAGGAGGGTAGTTTATGAAAATTAGGAACAATGTTAGTCCAAGGATAGAGTCCAGGGGGACACCAGCATTAGTGCAAAAAGATATAGAAGAAATTCCTGTGAAATTTCCAAGGGTCCAGCTAGTGTTTATTATTACATGAAGTCTCATTTTTCAAACATTTAGAAAATGATAATTACATTTTTATTTATTTCATTAGGTTTTCCACATCATCAACAGAATGTTGAAAAAGACAAGGAGGAGCGGCCATCAATGTGTATGTGGTAAGTAAACTTCTAAACTACAGTTGATTTTCTTAGAAGCTAATACCGGCAAATTTCTGATTGTTTCTGTCAGTATAAAAATTATACTATATGCAGGCTTTAGTTCTTTTAATCACCATTTGTTGTATATGTGGAGCAGGTTGTAATGAACTGTTCTCAACATGGACTGAGCATCATTTTTTCTCATTGTATTTGTATTCTATTAATATTTTAGCAAAAATCTGATGTCTGTCTCTGTGTGTGTGTGTATATATATATATATATATATATATATATATATAATATCCAGGTAAGATGAGAACAAATAGAGTACAATTCCAATGTTTGTAACATTTAATTTAAAAGAGGGTTCAATACAAAGTAGAGCAATATTATTTATTTTAGGATATTACACCGAAAACATGTCAAAATTGCTACACAATTGCAGTTTTGTTTCGATGCATATCAATGCATCTCATCAGGCAATTGTAAATTACTGTGGAGTGAATGATTTATTTAGATTTAAAAACAAAATACAATCTCTTTTTATGAAAATAAAAAAAATAATGCCAACCCAATGTATATTCACCCCAATTCTAACCACCCTCCATTTGTAATCCAAGATATACCTTCATCTGTAGAACGTGGGATTAGCAACCTCTCATTGGACAAAAATGTGTGGTTATAAGTATGCTGAAATCAAATTTAGAGAATATGATGATAGTGGTCCAAAGAAAAGAAATAGAAATAGGAAGATCATTTGGTACACACCTCCATTTAATCAATTAGTCAGTAATAAGTTAGACCATAAGTTCCTCCAATTGATTGATAAACATTTTCCTAAAAGTAACCCTCTTATTAAAATATTTAACAGAAACAAAACTAAGTTATAGCTGCAAAAATAATCTTGAAGATTATAAAGTTACACAATAATAAAATTTTAAACAAGTTTAATAATCTGGATCATAATATGTTCCAAGAAAAATATTATTAATGATACTAGCCAGTGTAATTGTAGGAATTCTGACCAATGCCCATTGCCAAACAAATGTTTAACTAAATCTCTCATTTATCTTTGTACTATCTTTACACTAGAGAATCTGACAGTTGAAAAATTCTATATTGGAAGTACCAAGAATTTTTTCAAGACTAGATGATATCAACATATCTTGTCTTTCACCAATATTACTTACAGAAATAATACATCATTTTCTAAATATTTTTGGAGTTTAAATGATAAGACTCCTAAGGTAAAATGGAAAATTTAAAAAATGGTACAGACATGTAGATCTTTATATGAACTCTGTTTTCTGTGCTCACATAAAAAATTGGAGATTATCAGATTCAATAAAAAATCCCTTATTAAATCAAAGAAATGAATTAACAGTAAATTGTAAACATATTTTACCTTTTACCTTACAATTTAGTTAAACTTTGGAATTTGATTATTCTTTTCCTTATATTTTAGTTGTACTGCATTGCACCATATATGGCTTGTCTTTCTATTTGTAAGATTAATTTGGATTTAATATAATTTTGTATTAATCTCCTGATAGTATTAACGTCTTGTATGGATGTATTGGTATTTGGTTGGTATTTTTGATATTTTACATTGATTGGTTAGTGTTATTAACACCTCATATGAAGAATCTTTATTCAGCAGTTGCATATTAATTTACCAAATAATTCTATACATTTAAATTATTTACTAGTTTCTTCAAGAAGCTATTTATTTATCAACTATAAAAAATGTTTATGTAGGAAATTCACAAAGCATATAACTTGTTTAGCATTTTGTTAAATCACTTTTCCACCCCATTTTTATTTCTTAGGAAACAGCATTGTCTAGTTTGTATAATTTATGTAACCATTTACATCCACACTAGTTTATGTCTGGCTGCCATTAGTTGCCAATTTATGGGCCATGACCCATTTATAAAAAATAATTTTTTACTTCTTTGCTTAGTTTAAATTTAATGTAGGTCATATTTGATTGGTTGATCAGAGTAAAACCCACAAAACTCATAACCCAACCTATTTTTCTTTTTTTCTTATAAAGAGGTTATATTTTGCTTTAAAATCTAAATCATTCACTCACCTGTATTGGTATGCATCGAAACACAACTGCAATTGTATAGTGATTTTAACATGTTTTTGGTGTAATATCCCAAAAAAAAATTATATATATATATATATATATATATATGAGAGAGAGAGAGAGTGGGGAGGGACAAAGTTTAGGTTATTCTTATTGCTGATCACGGGCTTTGCTGCTAGTTTATTAAAAAAGTTTAATCCTTAAGCATTTTTTTAAAAATACCTGTGCTAGAAAAGGTTTCTGTATATTGTCCATTTAAAATGATAAGGAATTATCATTAATTAATGACCACTGATAATAGATGACAATTGAAGTAATAAAAACATCAAATTAAAAATAAAATACATTAATTCTTTAGAAATACATACATACATATACATATATATATATATATATATATATATATATAACCTTTTACATGCTCTACTTTGTATTGAGCACATTTAATTGCCAGCTTTATCACAATTGGAATTTTACCAACTAAATTTATGTTGGTAGGATTACATATGCCCCTAACAGCACCTCTCTATTGTGTATATGTGTAGTCTTAACAACAAATTTAGTCTGAAGTCCTAAGGGATGAAATGTGTCACAAGTAAACTTTTTCCACTTTGTCATTCAATTTTCCCAATACTCTTCTTGATATATAAAAATATATATTGTTATATATGGGTAAATAGCAGAACAGACTGGGTTCTATAGCCTTGGATGGCAGCTGGTCTAGGAGAAGGACAACTGTGAATTCAGAGTGGAGGGTTGTTTGGGGACCTTGTGGTACATCGTGCACTATGCCTGTGTATTCAGCTCTTTAAAAGTGTGGTTGGTTCTTCACCACTGTAATCAAGTCATATGTGGTAGTGTCTGGTTGTTGGTTCTTAGGAACCAAGTTGCTTGACACTCATACATCAAAAATGACGAGAGAGTCCATTATATATATATATATATATATATATATATATATATATATGTATGTGTAAGAGTGATTTAATTTAGTGATATGCCCCTTCCCTTTCTTTTTTTAAAATCTTGGCTTTTGACTTAAACATTTACCTTTACCCCAATTAAAGTACATGTAACCATCTCAATGGTGAACCACAAGAAAAACTAGAAGGCTTAGTTAAATATCAATATTAGAACTACCAAAGCTGTGGTAACCCTTGGCAGATATAAGAAACAATGTTACAAGATGTTGAAGAGTGAAGCTAAATGAAAAGAATCATAAGCATGTGTTTTATCAATTCTGCTTTATTGCCTTGAAATGTGTTGTAGGTGTCTCTAGTAAAATGACACAGTGTTATCTATATGCACTTCCTACTCAAGATAACACAAGAAATATATAAATTCTTTTCAGTCAAAGGAGACCACACTGATGGTATGTTTGTTGTATGGAGACTGTTTGCTTCTTGACTCTTAAAAAAACCACAAGAAACAAAAAACAAGAAAATATAAACAAATAGAAAATATATATAATACTTATTATTAAACCATTAGTATATATTCAAATATTATTAAACCATTGACATAGATTCAAATATTATTAAACCATTGACATAGATTCAAATATTATTAAACCATTGACATAGATTCAAATATTATTAAACCATTGACATAGATTCAAATATTATTAAACCATTTTAAAATGAAAATCATTAATTAGTCATTATTAAATCATTAACTATGGTTGGTGTCACTGAGTTGCTGTTTTCTACTATGGTAATTTTCAATGTGAGGACATTACATTTTAAATCAATTTTTTCCTTTAAATTTTTGTTCTTGAATATGATTTTAAATTGTGTAAATAAAAAATAAACCTTGCTAAAGAAAATGGTTTAGAACAGGGGTTGGCAACCTCCGGGCTATATCCAGCCCACAAAGGATTTTTGTCTGGCCCGCCAACTTAACAACTGGACACTAATTATCTAATTAATTTGTGGAGCAAGTGGCAGAAAAATATCTGTCGGAGTTCATCCACTTATGATTTGATGGATTTTTAAAATCAAAATTTAATTCTGAATCCACTGCTGACCTCTACAAGAAATATGTTTTGCCAAGTGGAAAATATAAAAGCCTATTGAACAATGCAAAAATAATGGTATCATTATTTGGAAGTACACTTGCTTGTGAACAACCTTTTTCGAAAATGAAATCTGCTAAAGGTCGTTTAAGAACAAGGTTTGGTGATAACCATTTAGATAATTTTTTGCTCCTCTCATCGATAAATATTTCACCTGATGTGGAGAAGTTATTGAACAATAAGCAAAACAAGTGTCTCATTAAATAATTTGCTATTTCTAACTGTATTTTGTTTGTTGTAAGAAATTTGCATTTTTTTGTTGATTGTGTTAGTTTGTTGTCCTGTTATTCCTGCAGTAAAATAAAGAACCTTGTTTAAATGATATAACATTAACTTTGTTTTTTTTTGTTTTTTTTAAACCTCCAGATTAAGGCAGCCTTCTGGATAGAGCAGTCTGAGGTCAAGACAATTTATTATAGTACATTTGATATAATGGCCCTCCTCCATGACACTGCATAGTTTTTAGTCCACTCTCTCCAAAAGGTTGCTGACAACTAGTTTAGTAGGAAACTAAAAAGTATAAAAAAAATATTTATTTTGAAAAATCCACACACTTGTGTGGTAGATCATTTTTCCAAAATTATTTCAGCATTTTGAATAGATTTAAAAATTTATAATACATTATCAGGATTGATTTCCTTTCTTTTGAAATCCAATGTTCTAATAATAGCAAAAATAAAAATTCTTTTTCTTCTAATGATAAATGTAAGCTTTTTGATTTTCAAGTGTGGCATCAGCAGCAGGGAGGCAATAAGAACATTAGTTTAAAACTCCAAAATACCCTTCGGAATTGTACAAATCTATCTTCTCATTTCAGCTATTAATTGTATCTGGAAAAAAATCATTGTTGTTTTCCAAAAAAATTCTTAATGCAATATTCGCGCACAAAAAAAATAAAAAGAATTATTCTTGCAATCCAAAGTATGTTTTGGCTTTAAATAACCCACAAAGAGTTGATAAACTGTAAATAAAACCATCAATAGTAATAGTGAGTTCAACCACTGGGGTCAGTGGTAAGTGGAAACAGGGCAAGCAATAACTGAGCAGTATGAAATAAGGACTAGACAAGATATTCCCTAGCCATGGACTATTCTTGGTATGACCATAAACTACATCTGTCAGCATGGTCTCTGATCAGGAGGTTTTGAGGCGCATGGAACCACCTCTCAATTGCTGTTGTTCCCAGGTCCACCCTGATTCAGGGTGGGAGCACCAGCTATGGGCAAATAGTTAAAAAATAGTTTCTATAATAAAAATATAGAATCTATAGTAAAATACATTTTTGAAAAAAATATTGCCATCAATAAATCTGACTCTTTACAAAAATACATCAATGAAACCTTATCTATAAACTGATTTCTTACAAAGCATACATCTTCTATTCATATGAATCTATCCTAAAAATTTTGTTGGCATAAATAACCCATTGAAGTGTTAATATGTCATAAAACAAAATAAACCAAACCTAGACATGGACTGCAGGATGGAAACAATCTACCTGCGTAGATGAAATAAAAGATTCAGTTTGAAATTCCTTGAATTTTACCTAGGTTGACAAGCACCTGAAGAATGTCAGAGGACACAATGGCGGAAACACTTTGATAACAACAACAAAGACAAGGACGTTAGTCCAAATGTAAATAAATCTAAATTTGTACATTATTTACATTATTCAGACTATTGTCCTCATCTTTGTCACCATATTTATTACAACGTTTCAGCCATTGTACGCTCAGGCCTTCTTCAGGTGGTTGGAATGTTGAACTGAACCTTTTATTTCGCTCACTGGGGTAAACTGTTCTAGTTCCATGTTTAATGGATGTCAGTTATCAGTTATCTCCTGTTAATTCCCCTCTGCAAGTTCTCCACTGCCTTAACCTGGTATTGAACTCACATTCTTTCGGTCATGTCACTGGATCTAACCAACACCTTTATCCACTGTGCCATGTGTCCTTGCACCTCAAAACCTCCTGATCAGAGGCCTTGCTAACAGATGTAGTTTATTTGTAGTCCTTGAGGATATATGGCACAGTGGATAAAGGTGTTGGTTAGATCCAGTGACAGGACCCAAAGAGTGCGAGTTCAATACCCGGTTAAGGCAGTGGAGAACTTTCAGAGGGGAATTAACAGGAGATAACTGATAACTGACATCCATTAAACATGGCACATGGAACTAGAACAGTCTACCCCAGTGAGCAAAATAAAGGAATCAGTTCGACATTCCAACCACCTGAAGAAGGGCGGAGAGTACAGTGGCCGAAACGTAAATATGGCGACAAAGATGAGGACAATAGTCCAAATAATGTACATAATACCTCATCTCAGAAATATAGACAGAATCTAAATTTGATTGATCAAGAATTTCACAGAGATATTTCTAAAACTCTTGGTCAATAATAAGCTGCTTGTATATTTTGAGAGAGAAGGCAAAATTTGAAATTACCTTCTCAGGCTAAATAACTTCTTAGTGCTGATTGGTTGGGAGGAAGTGTGCCTATTTGATGTCATGACCCACAGATACAGTTGAATTACTATCAATCTCAATACAACAGAAATGTTTCTCATTTGCATTGAGTTTCAAGTATAATATTGTGCATGACATTACAATAGAACTACAGTTGTCATCATCTGCAGTTAACAGATCAAAACAAATATTTTTAACCAGTATTTTTTTTAAAACATGATTCTGTGTAAATATGCTTGATCAGCAAAATATATTTTGTTATTCACCAGATCAAGTGCAATAAAAAAATTAGCAGCTCTTTATTTTGCTTTTGATCTGTTTTATCATAAAACATGACTTTTTACTTTTTGTGAAAAATGATTTAATTGCAATCAGTAACACTCAAGTGAATAAAATTAAAAACCCTAACAAGGAACTGCCCAAATTTGAGGGACTCAGTTGTTATTTTTCTTTTCACATAAATTTTAAAATATTACTTTTTTGGTAATGTTTATTTGATCATAGACACTCCTAAAGTTTGGTAATAATTTACAGCATTAAATATTTTATTTGTACTAAATTATCAATAACTAATACTTTATTTATGCAATCCATACATTATTCTAAATTAATATTTTCTAAATTAAGAGGTTAATGCCTATAATACTAATTATTTTTTAACCCATTAATACCTGCCATAATATCCGGCATTAATTATAGGGTTCTACCTATAACCCATCAATACCCACCATAAAAACTGGTATTAATTATAGGGTTCTACCTATAACCCATCAATACCCACCATAAAAACTGGTATTAATTATAGGGTTCTACCTATAACTCATTAATGCCAACTATCCTCAAACTAGGAAAAGAACATATTGAGATTTTAATGTTAAAATAATTTCAAAACCGTGTACTTTGAACCTGTGAGATGATAAGCCAACTGGATTTTATACAAATTAACTTGAAAGATTGGAACAGTAAACAAGAATGATACTATTAGAGGTAAAATGCCATATGGGACACACTATTTTTTCTATAAAAAGAAAAACAAAAAAAATCTCCATAAATCACTTTTACATCTTACTAAACCAACACCGAAATAGCCTTATTTGATACCCTAGTTCCTCTGATGACCCCAGAATTAATTATATACAATTATAAGTAATTATCTTATGATTACTAATCAAAATAGTGTTAAAATATAAAAGAACTCCTGTTTGATACATCAGTCACCTGATAAACTCAGAATGAAATACATACGATTATAAATTATTAAATTATGATTACATATCAAAATAATGTTAAAATATAAAAGAACTCTGATTTGACATATGTGTCCTCTGATGACCCCAGAATGAAATACAGGGTGTTTCAAAAAGAATACGCCAAAATCCTCACGTGATGTGTTACAAACGAAAAAAATTACAAATCTCTAGCATGAACACATGTGTTGTATATACATTCAAGTTTCATTTCATCTTTTATAAGTGCTCAATGTGGCCACCACCGGCAGCGCAGACAACATCAAGCCGATATGAGAATTCCTCCCAAACGTGCCTCAGCATGTCATGGTCCACCGTGTTGATTGCAGCTGTTATTCGATCTTTCAAGTCGTCGATACTTGCTGGAAGTGCTGGAACATAAACTTGGTCTTTAACATAACCCCCCACAAGAAAAAGTCACACACAGTGAGGTCCAGGGATCTGGCAGGTCAAGCACAGAGAGCAAGGTCTTTAGCACCTCTCCTCTCAATCCATTGCTGAGGCACGTTTTCATTCAGATAAGCCCTAACACCGAGATGCCAATTGGGTGGTGCTCAATCTTGCTGAAAAATGAAATCATTTGAATCTGCTTGTAGTAAAGTGAATAGCCAGTTTTGGAGCATTTCGAGATAGGTTTGTCCTGTAACGGTGTTTCCTTCAAAGAAAAAGGGACCATAGACCTTGTCTTGAGACGCAGCACAGAAGACGTTCACTTTAGTGGAATCTTTCATGCTCAACAGTTTCATGTGGGTGCTCTGTTCCCCAAATGCGCACATTGTGACGATTGACTGTGCCTCTCAAATGGAAATTCGCTTCGTCACTAAAAACTAAACAGGAAAAGAGTTTCATCCCCTTCCTCCATCTCCAGCATTGACTCACAGAATGTCCTCCGCATCACCTTGTCATCATTACTAAGTGCTTGGACGAGTCTTAGTTTGTATGGTTTCATGTGTAATCGTCTCTTTAACACACGCCAGGCAGTGGTATGAGGGATGGCAAGCTGAAGACTTGCTCGACGTACAGTCTTATGTGGACTGCTCTCAAATGCATCATGAATCCTCTCCACTTAAACCTCTGTAACACGTGGTCTTCCAGGACTCTTTCCTTTGCACAGGCACCCACCCTCTTTAAGCTGTCTCACCCACCGTCTCTCACGACGGGGAGGATCAATGCTGAATTCTGTTCTGAAAAAACGCTGCACCATGACAATGGTGTTTGTTTTCACAAACTCAAACACGCAAAACGCTTTCTGCTGAGGATTCACCATTTTGATTGATCTTCCCTCAATTCAGCTGCACTGGAAGTTATACTAACGACAGCGGTGAAACTGACACCCAATCAAACTTTGATAACGACTCTATCAAATAACCACTGATTCAGTCCACTACAATGCTATAGCCCTGAAAAACAGCGTAATGATTTTGGCGTATTCTTTTTGAAACACTCTGTGTATATGATTATAAATAATTACATTATGATTACAAAACAAAATAATGTTAAAAATAAACTATATATGAGTGGGTGCTGAAAAGTTTTCTGTTTAGCCAAAGGAGATTTTTTTTTTTTAATTTGATGTCAGTTGGTCAGATTTTGAGAAGAGTTTCAAACCAAGAACTTTTCAGCAGCCCTTTTATAAATATGGATGACTCACCAATTCAATATTATTAGTACTTAAAGATACCTGTCAAGTTATAGATATGTGTTATGTACTTAGAAAGACTATATTTGCTTTTGATTTATACTGTCTTTAATTAGTACTAGTTTGGCAAAAAAAAATGAAGGGAATAAGAAACTTTATTTTTGGAAAAGTGAAGGGTCAGGGTTCAAAAAGAGAAATCTATTTGTTTTCTTTCCTCAATCTTATTTTTTCTCCTTTTAGTCATCTTGATGACAAAGCAACGCAAAACTTCAGCAGTGGTGGTTATTTTTGTCCACAATGTCGGAGCAAATACTGTGAACTTCCTGTTGAATGCAAATCTTGTGGTTTGTATATCTTAGTCATTTTATGCTACCAATTTATTACTACCTGTTTCTGTTTTTTTTCCGATTGTTGCCACTCCTTGTTGACTTCAGAATTGTGAACTGTATAACAACTAGTTTTACTCTTTTTCTTTTAATCAATCTTAATAAACAATGTCATTCAAGACTTGCTTTTGTATGCCATCTAAAAAGCTATTTAAAAATTTGATTTGTTTTTAAAAGTTACCTGTTGCTTTTTAATAATCACACACACACATATAAGTTGCAACTCTTGGGTGGTGGGGGCTGAGTGCGTCAACATTCAAATATATCTATTCCAAAGCAACAAACATTTTTCGTAGTGCATTGTTTACGTTCTTGACTTCGGCTGGATTCAAAATTAATTGTTTTAACTCCATACCTCAAAATATAGACCAAAATACATTTTGTTGATATTGTTCATCATAAAGAAAGAAAGAAAAAAAAACAAAGTAAGTAAAAAAAGAATGAAATAAAATTAACATGGTTAGTTGGGCTCTGTATATCTGAGCCCTATCAGGCTGGAAACATACTTAATAGGCAATGTATTTCTTGCTTTAATTTTATAAATAATCTTTGAAAAATCTCTAATGACTTGTCTGCCCTGTTTTTCAAAGTACACATTTTTATTTCAACTTATTGTTTTCAAATGTCCATTTTAAATAATTTATTTTGTACAGTATAAGGTTTTTTAGTGGAATGTATCAATTGAAAAAGAGCAAGTTAAATTTTGCCCAATTATTAAGAATTTTTTTGTCTAAGTGAATATGTAGATTTTCATTTGTTTTTTTTTTTAATTTCTATATATATATATATATATATATATATATATATAGAGAGAGAGAGAGATGGGAATGATTTTTAATTTCTGAACATGATCAGCATGTTGTGGCTGTGTTCATAGTTGATATTATTGATAGTTGGCTTCTTTTTTATTATTAATGCTTCCAATATTTTTAACCATTTTTTTTTTCATGTGGATGAGTCTGTTATGTTTATATTTTCTCCAAGTATGCTGTAGACAGAAGTCTAATATAAAGAATTAATGTATTTATTTTAATTGAAGCAATAAAAATGTTGGCTTAAAAAAAAATCCATTAATTCTTTAGAAACTGATTTGTTTACATTTCGGATAAGAAACTGGGCACATATGCAAAACTCAAGAAAAATATTGGAATGTGAAGGGGATGTACTTTCTTTAAATAGGATAAAAAAAGCCTTGCCCCTATTATGAAGTCTTTTGTGGCTGAGCAGTAAAGCATGCTGGATCAAACAATAGTTTCCCCTACAAAAGTGGATGCATCTCTATCGGAGGACATAATTTCTTTATTTAGATTTCTCAAATACATGCACTGATAGACATATTACACTTGTTTTGATAAATAAATAAAATCAAGGCGTCGACTTCAAATAAGAGGTCTCCACTATAATAACATTTGAAGTAATGTGTTTGTGCGTGTATATATATATATATATATATATATATATATAGGCTTATAACAAGGTTCCCCAACTTTTTGGCACCACGGACCTGGTGTCATGCAAGACAATTTTTACACAGACCAGGTAGGACCAGTGGTGGCCACTTGCATAACAAAACACAATAAACAAGACCGCAATAGTCAATAAAATGAAGGACAAAAAAGTTTTATTCTATCTGTGTGGCTCAGTAACATATGGCCCATGACCCAGTACCAGTCTGTAGAATGGTGATTGGGAGCTGCTGGCTTATAAGACCCTGACATTTTACCATCAAAATGGCTAAAAAAAATATCTGTCAGGTGAAATTAAAGTAAACTAATGTTTATATTGTGAACAACTGATTCTTGTACATAATCTAATTCTATAAGACTGTAATGTTTAAGTTAAATGTAGGAGTTGAGCCTTATGTCATCAAATACATTTTACAATATATATATATATATATATATATATATATATATATATATATATATATATATATATGAACATTGAAGTCAACACTCAGTCAACAGACTGTTTCATGCTAAACGCAATCATCAGGCCTGATGATTTTGTTTTGCATGAGTTCAAATACCAGTCATTTCTGTATAGTTGACTTTGCACTAACACCTGCCATTGTAAAAGGCATGAATCCATCTTTCCCTACCTATCAGGCCTAATGATTGTGTCTTAGCATGAAACAGTCTGTTGCTTCTGAGTTTTGACTTCAATGTTCACTTTTATATTTACATATGCTCTATCTCTGATATTGAGCACTTTATCCCATAAATATAGCACACCTTCAAACTATATTTCTTAACACACACACACACATATATATATATATATATATATATATATATATATTATACCTACCTGTGATGATTCATGTGAGAAAAACACCAGTGAGAAACTGAAAATATATCACATAGTTACAAGTTTAGGTAAAAGGCAAAGCAAACAAAAAATCATTGACTTTTCATGTTATAAAAATTACATTAAGCAAATTTTGTCCAAAATGTGCAACTTCTTTATGGTAAAGGAAAGAAAAAATCTTTTAATAATTATTAATTCTTTATACAACTAACATTTACAGTGATGATAGTAATTTAAAATTTATTGTCTTAAATACTACCTCTGTCTCATAGTACTTTTATATATCCCACATGATATATTGATAAAAGGATGTTTGTTATCTTAGAATAAAGTCAGGATCAGTAAACCAACCAAGTAGTTTGAAACGAATCATCTTTTCCAAGGCAAAATTAAAATGATACCAGGCATTGACTCATATTAAGCTTTAAATGCTGTCTGACATGTTTTCATGTCAGCTAAAAAGTTAAAAGATTTTATATTAATTGTATGTTTTGTTTTTTTACCTTTTAATTTTAAATCAATGCATGTGTTATCTCTATCTTTTAATTCTTATTCTTTTATTGTCTTCCCTCTTTAATAGCATATTTTTTATCATATTGTCTAACACTCGGTAACCCCTTGTGTATCAGTGGCTTTATTGCCTTGCTTAGAATGAAATGATTAAAAAAAATGTATTTTGGGTGAAGCTGAAAAGAGAAAGGAAGAAATATTCTCTTGATCATAGAACTATTCACCCCCAAATGTCTACCACATATCTTAAGGACAGTGTGTATGGATGTGTGGGTAGCAAAATGGATATCAACACAAAAAAAGGGAATCAAGGAGCCAAGTTCAAATACCAGTTGATTCTGTTTAGTTGACTTTGCACTGACACTTTCCCTTGTAAAAGGCATGAATCTATCTTTCCCTACCTATGGATTAAATACAGGACAGATTGAGCTATTTTGCCTTGGGTAGCAACCAATCTGAGAGAAGGAAAACTGAATTCAATCTTAAGATTTTTTTTGTTTTTTTACGCATTTCACTTCAAGCAAGGCAAGAGTGCCACTAGTACACAAGGGGCTACAGAGTGTAAGTAAGCAAAAAGACAGGGTTTGGGGGCGGTGAAGAAAGGACAAAAAGAAGAACGGGGATCAAGGCAACAGATGTCGATTGACATTACATTTAAATTTTTGAAGATTATAGTTATCAGGTAAGCAAGTGAGAAGAGGGGAGTTCCACTGTCGGGAAGTACAAGAGAAGAAGCTGTTGGAGTAGAAGAGGCAGTTACATTTAACTGTTTTGACAATAAAAGGATTCGACCGAGATGCCAACCTAGTAGCACGCTTAAATTCTTGCCATTGGGGCACCACTGAAAATAGCTTGTCAAAGTAGATGCCATGGAAATATTTGTAGAAAAGACAGAGGGAAACAACATCACATCTGTGAGAAAGTGACTGGAGCTGAGATCTCAAGTCAGTACTGCTGTCGGCGTGTTTGAAAACTTCATGTCAAATCATTTGTTATGTGGGTAGTCTAGTGGTTCAGTTATAAAACAGAACTGTTCAGTTTTCATATGTTTAAAGTCGCAGAAGAGTATATATATATATATATATATATATATATATATATATAAAATATATGTGTGTGTGTGTGTGTGTGTGTGTGTGTTGAATGTGCATAAAAATAAAAAATATAAGCAATAAATTGCTGATACCTCCCGAAAAGAGGGCAAACACGTCCTTCTACAAAACTCTTGAGTTGGAATGCTGAAGGTGACATCAATACAAATTTTACTCACATTAATCCTACATATATATATATATATATATATATATATTATAATTTTTATTTTTTTAAAATATGATTCCATCACAACACAGAAATTAAGTTCAAAAGTTTAATTTCAAAATTAAACTTGAAATTTAGATCACAGTTTCATTCTCAAATGATGTTTAGAATAACTAACCGAAGAAATGTTTTACTTATTTATAGGTTGGAAATGGGGGTGTAATCTGGGGGTTTCTCTCTCATTATCAAGGGGTCTCTGCTTTGATGAAAGTAGGAATGTTTATTATATGTCAAATTTTGGGAGTCGTGTAAGGTTAGATTGTGGGATTATGGCCTTTACTATTAGGCTCTGTTGTTTTTATTACTATCTGTTAAAACTTTCACTGATTGATGTTCTAGTTACAGTCTTTTTTGGTGTTTATTTATTTGTTTTTCTTTTTGTTGATGGTTTCTTAAAGGGATGCTTAGATATGATTGTGTTGTATTTTTAATCCCATAGTTTTATACGTATCTGAAATTAATTGAATTTGCCAATAGATTTTATATGGTATTGTGGAATTTTTTTATATATTTTGGGATTTAATTTCTATTGTAAATTTTTTGTCCTATCCATTTATAAATTACTAATTTTATAAAGTGTATATTTGGTGGTGTCTACAAAAAAATGTTATTTAATTTCTTTGATTTAATAAATCTTTGTATTTTAGAAACTTGATAATGTGTAGTTTTTCTTGTAGACATAAAGGGCATGGGTCATCCCACGTTCTACAAGTTCTTGGTCTATTTATTATTTTCCATTTTACTGTTGGTGTTTTATTTGTTTCTTTTAAATGCCAAAAATATTTACATAGGGATGTTTGCTTAAATATTTGAACATTAACATTTTTTTTTTTTACTCTAAAAGTTGAAATTTTTATAAAATAACTATTACTTTTTGAAAAAGATGTTTTTTTTTCCTTCCAATACAGATAAAGTCTTTATCTAGATTTCAGAGAGAAGATCCTGCTATTATTGATTGATTGAGTCATTCAGACTAGTTAATGCACATTAAATTAGATGTTAAGATGAGGTTTTCTTAATGCCAAAAAAAGTAAATAAATAAAAATTGCTCAGTTTTTAAAATAATTTTGCAAAGGTTTTTTTTAATTTACAATATTTGTTTTCGCAAAGAAAAAATAGCTTGTATTAATACAAGCCATATTGGTGTAAAATATATTTTTTTTTTTTTAAGCAAAATGTTTGTTTTTTTTTTTTATTTGCAAAAATATATACATTCTTGGCACAAAAAAAAAATTATCTGAGAAATTCTTCTCTGCATTTTAAATCTAATTTTTGACTAAAAAAATTTGAAATAGCTAAGAAATCAATATTAAATCCTTCAAATATATATTAAGGAAAATTAATATTTTTTTATTATTTTTGGGGGGAAAACTTTTTTTTGAGGAAAAATTATTTTAAAGATTTTTAGACAGTAAAAGTAAAAAGAAACAGTTGCAATATATGCTAATATTTAATTATATTAAAAAGACAATGTTTTCAATGGTTAAATATCAACCATATTTTAACCATCACACTTCATTTACTTTCAGCATTGACTTTAGTCTCAGCACCTCACCTGGCTCGATCATATCATCACCTGTTTCCACTCCCTCAATTCAAAGAGGCACCAGCATCTTCTGTTCAAAATTCAGAATCCTTGTAAGTAATTTTTGCATCTATATTACATTGGTTCATGAAAGAATAAAGAAAGCTTTAACTGATTGGCTTAATATTCAAGTTAAGGAGAATTATTATTTTCCAAGTATATGTTAAAATATTGTAATCTGAAGCAGCTACTTTTTATTTACATTAATCTTGCCTCTGTTCAACAAATTTATTTGCTGATACTTCCTAATTTCTTCTTTTTTTTTTTTTTTTTTTTTTTTTAATCATTTCACTCCAAGCAAGGCAATAAAGCCACTAAGATGCAAGAGGTTACCACGTGTTAGAGAATATGAGAAAAACTACTATTTGACAAATTTTTGAAGATCAAAGTTGACAGGGAAGGAAGAAGCTCAGAGAGAATTCCACAAGTGAGAAGTGCGAGAGAAGAAACTATTAGCATAGAACTTATGGTTACATCTAGCCATTTCAATTGTAAAAAGATGAGACCTTGCCACCAATTTAGTACCACACTTAAATTCATAAAGTTTAGATACCAAGCAAGGCAATAAAACCACTTGGATGCAAGGGGTTACTGAGTGTGAAAGAACATGAGAAAAATAAAAATATTATTAAGGAGAGAGAACAATAAAAGAATAGGAAATAATGATTGATATTGCATTTAAATTTTTTAAGATCAAAATTGACTGGAAAGCAAGAAGCCAGAAGAGACTTTCATAAGCAAGAAGAGTGGGAGAAGAAACTGTTAGCATAAAACGTACTTAAAATGATGAGACCTACCTGCCAATCTAGTACTACACTTAAATTCATAAAGTCTGGATACCAAAGAGGAAACTTCATCAGAACAATTACCATGAAAGTATTTATAGAAAAGGCACAGGGAAGCTATATTACGATGATGGGAAAGTGACTGAAGATTAGGACCAATAACATTGCAGATTATTCTTTGGATTTTATCAAGAATCTCTAAATATATAGCAGTTTAGAAAGAAGTGATATGTCATCTGTTTTTCCGAACTTGGTTACTTAAACAAGTAAATCTTAATTATTGTATATGGGTTTGTTCAGATTCAGCTGTATACTCTCTGGCATTTCCTTTTATCCATAAACCAAGAGAAAAAAATTGTAAAGTTACCTTCTCTTTTCCTACCCTCATCCTCTTTTAAAATGGCTGTCCTTCTAGATACATATAAAAAGCAAAGCGATATAGTAGTTTTGGAAGAAGTGCTGAAAACATTCACAGGAGATTAGTGAATATTTATAGAAAAAAAACTGAACTTGACATATGTTCAATACATTTATGGCGCAATACAGTTAAAGGCTATCTTAGAAGGAAAAGCAAAATTTCAATGACAGGCCTCACAATAGCAGGTCAGCTTCTGTTGTAAATGAAGCTATGATCAAATATTAGGTTGGTGCAAAAATAATGATGTAATAATGTCGTTTTTTTACGTATTTTTTAGCGTCAAAAAACAACATTATTACGTCATTGTTTTTGCACCAAGCTAGTAACTATTATAAAACTATGAAAGACCCCAGGTAAACTATGGTATTGCCTGTAGTTTAGTGCAGTCTCTTGGCAATTCCAATTTTTGTGCAAAGTAGGTTCAAGGAATGCTGACAGGCTCCATGAAAGAGTAAATGATGGTTGTTGCTCAAGAACTTCTGAAGCTGCATTACATGGCTAGCATCTTCTATAAAGGAAATATTCAGAAGACAGCAACTGGCACATGGTTAAGAAAGCACTCAAGAAGCTTTTTTTTATCCCAAAGGTGGAATATCACAATTGAGATGGAAAGTGACTGTCAAGAACTGGAATTAGAATTTTGGGACTTTTGTGTTCATTTTGGTATGCTCTGCATGCTTCTACAACTAAATTTATTATAATTAAAGCAGGCATTACATTTTTACCAACCCTTGTTGCGGTGATTTCTGATTATTTAAGAAATTTTTTATCTTCATTGATCTTTGTGCAAAATAATGAATCAGTGTTATGAAAAAACCCAGTCTTATTTCATATAAGATGATCAAATTAGCATGCAAAAGTTTTCATGGGTCATCTATTTCAAATACAAAGTGTCTTCTATAATACCATTTGAAATAATAAAAATGTCAGATTAAAAATAAATCTGTTAATTCTTTAGA